>JAIPRL010000003.1:116870-220930 GCA_025469235.1 Pemphigus obesinymphae
TAGTAGAAATGTGTTTTTCTGTAAATGAACAACAACAAGGCGAGGGTCATCTGCGTGAGAACCCGTCTTCGTATATTTAGGATGAAATGAACTCGCGCCGGATCGTCCTGTTATTGTACAGTGTTGAATGCTTTCACCAGGTGCTTTTAACACATAAAAATATTCAAATATTTAAAATAAGAATTTAAAGAAAAACACCCGACGAGAGTATTACGTATCGTTGTCCATGTAAGTAAAATAATATAAGTAATAACAGGTATCTGGGATTACTACAAGGTCTTAAAATCTCATTTTACCAAATATTTTGGAATTAAATATGTACCTCAAAATTGATAATTTTGTCAAAAAATTAAAATGACTATATTTTGTTAATATTTTTTGTATCGTATACATTATAATTTATAATTAAACGGTAAGTAACAATTTTTCATGTAAACGATAGGTATACCTACATTGGATATTTTTATCAACAGGAGATAAATTAGCATTTGGAAGCATGTGGTTTCCGTAGTGTAGTGGTTATCACGTGTGCTTTACACGCACAAGGTCCCCGGTTCGATCCCGGGCGGAAACATGTAATTTTGTAATTTATTATATAGTTATATATTTAATATATATATATATATATAAATATGTAATTTTATATAAAACTATAGATAAGTACTTATAGCTATATCACATATTACAATTCTTTCAGATTATGTGAAAATAATCTAAATCATGATTAAAAAAAAAAATAAACAAATAGGAAGAATATTAATGAACAAATCAATTTTACAATAAATTATCTGGTAACGATAAATTAATACTATAGGTACCTACCTACCTAAAGATGTACCTATAATACTCTATAATATACCTATATATATATTATACATTTCAATTTTGTATTTCAAGTAATTATATGCTTATTTGAATTATTTTTCATGAATTATGTATTCGAATATGATCAAATAGTGAATAAAGATATTTTTTTAAATATTCCAAAATCACAGTACAATAATTGTATTTAACTTACCGAAATTTGAGTTTAATTTACAATTCGTTTTGTATATCTTGTTGTTATAACAATATTTTTTTATAATTACCTATTGCATATTATTATTATAGTTAAATGTTTCTAGTAAAAATAACAAATGGAAATATATTGGGTAAAAGTTGCTTATTATTTCTATGGAAGACACTGCGAATGTCATTAGATATTATAATTTTATCAATAGGTTTTGAACGTAATTGAGAAAAATTTTAGGTAGGTACCTAATACCCTTTCTAGGTAAACGTTTTCCATAGCTTGTGTACCTAACATATTATATATATAAGATACCTATAAGGTCGGTATTTACTATTTGGGTATAGTTCCTATATACCTTATAATATATTATTTACTTACTTAAATTAGGTACCTATTATTACTAATTATCTTTATTATTACTTACTTACTAATATTAGGTACCTACTTATTACTAATTATATGTAGGTACCTACCTAAATTTAAGAAAATAAAGATTTTTTTTTTAATTACGAATACTAATAGGTAGGTATAGGTATTTAAAAATTAAATAGGTAAAAGTATTTAATATTACTATTTAAAGTTATTTGTATTGAAAAATAATTCAAATTATGAAAAAATGTAGGTTTTAGTAATCGTTTAAAATCCATGCTGCTGATAATACACCTATGTCCTATATATTATTATTATGAACCTATATATCTACGCTTATTATTAACATTGTTTAATTTGGTCCTACTTAGCTATTTGAATAATACATTTCTATGTCCTCACATAGGTATATATAATATATATATATCGTACTATCTCTCACGCTTAAACCATTATTATCAAATCAAATGAAAAAAAAAAAACGATTAATACTTGAATAGTGTTGCAACGTATGTTCAAAAAATATTTTACATAGTAAAAAAAATAATTTAATAGATAAAACAAATTTTTAAACGCTATATATAATAGGTATATATTAATATGTAAATGTAAGATGGAAAACAGTTATGAAATAAATGTTTTTTTATTTAATTGCTAATAAAATTGTACAGTTGGACAAGTGGTTTCCGTAGTGTAGTGGTTATCACGTGTGCTTCACACGCACAAGGTCCCCGGTTCGATCCCGGGCGGAAACATCTGTATTTTTTTATTTATTTTGTTGAACACCAGTGATCATTAATATTACATGCAGAGGGGAAGTCACACTCATATTTTTAAACCCGTGTTTATTTATTTCTCTTCGGTTTTAAAATACTAGAACTTATGTATATCATTTGGTATATACATAGATACTTATATTAATAGTTCATTGATAACTATTATGTTAAAAAATAGGAAGGAGAATTTATTTATATTTTTATCGTTTATCTCGTATATTATTCATTGAAAAATAATAAATCAAAAATTGTATTTTTTACACCCATTGAAAACTTATCATAAATGCTGCATGAAATAGTTTTCAAAAGTATTCGAGAAAACCAAACCAAAACAAAATAAAAAGTTATGAATTTTTCGGTGGAAGTGTTATTGTAATCTGCATTATTCCTTTTAATATAAATAAATTTGTGCCGATACGAAATATTTTATTGAAAGTGAAAATTTTATGTAAATAAGTACCTATATACTGCAGTATAATGTAAATAATATAATTTGATTTCGCTTAGTTGATTATGAGATAACCTGATAATTTTTCAGATTTCAACGAATTATATAAAAAATTATCATAATAAATATTTTAATAATACCCAAAAATCGAATGCATAATGTACTTATTGCATTTTTATTTAGTACATTGTTATTTGTATCGCAAATTTGCAGGAACAAAGTACTTTACACAAATTGAAAATATTTTATAAGGAATATTAAGTATTACGTAAGCATCCATCCACATAGCACAAATTATCCATTAGATATGCATTGGATATATACAATATAATATATAGATGAATTTTTTTGTAGTCAACGTTGCTAACTGTTTTCTAAAAATAAAATAAATGTTTTAAATGTGATTAGTTTTACTAACCACTGCTCCTTGATGGTAATTTAAAATGCACTGGTTAGTGAAATAATTACCACCGCCATTCAAAGAGTTAAAAGATAAAATTGTAGAGAGGACCTTTTTTTGAAAACTGGTCCATCTTTAGATAAACCGCCACAAAAAACAAATAGGAAAGATATTCTTGCAATATAAATGCAAATATAATGTCAACACATATAAACTCGGCTTCGCCGTGAATAGTTTTGCCGAAAAATTCTAGTAAACGAGCGTCTATATTTAACGGGCATATAATGGGATATAATTTCCCATTACAAAAAAAAAATTCTGATTCACTGTGGTTCCATATTGTTCCATATCTTGTTTTCACACCTTATAATGACCGTTATCAAGGTCTATTGTAATATTATAAAAAAAATAATTTTTCTAATATTTTTCCCAGCACAATAAAGCTCAAAATAGGTAACACTGAAAATTTTGTAATAATCAATGACATCTTTTCCTGTGTTCACTAAAAGGTAGAAATATTCTTCAAAAATAACAGATTTTTACGACCAGCATAGGCTTGGCATTGAATACAAATTGAAACCAGCTTATTTCTTCTCAATTAAAGGTTAAATTTAAAATTATCCATTTTAGCAAATTTTAATATGTAGTTAAAGAAATATTCTCTAAAAGTATCAGCTTTCTACGACTATTAATCTAGGCTGTAGCCTGGACATTAATGATTTATATATATATATATATATAGATTATATTATTAAAACATTCCAGTGATAAGGTACCTGAAAGTAGTATGCACTTGTATGAATGATTAGATAGTAAAGTCGCTATCGTGTGTACGTAATACTCGTATTTTGAGGGTCGTGGTTTCGACTCCACGTGATAAGATGTCGCCATGTGGAGAAATCGTTGTCGTACCACACTCAAGAAAGGGGCGGCAGACAAATCCTTTAGTATTTTTCAAACTTTTTTTTTATAATAGGTAAACTTGACTGGCGAGGTCAATAACCTATTTCAAACTATGACCTACCATATCGACCTACGTTCAAGTTCGAGTATTTCCATTTGTTTTTATTACTGTTTCCATTGAAAGGGAATAAGTGATTAATGAAAAATGATAGTAATATTTTTCGTTAGAATGTACGAAAGGCACTTTCTTTATATATTTATATTTTGTTATCTTTCAGTAGTTTAGTCATAAATTAAATCAATATTTATATTTTATGTGTTTTTATCTCGTAATTCATTCTTTAAATATTTATATTTTGTATTTAGTCGAAGACAATTTGTCACCTTATATATACATATATATATATTTTAGTTTAAAATCGAACAACTCAAATTAATTTATAATAAATAACGGGGTAACCGTTCGACATGTTATACGATTTTCGGGTATGGGTATATTGATGGTAAAAATATTATGTTAGAAGTTTTGACATATGAAAACTTTAGCAAAACAACATTGTGTATATAATAATATAACAGTGCCTATAAAGTATATTAAATTCTTAAGTATATTTTTATTTGAATGTTAAAAAATAAAATTAAAATACCATACGAAAATCCCCAAACTATTGTTTTCATAAATATGACATTTTAATGATAATTAATTTATATAATATATACCTACTAGTCATTTAAATCTATTTCTCAAAAAAAAATAATAATAATTACAGTAATTATAGATAGGTATAACTAAAAATCAATTAAAAATATGTAAAAACACCTTGAAATTTTAGCTAGCTTATATTTGTAGTAAATTTAAATTAGTTAACATAAATTACAACATATACATAAATAGTTGATCGAAATTAACTAAACGTTTACTATAAGAAAATGTGAGAATAAAAAATAGAGTAATTCGACTTAAAAATTCTTATATTTTAATATTGAAATTGATAATTCAAATTTTATAATATGGACACTCAGCTATTTGATAATGATTTGGTTATAATTTTTATAAATAAGTCAATCATTAATTATTTTAGACACTGTACCCTGAAGTAGAAAACAACTTACTATTGAAGAGCAGACTTGTTATGTTCATAATGCGTAATAGATAACGATATGTATTGAATAACATGATAACACCACCAAATGGAAACTTATTAAAACGTTCATTATAATAATATATTTTCCAAAATTCATCGGGTTTTCGTAAAACTTAACTTAACGTGTTATAGAAACAAGTTATCGTGACAGGTTGAGTTGGATATCAAAATGTATGTTTTATTCATATACGTCTTTCACATGTATAAACTATATATAATATGTTTTTGCCATCCAGCAGTGAGGAAATAGTTGTTATTGGTTTTCACAGATTACAATAAAATATAAATTGAATGGAATATTTGAACTATTTATGTAATATATTATATTGTTTTCTGAAAATATAATCACATAAAGTATATTTAACAATATTTTCTAGACAAATATTGTGTAATTTTAATTCATCATTTTGTTAGATTATAGTGACTATAGTTGTGAAAAAATCATTATCATACATAGCTAGATAACAGTAGGTATTTATTTCTTAGCATTATATTCGTCATTAATTCAATAATTTTATATAATTTGTAACAAAAATAAATGCGTTTTCAAAGTCATTAGAAGCTATTATATATATGTATAATTATTTTATCAATCCTTGTTTATAAATTTGATAAAAGAAAGAAGCCAGACTATGAGAATGCCACAAGACCAAGAAAAATATCATGCTTTAGTCAACAGGACGAATATCAATACAAAGAGTGTCAAAGTTTTAGTCTTGGTTTTTTTTTACTCATCAGAAATTTTTAGAGTATACCACATGAGAACACTACTGATTATATAAGTACAATGTATCTTTAACTATTAAAAAAAAAAACAATAATTTATATTTATAATAATATATAAAATCGATTCTTTATTCAAGCGAATGCCGTTTATTATAACAAAATATATCTATGTCAAAATGTAATTAGACATCATTTTCATATTATATACGCCCATATACATGAGAAATTTACACATATTAATTAATTTCTTCGATATTTAGCATTTTGATAATATTATATTTTTGTAATTATAGTTATAATTTAATATATATTTAGATATGGATTTCTATAAAATCAATTATCCAAAATTAATATTATGTATTGTAAACGTTTTTCGATTACAAAAATAACGTTATAAAAATAAATGCAACAATATAAGTGAATTGGAATATTCAACTGACAATATAAACAAACGAGAATAATTATAGATAAAAAATTATGTAATTTTTTCTATCAGTTTTTTATTTTATTAAATTATTCATTAAATATATAGGTATTTAATCATATAAAACATGCACAATGCATATTTATTCAAATTTATTGAATTATCATTATAATTTCACATCAACACAATGGTAATATTTATCAAGTAGGTAATATACATTATTTTGTGTATCAATATTAATATTTATATGTATATATATTTTTCATTCTTATCGATGTTAAATAAATAAAAAATACAGAATAAATGTATAAGTACTGAAAATCGACACAGAATGCATTTTAATATACCATTTCCTAAGATTAGTTTTGGATTAACGTTACACATTTACACGACGTGCAAATAATATATTTTAGGGGAACGCATTTTGTTGAAACATGAATATCAAACTCATACGGAAAATCTATATTATATATTATATTATAAGAAAAAAATTCAGAAAAAGAGCCAATTAATTAATAAGACACGAATGACAAATTACTGAAAAATGTTAACAAAATACAAAATATTATTTATAAAATATAGGTGATGTAGTATAAAAAACCAAAAAAAGTACTAAAGCGGTACTTTTCCATATATTCTTTTAACAAATATTTTTGAACTTTATATATATCATCTCTATGTATAAATAGATAAGATTACATTATCAGTCATATAGTTTGATAGCGATATCTAATATTATTAGCTTATTCTAATATAATACCGCAAGCACATAATAATAAATTGCATATTATAATATGGTTTCAGTACATAATAAAAAAATCGGGCTAATATATATATAACATTATTATACATAGATATTTTAATTTATATTAATTATAACATTTCAAAGTTAATTTAAATTCTGAATAGGTAGTAGAAATTTCATTTTGTGAACAATAATTTCTGTAACAACAATATATTATAGTATAATATTATTAAAATTTATGATTATAACTAATATATTTTAGAGCAATTAATGTAAAAATACGTGTTATTACAAAACATAAAATTTGAATTACTCCAGTGGACTTTTATTTGTTATGAATAACCAAACGGTTAATACAACTTATTATAATAATTCATTGGGGAAAATACACGTATATTTCGATATAATATATCAAAATCGTAAAATATTTCAAACCGATATAATTTACAATGTAATATCCATTGTGATTGTTTAACAATATCACCGACGGAAATTTGTTAGTTATCGCATACGATGCGGTTTATATAACTACGTTATTATATAAGTAGCTATAAGATTGTGTACGTTCCTTATCGGATATATGCAACAATACACATAATAAGAATACGACTGTGTATATTTCTTTTAATGCCAAAAACCTCACCATATTTTTAGTAGGTAGGGGAAAGGAAGGTAAGTTGACGAATTGATTTTAACTGATTATATGTTATCAAATAAATTAATTTTCTAATATAATATATACAAGGAGATTATAAACATTTAATTTACGAACTTTGAGATTATAGAGATAAACTTGTGATTTTCTGTTATAATTTTCAACGACCATCTGGAAGAATTTTGAAATAATTGTAAGTACACATTAACTATTTAATAATATTCATCGGATAGAAAATTTGCATGTATTATTTTTCTATGTCACTGATTAAATTAGTGTTATTGCATGTTTTAGAATAATAATAATTATTATGTTGGATATAAGTTGGCGATCATTATCAAATATAAAAAGTTTTTCTTAGCTACCTCTTTTTTCACAATAAAAATTAAATTTCTTATCAGATATAGTAAAAAGTTTTATTAAATTATATATATCAACTATAAATTTGTAATATGATAAATACTTTACTTACATTATCTAGAAAAATGATTAATGAATATAATCTTTCAACTATTTAATGTACTAGAAAAATATTTTCAAAAAAATAAATTTTAAATTGATAATGGCTTAATGGAAATTTTTTTTATCAATAAAATTAATTATTTAATATTTCTTATTATTTTCTTTTTTTTCATATTTTTGAATTAAATTTTTTACCTATCTATTTTACTAAATTAAATTATGCGTTATATAATACTCTGTGAGGAGTCTGTTTATAAATATAACCCATTAATTCACAGAGTACCTATATACTAAAGATTTTATATCTCATAGTACCTAATGAATTTAAAATCGTAGTACTTCCGTACTATTTTTCACAATTTTGAATTCAATTTATATTAATACATTTGGTGAGCTTTTTTCATATATTATACGATGTTTAATCGGATTTTTGAATACATCGACCTGATGGCAATGGTAATATAAAAATTCGAGAACTAAAAGTCTGAGACACTTCTTACAAATGTGAAGTAAGTACTTACTGTATTATATTATAATTTTTTTATTTTATACCCATATTATATTTAACGGTAAATTTTTCATAAAATTTTGATCAAATTTGTTATGATGCTGTATAAAACGTGTAACACTCAGGTGAGAACCGAGCATAGCGTCCGAGAATAGTAAGTTCGATCGTTTCCACGCCAGTGGAATACTTTTAAAATTAATGAAATAACAGTATTATTTTCGATAAAATACATAAACCTAGGTATACGAATTACACTGAAAAGTAATTTTACTAATGAGATGTTGTACTGAATAAAAGTTAAACTAACAAGTCGTCACACTCGAACGGAATTTTAAATTCAAGGTTCCGCACTCAAAAATTGGTAACTTTACAAATAGTCTGGCATAAAAGGAATTAAACTTACGCGGAGTAGCACCCGATAGGTGTTGTACTTAAGCTAGTACCATTTATAATATATTATATGATGTATCTATATGCACAATCATATTTAACGATTTAAAACCACCCAAGTCGACTTAAAATTTACCTCCTACAAATTATTCGATGGATTCGATTGTACGTTAAGATTTGATTATTTTATTAGATTTATTTTATTGCTATAATTTAATAAATTACATATTGTAAGTCGACCGTAACGGCATTCGAGATATACGTCGATATGTGTATAATACACTCGAATTACCGGAGTGGAAAAATGTCAATAAGGAGAAGCGAATTAATGCTCATGAAAACGTTTTTTTTTTTTCCCCGACCCCTCAAAACAATATAACAACATTAACATATTCGTTTTGTACGCCGTTTTTTTCCAGCTAAACAATCTCAAAGTACTATATATAAACATGCGTTATATACAGGGGAAAAACAACTTTACCGAAAAAAAAAAATACTGCTCGTACATACATTTCGTCCCACAGACTCTACAGGGGATTTTCGTTGATAATTTATTATTGAACTCGCGTATTGATAAATAGACGTCGGCCAAATCCGTTTTTCGTGTTTGCCAACGACGAGAATGTGGCAGGCAGTGCGCGTGCTCAACGTCTCAATAATATAATATATTATGTACCGTATACTGTGGTGTTATTCGTAGGATTCGCACTGGAATCTGTCACGGACTTATTTTTAAATTAAATTGTAAAATAATTTGTAAATATTGTTGATCGAATATCGCGAAAAGTACGTGCATAGGTTATTTGGACGGTGAACGCGGATAAAATCATTTTTAACAAAAACATTGAAACAATTATTTCTCTGTTTAATATTAAAATTCTGAAAAAAATAGCAATAATTGTAATTTTATCATATTTATAATTATTATAAAAACGCGTAACTGAACATTTTATCGTCTTTAAATTTTGCAATAAAATTTTAAACTATACATTTACCCAAAACACAGTTTAAATTTTGGGTGCTGGGACTATGCTATTCCTATATTACCTACTTATTACATAGAAGGAGGGCAACAAAAGTGAGTATAGCAAAAACACCAATCATAAAATAATATCAAAAACGCGCATTCAAATACTTGATTAAAAATAAATGTCGAAGATGCGACTAATTGAAATTAGTCACTCAGTTAATTTAAATCTAAATATCTAAAATAACCCTAAATTGTATGTAAGACATCACGTTGGAAGTTTTTTTTTACCATCGTACAAAAAATTTAAAAGCTACAAATTTTAACACAATTTTCCTATCTACAATCAAAATCTCCAGAAAAAGCTTATATATTAAACCTGTTTTTTTTTTAAATTATTTAAATATAAAAATAGTAAAAGTACAATTTTATTGTTTCTGTAGTCAATATATTTAGAGCACCACATGCATCACAAATGTTATATTATAGATAATTAAAAAAATTATGCTATATATATATATATATAAAATATATATGTATATTATCTACTTTACTATAATTTTTTTTTAAAACTAATTAGAAAAATAAAATCATAAAAAGATAACTTATGTGCTGTAATACATTTATAACCTCCCACCCACCAAAATAAGTCTTTTAAAATGTATAATTATCATATTCTAAAAAATAGAATAATATTTCATAGTCTTGTTAATTTATTTATTACATTTTATTTTAATAAACATGTCAAATGCAGGAAAAATTTTAAAAAAAGTAATATTTAAAACCCAAATACACAATAAATTTCAAAACACCTACAAGATTCCTTATTATTGTTTGTATATACCTATAACTTATATACTTAAATATTCGGACATTAAAATAATCACAATAATACCAAATTAAACCTACACCATTAATCTATTATGTACGTAATATGTACACCAATATTTATATTATTCAGGTCTATAGTTATATTTTGTTTATCATATAGAATAATAGAAATTATTATAATATCGTAATTAACAATATACGGACGAAACTTCAATATATATAATATATATATATATATATCCACCAGGCATCATATTATATATATTATATATTTTTATTATATATTTGAATAGTGCAACACAATATTATTTATTTGTATTTGAGTATTTGTGGATAATATATTTAAATAAAATAAAACCCAAATCTACAAAAAATTTTTTGTAAGTTTTTTGCTTATTGCTATTTATTCTAAGCAAATACGTATTTCAGCAACAGAGTTACCGCCTTCAGTGCAAAACATGGACTGTATAAATGGACTTATTCCAGGTAAACATTTAAACTTTAACTAGTTGTTGAGTTATTAATAAACATTTCTTATCTTAACTATTTAAAAAAATATATTGGAATCAATTTTAATTTTATAAAAATATAAAATAATTCTATAAGTAACTTAACACCAAAATATTTCTAATTTAATAGTTGGTTTTTTTTTATCGTAATATTTTAACAATACTGCACATCCTTGAATAATATACATATTTTTACTAAATGCAGTTGACCTCACTAAATGGTCTACTTCATCCAATAATATTAATACTTTATAATGTACGGATCGATATACGATATGTATGATGACATTATTTATTATTAGGTAATACTTTTACATCATTAATTACATATGTATATATTTTCCCATTTATGATAATTATTAATTTTATTTTTCGTATCGAGAATAATAATTATCGAGTACACGGACTGCTCTTTTTCTTCCATTTAATCCATATACTCCACGGTCGCGACCTGTTAGATTACATTTTGATGGAGTCGATTCGATCTTCAAATGTTTACGTAGGTCGCAATTGCATTATATTATACACCTATATATATATATATATATATATATACTTATATTCACTCGTAATAATAATAATTTATTTCTTGAAAATTAACGTATACATTTCTATACATATCTCGATTTTGCAAAAGCAATCGGTTCGCAATCTAATTGCCAATACCGTCGTTATGTGTCTGTGCACGTAAAACTATTTAGGTACACGTTTATAAAGTGCACGGGAATCTATAATAATATTATGTAAAATTGCTCTAGGCAGGTATGTATATCGTATAATATTATACTAATGTACGTTTACATTATGCATAATAATAATCATATCTAATAACAAATAATATTGAACGAAATAAATCGACGTGCAACAAAAAATAGACTATTCGCGTTTTGCAACCCACTAATGTTCGTTTCGATTTACTATACGAAATGTTCACATTGTTCTACTTCAAATTTACATTTTTCAAAGTAAAATAAATGAACTCACAGCACGTTAATGACCGGTTCATTACAGATATATATCGTATATATCTGATAACATTGTACGTACCTAGTGCTTTTAATTATTAATGAATAATATATTAGTATTTTGAAAAAATGAAAAAAACACATCGATAGTCAAAAGGCTATTCGCGGTAAGCAACATACCTATATTATAATAATATATAACCTATATATAATAAATTCTTTATTTATCAGGAGAACGATAAAACAATTTTAGATTTTTTTTAAACTTATAAATCGTATAGCTAATTGATTTTAAAGATAGACTTGCATTATTTTTTTTTTTTTATACATATAATATATATATTACGGTGGTCCGTGTTTTTGAACATTCCAATTTTTGTTGTTAGAACTTCCCACTTTCTTCATGAATATAATAAAGTAATTTGTGTTAAATTTGGCGATAATAACTCACCTCCTTCTCGTGTCGCCAAAGTGTTGAAAATTGGCTAAGGACGTTATTTTTATGGTTTTTCAAGTTTAATTTAAAAAGTATAGCACTTATCATAAAAATATATAAAACCTTAATTATTTATCAGAATACATTGTATAAAAAATATTTTTACAATATTTATCGTAAATCTATTCGTTTCTGAGAAAAAGAAATAACATCTAAAGGTTTCATTTATTTGAAAAAAATGGCTTTTTACGGTTATTTAAATATATTTTTCTTATGGTTTAAAATGAAATAAAAATTTTTTACATATAAATGATTTATCTAAAAAAATATTTATTTAGTAAAAAAAACCCGCTTGATCGGCGTATAAATCATTTAAAAATTTTCCAAAATTGGAAATTATGTATAAAATTTTGCATATCCATGTAATGAGAATCAAAATAGGAACATTCTTTTTGTATAAAAGCGTGGCATAAACCTTATTACAATATATTATGAAACGTGGTCACCTAATTATATAACTAACCAACTATATGTGATGAAAATAATATTACTATTATTGTTTTTACAAAATACTGCTTTATTATACTATGTAGAGTCGCTTGTTTAAAATGTATTTATTTTATCAATATGTGTGATGTGAACGACGATATTATAGTGTATCGATAAATTTGGACTATTTGATAAATAAATAAATTGTATTGTATACTGTATACATAATTTTATTAACTGATGTCTACAGCATAATAATGTGTCTCTTACTACCCTGTTTATATTACTTTATAAACAGTTAATTCTTTATTTTTTTGCTAAATTTTCTTTGAACATTAATAATAATAATTATTACTCACTATAATCTAAGAATTTTAGAAATTTTAAACATAACTCGATGCAATATAGAGTGCTGTTTATAACGTAATATTGCTTTGTATCGCTTATTGTAAAATTATATTACTTACAGGAAATTTACTTTTAACTATTGACATATATTTTTTAAGGGCTCTCTATTTATTTTAATTAAAAATTTTTAAAACACCTTTGGCCAACTACTATAAAATTAACTCATTTTTATCAATGTAAATCATTATTTATTTCAATGAGACCTATGATATTCCCATAGAAAAAAATTAGTGGTTTACATTAAAAATGAAAAATTGATTTTGTAGTGGCAGTAGTGGGATCTTTTTAAAACTTTCAAATTTACATAAATAATAATTGTTAATTATTCGTCCATTAAACGCGTGTGTTTAATTTTGTTGAAAAAATTTTATCGTATAATAACACTAAAAAATTATATAGTATTATTGTATATTTCTATAAGACACAAAAAAATACAATCTATGTTTACTATCTTCTGCTATCCTAAGAATACAGAATACCATTTTAATATACACGTACCTGTTAGAAATTTTAATTTTAGCAGACAATTGAAGTTATGTCTATCAGTTATCAAAATAACAAATATTATTTATATTTGATCTAAATATATTCTAAAAAAAATATATATAATATAAAACGTTAATTTTGTCTATAACGATAATAGTTTCCCTAGAAATATATAAAACATTTTATTCTACTGAAATAGTTTCAAAAATTTTCATGAAAAGAGAATGATATTGAAATCTATAATACTATATCATAATAATTAATAAAATTCCACTGATGTAAATATATAAATATAC
The DNA here is from genome assembly GCA_025469235.1 of Pemphigus obesinymphae. Taxonomy (NCBI): domain Eukaryota; kingdom Metazoa; phylum Arthropoda; class Insecta; order Hemiptera; family Aphididae; genus Pemphigus; species Pemphigus obesinymphae. The sequence goes on from JAIPRL010000003.1 coordinate 131,221, forward strand.
TTTTACCTACTCTTGAAACTGATGTTTTTTTCAATAATCTAAATATTCATAGATTCTTAACAGCTGTTGTTTTTTTGTAGATTATACTTGTACGAGGGTAAAACCATAATGTAGGTATCACCCTATAATTCACTATTCATTATATAGTTTTATAAAGTACGATTAGTCTACGGTATTTTATAACTTATTTAAAAAAAGATATATATTTATCGCTCAATAAAGGTATATTTCCATAACTTTGGATGACGTTCTTTATTTAACCTATTTTAAATAAAGTGATCCGTCATTAATTTCGAATTATCACCCAATCTCTAAGTTTTCATCAATTCCGAAACTTTTTTCTCATTTAATATCTTCAAAATTAACACATTTTTGCTCTTCATTACTAACGAATAGTCAATTTGGTTATATCCCAAAATGTTCTACTTGTAATAACTTGTTGTTAACTAAAATCATAATACTCCATTCTTTCAAAACCGATGCATAAACTGATATAATATATACAGACTTCTCCAAAACTTTTGATCAAGTTAATCATTTAATTTTTATTAAAAAACTACAATCATATGGATTCTTCAGTTCCTTACTTAATTGGTTCTAATCATTGATTTCTGACCGTTTCTAAATTGTTAAATATTTTTATTTTAAATCTACGCATATCCTAGTTCCTTCGGATGATTACTTGTCTACGTTACTCTTAAATTTTTTTCTTAATGACCTCCCAAATATTATAATGAATGCTAATATTCTTATTTTTTTCTGATGACGCTAAACTACTCATAAAAATCATAAATATTCAAGAAGATGCGATTAGCTTACAATCGAACATTAACAACCTACTTTTATGGTGTGATAGTAATCATTTATTTTGGAATATTAATAAATGCTAATTTATGCATTTTTATCTTAAAAAAAATCCCAATTACCTATCGATATTCTATTTCTACATTTAAAACCGAACTTTTTTTTCAATTTAAAGACTTAGGCATTATTTTTGAATCTAAATTACATTTTTCTCTTCACACAGAAATAATTAAGAATAAAGTTGTATAAGTTTATTATAAGTATAAGTTATATGTTTATTTATGTATAAGTTGTATGTTTGTAATAGCGCTGTCCGTTGCGCACACTTGAAAAATGCATGTACGATTGGCGCCATTAACTCACGCGCAATTGTATTTTATTCCATTTATATCAGCTAACTATTCTGTTGTTGTATATCTTAACGACATTTGTCGTTTGGTGCAGTTATTATCTACCCATTTTCAGATGTTATCAGGATATCACTTACATAGGTTATATAGGCATGAGGTAAATTTAATTACGTTTTATATGAATGTAAGTATGTTCCTAATAAAGAATGACATCACGTTCGTTATTACATTACCTACCTATTATAATGACATATTAGAGAGAATAACATAATATAATATTGTTAATATATTTTTTATTAATCCGAAGTATTTTTCGGTTGTGCACCAACAGATATTTCACCCACGAGCCGCTACTAGTTTTTACCCAGTCACTACTTACTTTACGTAGTGTTTCATACCAAATCGGTATGTTTTAATTAAATTAGATACTTATTTATGTTATATATCTACCTACTTTTATTCAGTTTAATTTGAAAATATCCGCCCATTTTCTATAAAACATGTCGTTGAATAACTATGCATTGATGGAATGATAATAAACTAGTATCTACTTAAAATATTTAATTTTTATTTGTGTGACTATAAATTTAACAATAGCGTAGACCACGCGCATAACTGTGCGATTAAATATCAGGCCCATATTGAAGAGTTACACTCAGACTTGGTTAAAAAATACTATTTAAAAGTATTTCGAATATTTCCAAAAAAATATTCAGATATATATTCGAGTTCTTTATGATAAAAAAATATTCCCTAATTACATTTAATCATTTTTTCCCGTGTAAATTAATGTAACCTATTAATTATAAATTATATCTAAATATTAATTTTAAATTTTAATAATGTGTGATTCATTAAGAGTAATACGTAAGTAGGTAGGTAATAATGCCTTATTATTGACACAAACTTTTTTTTTTGTAATAATTAGGATTTTACATAGAGATATATTTAAATACACTTATATAAGATCTCATATTATACTAACTACTGTTTTTAATAAATTTATTGTAATAAAATAATATCAATAAATATAATGATTTTAAATTATTTACATCATCAATAAAAATTATTGTTAAATAAATCAACATATTTAAAATTGGAAAATAATATAACTGTCCCTCTAAATATAGTTAAAAAAAAATAAGATAATATTATGCACCATAAAATCGTATGTACTTATACACATATATAATGTACACTGACGGAAAAAAAATGAAATTATTTTTAAAAATGTAATTAAGATTAAAAAATATTCGTAATATTGTATTCAGAATACTTTAAAAAAATATTCAAAATATTATATTAAGTACTTTCAAACAAATTATTTAAAAAATATTTGGAATACATATTTGAAATATTTTTTAAATAATTTGTTTGAAAGTACTTATACAGTATTTTGAATATTTTTTTAAAGTATTCTGAATACAGTGTTCTATATTTTATTCAGAATACTACATAAGTCTGGTTATATTGATATTAAAAATGTATTTGATAATATTTATTTAAAATATTTGAGTGAAAAAATATGATTACCGTACGTTTTCCCGAATCCATTTTCCCGAACGACCATTTCACGAATACGGTTTACCTTATAAATCATTTTCCCGAAAGACAGGATTTATTTATTATTTAATTAAAATATATATATTAATATATTATATATATATAAAATATAAATGTAGTGTATAATGTATATGCAGTATAATGTACTGCATACATATTAAGTATATATATAATATATATATATATATATAAATAAAATAAATAAATAAATGTAAATTATTATTATGATTATTATTTTTAAATAAATTTCGGCTGTATTTCTCTGTACACAAGTACATACAACCGCGACGTATGTAGGTAATCATGGACCGTGTCATTTTATAATGGCACTATTATATATTTATTACTTCAGTTATCTTATACTTCGGATGGACGGATTTTCGAATTTCTTATATGGACGATAATTTTACGTCAATTAGTCGTAGTTCGGTCATCGTTGTGTGAACGTTGTGTGTGAAAATAAAAAAATTAATTTTATTATATTTTTGGTCATCGTTCGTGTGTGAATTTTTAACATATCTCTTTAATATTTTTTTAATTTTTAACATTTTTTTTAACATATCATGGAAAATTCTGAGTTAATTATTTTGAGTGATAGTAAATTAATTTCTAACGGTTTTACTTATCTACGATCAAGGAAATCAAATACAGGAAGAACATATTGGGATTGTAGAAAATTACGTGGCAAAGAGTGTACTGCCAGGGCGATCACATCTTTTGATTCATCCCAGGGTAGGTTGATATTCGTGAAACAGCCAAAACATGATCATCCTGCGAATCAAGATGAGTGTGCTGCTGAAATAAAATCATTTAGGTTAAAGAGGATTGCTGAGGAACATCCAGAGCACCCGACTGTTCAAATATTACGTACAAAACTAGCAGGTGTACCTGAAGAAGTTTTTAGTAAATTACCAGAAAGAGAACATTTAAAAAAATTTATGAGAAGAGTTCGACAATGTCATTTACCACCCAATCCTAAAACATTATTTGAATTGACAGATCTTCCTGAGAAGTATAAGAAAACTCTTTCTGGCGATACATTTTTAGTGTATGATTCAAGAAATGATGATGAAGAAGAACGAGGAAGAGTTCTCGTGTTTTCAACACGTAGAAATATGGAAATGTTGGGAAAATAGGATTACTGGTTTTTGGATGGAACTTTCAAGGTGATTAAATTATTATTTAACTCTATTTGTAGTATTATTACACTTGAGTAGGTATTGATAAGATTGTAGATAGGTATACTTGTGGCATGGCGTTTAATGCGATAACATTGAAGTAATTTTAATCAGCAATGTTCGTCTACGTTAAATGTTATCAACATATTCAAATTTATAATAAAAGTAATGAAGTTTTTTTTCTAGTTCAGAATATTATGAAATTTATTTTTTATAAACAATAAATACTGCATACCAATATTCAGGTAGGTAGGTACCTACCTATATTATTCATGGAAAAATAAATAATCTTAATAGCAACAATATATTATGCACCTACAAATTAATTTAACTACATTATTTAATATTTAATATTTTTCGTATTATTCGTTTTTATATTAATTACGTAAAATAAATTTTTAATTTCATTTTTCATTCTAAATACCTATTAATTTAATTACTTTAAACTCGATAAACGTAAAAAATCTATATGGCAAGTAAGAACCCGCGGAGTACGCGATGCTCATCGCAAATTTTTTTTCGAATTCTCCAAAAAATTATAAAATATTCCAATTTTCTAACTTAGGGGATACATTCGGTGGGGATATATAGGTATAGGTATATTTTACATTTTAATTTCTAAAATTAAATTTCTATTTTTCAAGTTTGCATATCTATTTTTACCCAAGTTTTTACGATACTCGGAATAGTGAAAACACGTGAAACAGTTCCTGATACACACAGTAAAGATATTGCCCTACCATTTGTTTGCGCTCTCATGTCATCGAAAGAAACTCGTCAGTATGTCACAGTTTTAGAATTTAAAAAATCCACTATGGATAAATACAGTATTCCTTCGTTACCACGAAATATCATAAGTGATTTTGAAAAGGCGATTATTAATGATTACAATGAAGTGTTTCTACATGTAGCTCTGAGCTGTTGTATTTTTCACCTTGGTAAATCTATTTATCGACAAGTCCAGGCTGTAGGACTGCAACAGTCATATAACGATCCGCTCAATCGTTCGTTGAAAACACAGCTTCACATGATTTTAGCATTAGCGTATGTACCTACAGATGACGTGGTAGAGGCCTATCAGCGTTTGAAGGAAAACTTGCCAGAAGAACTGAAGTCCATTTTGGATTATGTTGAAGAATATTATATACTTGGTCGACGAGGACAAGGGAGAAGGAAGGCCGTTGCCCCACGTTTCTCTCCAAGAATTTGGAATGAACATGGAGCAGTCCTTGAAAACTCCCATAAAACAAATAACGTCGGCAAAGGTTGTCACAATCGCTTCCGCCTTGTTATTGGGAAACATCACCCAAATCTTTATTCCGCACTAACCGAGATCCAGAAAGAACAAGCCAGCACAAAGATTGTTATTGTTGAACTTGGTCTTGGTCACAGAGTAAAAGCTGCACCAAAAAAAAAAAAAAAATGGGTGGATTTTCAAAACAGATTAAGAGCAATAACTTTGGATTACACCACATATAAGGAACAACGACGATCGCTGAAATTTTTGAGAACAATAGCTCACAATACAAATATTTATTAATATATTAATTCTTTTTTTACCATAAATAATAGGTAAATGTCCATTAATTTTTACCAAACTGTTTACCATTATGTTTATTTAATTTCAAAATCTATCTATATATTCATCCAAAAAATAAATGTCATTGTTATGTTTAACATTGATATTTTTTTAAAGAATACAATTCATGAAAAAAGTTTCCGGAAAAATGTATTCGAGATTTTTGTTTTCTTGAAATAATCCTTCGGGAAAATGTCCATTCATATATTCGTGAACAATTCCATTCGGGAAAAAGATCTTCGGGAAAATAGATTCGGGATTTTGGTTTTCGTGATATGGTCGTTCGGGAAAATGAGCATTCGGGAAAATGGATTCGGGAAAACGTACAGGTACCAAAAAGACCGATGGTAAATGAAATCCAATAAAATAATAATAATTTGAAAATAATTTAAAAAAAAAAAGTAATTTTACAGTAGGTAAGAGTTATGTTTCACGAAAACCCCAAACTCAATTAAAAATCTAAAAAGTTTTTAATTATTTAGGATTTTTAAACTTTCTAATATACCTATAGCATTAATTTTAGAAACTTTATAAATTATACTACCAAAAGTTGGTTGATAATCATTTAAAAATAATTTTATTTATAAATACAATTAACTAAAGATTTCAGATTATTTTTAATTAAGAAAAATTTTTATCATTTACAAATTGAATTTACCTATTTTATAATGTACGATATTTTTATTATATTTTCTAGTTGAATAGTTTCTCAAAATGACCCTTATTACTAATGAGTTGTAGTGGTAAATAATAAATTGAGATTCAAATTTAAAACCTTTTAAGGAAAATGGGTACACATGTAGCAATTGAATTAGCAGTCAAAAAGTTGGTACCAGAAATATAAAAATATATTGCTTTAATTAATATAAAGTTTACAATTTCATTTTTTTTTAGTTTGAAGTACTTATTATTAAAATTTATTAATGTATTATTGAAATTCGTAATTGTATATAAATTTGAATGTTACAATTCAGTTTTCATAGTTATTTATTACAATAGTGCATAAATAGGATATAGTATTTTATTATTACGAAAATTATTATTCCTGTGAAAATTATTAGAATATTTCAAAATACATATTTAGATAGAATTATTAAAATGAGTAGTTTTTATTTGAAACAATTTTCAATTCTTTTATTTTTCAGTTCAGTCCCTTATTATCTAACAATGATATATCCTAAAATTCAGAATGAATTATTAAAATAGGTTATAGTTTTATTCAAAATTCACTATCTATATATAATATATATATATTTTTATTTTTAATATAGGTATATAGAAATTATATTTTGAAAATATAATTAAGTAAGTATTTTAAATATTGCAGAATCAATTATTATAGTCATAGTTACATAAATTAATTAATTAGGTAGTCTTAGAAATCATGTTAGTATATACATTTAAACCTTTTTACACTTGACAAGTAGTTTTGAAAATTATTTCTAAAACGTTCTCAAAATTCTATACTACTTATACGAATATGAAAGAAGTATTTAAATAATATTTTTATTAGTATTATGATTTTTTATTTTTTTGTTTTTTTGTTCAATTTATATATTACAATTTATAAATAGCTTATTAGATATTGATTATTTATATATTTAAGATTAAACAATTAAAAAACTAATTAATGAAAAAAATGCAATACCTATAAACCTAAATAAAAATAGAAATATATATTATTACTATTTTTTGTTTTTGAATTTTAATACATTGTACTCTGAGAAATCAAAACATATAGGTATAACTGCATTTTGGTTTTACATTATTAAATATTAAATATAATGAACCTTACATAAATATTATAATCATAGGTAGCTATTTAGGTTATGAAAAATATAAATTAAGTAAATGGAGTTCAACGTAAGTTTTAAAATTGATTATATAAAATGCCTCGGTACCCTGAAATTGTATTATATAGGTGGCTTTGATAAAATATAATAAGTGTTATATATATATATTATAAACCCATTATACCAGCTTGTGTAAAAGTCAACAAAACTCTGAATATTTGATTATCAATTATGAATTGATTAAAATTTATAATTATAATTATGTTAGAACTTAGAAATTTAGACTAATTATATTAAAAATTAAATTTTAAAAGTAAAATTAATAATTTATATTAACAAAATAACGTTTCAAACTTTTTTATTAATGTAGAAGTTACTATTTCTTTGTACATATATCTAACGTATAAAGTATATATTAATTTTATAGATTAAGATTAAAATTAAAGGAACTTTAAATGTCAAAATAATTTGATAATATATTTTACGTTTCGATGAATATTATAATTTTAGGACGTGTACGCATATCATTACATATTTGTGAATCGTTATTATAACTATAGTTTTTAAAGATATTTTTTATGAAATATAAAAATATTAATTGCATTTTGTGCAACGACTATGATAGAAATATATAATATTTTTTTCTAATACTATAAAATTCATAATTAATAATCTTAGCTTTTAATGAAATTCTTATTTTTAATTTAAACTTTAATAAAATTAGATTAAGGTTAATCTAAGTAATTTAGTTTTTTTTTAAATTATTTTAATGCATTAATACAAAAGTCCTCAACTCAGGCAGCTTTGTTCATAATATTATAATTATTATTATTTACTGATAGAATTATAACTATATTGATAGGTATATCAGTGTTATTTATACTTATATTTTGGTCAAAACATGAATCATATGAATCATGATAAAAACTGAAATTAATATTAAAATTAGTTTGTATTCTCTATTCTAAAAAATAAAAAGTAAATATAGTTGTGTTATAGGTATCTAAAATTTACAAGACTTTTTCAGGTTTTTTAATGCCTTTCTACTAATGTTTATTTAATTATTTTAACGGTTTTCGTCTTAATGTTCTTCTAAATGATAATCAGATGTATTTAATCTCTATATATATATGAATTAAAAAATGTAATTACATTTTTCATTTTTCAAAGTGTTTTAATTGTTTATCATAGACTGTATTAAAAACATTTTAATTACGAATTACTGTATTATACCTATGCATAATGTTATTATAAATTGTACCAATACAAAATTTCATAGTTGTAAAATTGAAATACAGCTTAATAATGGCATATTTTGTAATAATATTATTGATATTTATATACTGTTATAAGTTTCTTGGGATATGTTTACTTAAAATAATATTGCTTAATGTTGCACATGACTAGCCTATTAAATATTTTGATATATGTAAATAAAGTTAACGTCTCAATATTATATTTCAATAGTAGTTTTGAGTGATAGTGATCAAAGCTTTGATTCGTGAAATACACAAAAATGACGTGATAAAGTTTTATACTGTTATGAGAAATATGTTACTTGAAAAACGACTAATAACACTTTATAAATTTACGTTAATCGTTATGGTTTTATCGACTGAAATGTATGTCAAGTTTTTATTTGTATACTAGCCACAGACTGTGGTCAATAGTAACATATAACGATAAAATGTATATTTCACCGAAAAATTCTTTCAAATTTTTGACCGCATTAAGTGACAAAATAGTCTTATCGTCCGCCGGTTTATGGTCGGAAGATACGTTTTACAAACAAACATCCGACGGATGTCAGAAAGTTTGTCAACTCGACTTTATAGTCATTTCGTATTTATTACCGAGTGAGCAAAATAATAAACCGTATACGTCTATAACAAACGGATAAAAAAAAAAAAAAAAAAAAAAATGAATCCCTTAAGCCTCAAAAGTATAATAATTCCGTTGATGTTTTGAGGTGGCTTGTTACAAGACGACCCCTTTGGCGGCCTTTTATCCCCGACACGACCGGGAAACCAACATTTTCCTAGGGATCAATAACCCTCAGTCCTACCCCGCGTCCACACTAGGTTAATGTTTATCCGATTACCCCGTCCGGGTCTCTCGTTGTTTCCCACCGGAATTCTGAGTGAATTATTTTCCGGGGTTTGTTTTGTGCGCCCTTGCGGCCACCGCCACCGGAATCCCGGGACTTTCTGTTATAAGACTCCGTGTAAGTCCTCCGATCCACTATCAACCCACCCATGGCAACGTTTTATTGTGCCCCCTCTTAGCGATTTGCCATCCCAACAGACACCATCTACTGTAATGCTATTCCGATGGTATTGTCCCAACAGTCCCGCCGTCCGGAGAATCCTCGAAAGTGTAATATTCAACGCGGCAAAAAAAAAAAAAAACACCAATTATTTTCGTGTTAAACAGTTTTTGTTTTACGATCCATTGTGCGCGCACCGTATTACGGACTTTATACTGTTGCCCTTAGAAGAAAATCGTATCGGATAATGGCCCAATCAAAGACGATGCCCCGAACCATTAGATAAGGATTTACGACGTAAAAAAAAAAATATATATATAAATATAAAGAATGTAACGACCATAGTTTTAAATCAAAGGTTCGGAATTTAGATCAATACGTATTATCCAGGGAATTATTACGAAGGACGATTTAAAGCTGAAAGCAATATCATTGAAATCGGCAATTGGCTTCGGGTATGAAATACTTCAAAGGTTCGAAACAATAGACATTGACTTTGGAATCGAATATACAACGTTCAAAACAATCGGCTTGTATGCTACGAATACAATTTTAAGAATAAAATAGCGCTATGTGAGTAATTTGTAATATACACTATAAGAAACCATTAACTGGGTAATTTTCATTTTGGATTTTTACTCAAACTTAATGAAAGTACAGATTTTGAAGTTTACGAAATTTTAGTAAGTTTCCCAACACATTGGCCCCTGAATATAAAATATTATTCACTACTTATATACATGAAATAGTTGTACATTTAACTATAATGAGTAGGTACTGGAATTAAGTATTATTATGTTACGAGAGAACTTATATAGTGACAATGTATGATCTCGTCTATAAATTCAGTGTTAGGTTAATTTACTCTAATATTAGAAATAACGAAGTTGTGACAAGAATGCTTTATGTAAACTTCGTATTTTATCAGTTGGTTGGACGGAGATAGCAAATACGTGTGCTACGTACTCTTAAATAGGTATATATTTTTTTTCGTAACATAATATAATATGTACACTGTTTGAGAACTACAATTTAATTAATTGGATTAACATGGTAACGTGAACTATACTATGCAATAGGATTATCATTGACTTTATGTTCAATTATAATAATTCAAAATACAATAATTGAGTATTACCGTGAATGGTAATGTACATTTTAATTGTAAATTATACAGAAGATTAAATTATAAATGTGTAAAGCCAAAATTGATTCGATTAAGTCACAAATTAATTTATGTTAATTTAAAGATAGGTATATAAAATATTTTGTATATATTACATTAGTTTATATAAAAATTAATACGTATTGGTTATATAACCATATTAAAATTGATATTGTGGTTTTTCATTCATGTTAAACATAAACTTTATTCATATTTAAAATATAATAACTGAACTTTAACTCGTTTACTCGTTTATTCAAAGTATCATTTACTAAATTAGCTAGACTAATATGTGCACGTGTATGAGTAGAACATAAAGATGGGCATTAACTAATTAAAGATTAAATATTTTCTTAACTTTTTAACTAATAATTTTTTTTTCCATTAGCTAACTAACATATAACTAGTATACATTTTAATTGTGTTAAATTTATTTTTCAAAGTTCATTTTTATAATTATTCAATTAATATAATATGGTGAGAATGTTGTGAGCAAATTTGAATATTTTATTAAACCATAATTTGTATAATGGAAAATAAAAATATAAACATTGTTTAACTGAGATATGTTGATATTTTTATATATTATTATAAATTTAAACATAATACCAGTTGAAATAATTTTTTGTCTACTATTAACTTTTAAAGTTTTTAAGTATAATTTGACTTAACTAATTTGCGTGCATAATTTTTATTAACATAAAAAAACGAGTGAAAGTTTAAATAATTGTATCTATATTGTATTATTAAATATTGTATATAATTTTTCAAGCTATACTTATTTACATATACCCAATGAATCCAAAAATAACATTGTTTCACAATTAAATTATTAAAAATATTATTTAAAAACTTTGAATAATAAATTACAACTAACCTTGGTTTTCGGGAGTTTCTTATCGTTTCTGTACCATGTGATTGACGCGGGTGGTCTGGATCCAGCGGAACTGCATAGCACATCGTATCTTCGGTCAGCTACCAAAATTTGGTCCACGACAGAAAATGTCACTGTTAGCGGTGACACTAAAATTTTACAAAAGAAAAACCTATGAAATTTACATTAAGTAAAAAACAGTAAAAAAAATTTAATTTTTTGATTATTAGAATAATAAAATCATTGTAATATAAAAAAATATACAATTATAATTATATAAATTATTAATAATATATTATATAAATATAAATATACATTTTAATTATATTATACTTCATGAATCTAATTAATATTTGTCTAAATCATTTTTCAAAATGTGTTGAGTTTACTAATTAATCCAAATTTTATTCAATTATGGCAAAGGTATTTGATATGTTGTCGGTTGACCACCTTTTGTTCATCACTCATATACCGTTTTATAGGTTTATCTGAATTCACTGGATTTGTATAGTATTAATACCCAGTAATATTCCATCACGGAAACATATTATATTATATTATATTTGTGCTCGTATGTACTCTAAGGCAAGTTCACAATGAATATATACTGTTAAATTTATACATGTACATTTTTTTTTCACTAAAATTGTTTTGAATATCTGAAATTATTCACAATACTTATATAAAATAATGCAGTAGGTAGTATAAAAAATATTTTATTATTCAGATAATATTCTTATTATACAGTATAGCCAGTTCAAACATTTTATTTGAAAAAAAAAATAACCGTTATGACTGAATAACACATAAATTATAGAGTAATCCGCTTAGGCTTTAGAAAATAAATACATGTATTCGTTCATGATTTCAATAAATTTTTCTCGTTAGGTAATATATATATATATATATATATATATATGAAATAAATAAATTTTTTCGTATAATCATTATAAAACGATAATATATAAAGTGTGTTTGGATCGAATGGGAAATATATATATATATAACTATTATTCCGTATACTGTTTTAATAAAATCACATTATCCTATTAAAGTCAAATAACAATATCTGTAAATTTTACTTATTGTATTTCCCGAATAAAATACTGATTGCGTAATTCAATATACTTGTATACACCTAGAGTATCTGTGTCGGATAAAAAGAATGATTTTTCCCGTAGGAAGTACACACACACACATATATGTGTGTGTGTGTGTGTGTGTGTGTGGTTGGGTGGTCGTGTGTATGTGTGTGTACACTTGGGGTTTAGGATTTTCCCGTTATGAAAATCTATGGAACTAAAGTGAAAAATATTACGTTAAATATATTCATGAAAAATAATTTTCCCCACGAGATACCTATGTCGAATTTTTATACTTGCCATAAATAATCAATTTGGATACGAAATATAAGTACTTAACCTAACACTAACCAACTACCGAATTAAAATTATTCATATGAACATATCCTCCAATTATAAACGAGCAAAATAGAATTATCAGTTACATTTAGATGTATAAATATATATATATATATATATATAATATATTATTGTTATGTAGGTACAAAATAAACATAATATATATGTTTGTGGTTACCAAATCGCGGATACAGAGTAAAAATTTTCTAAATCACTAATTTTTGAAAAAGTACTTTTTTATACTAAATTTTAATTTTTGTATGCATTATATTTTTAAATCAAATAATCTAATATTCGAACCATTAGTGAATGAGTTATAGTGAATTGAAATATTTTAAATAAATACTAAGATATATGCGATAGAAATTCAAAAATGCCGAGATAAAACTTTTCGAAATAAGCCATCGAAATACATTTTTAACGTACTAAAATTATTTAAATTTATATCATAGCGTGAACTAAATTTCAATATATCATCTTATCTCAACTCTTAATATATTCTATTTAACGATAAATAATTAAATACATCACGTTTAACTTGGTTTTTAGTTTTTTTAAACAATATTTTAATAATCTATTTATTATTACACATATATGTAATATATATTTTTTAACGATATGAAATATTTATTTATGATTAAAATTGTTTTTTTTTGTTCAAATTTATAATGTTTTTTTTTTAAGATAAACTGAATACCAATTTTTATTTAAACTTTTGTTTTTGCTGATTTAATTGAAAAATTATAAAAATACTACATGATTTACCTAATAATATCACCATTTACAAAATTAATTATAAATAAGTATATTATATGCATATTATAATGTCAATAAACTATATGTGTATGACATTAATTTATTACTTATCCAATTATTAATAATTATACGAGTACATTAGAAAATTAGAAAATTTTCGGTTCTTATTTTTGTAATAAGTTATTGTAAATTGTGTTGATATATTTTTTAAATATTCATGGAAAACTCAGTTTTGATTGTCAATACGATTTTTATATATTTTTACGGAATTAATAATTGCATTTTTCCTTTGTATTCTATAGGTATATAATTTTATCGACAATTAGTTTACCATATTATGCCCTTCTTTGTATCGAGAATTTACGTCAATCATTTTTGGTCATTTTCATAATGGAAATATTTGGATTATTGTTCATACAAAACAAAGTTTAAAATAGAGGGAAGGGTATTAAAACTTTGTAGCTTTAGTAAATATATTCAACAGTTTTTTTAAGAATGAAAAGACTTTTAAGAATATGAATTAAAATTAAAATTACTTATATATGATAATGATTGATTTAGCCATCAGTACAACAGAATATTAGATATTGATTATAATGATAACTTTCACAAAAATATAACAAAATAAATGTATTATTGTATATGTAAAGAATACAATTATAAATCCATTGATTTTATATTATCTATTTATAAATGTCATACAGTAAAATTAAATGTGTTAAAATACATTATCTTATGTGGTCATAAAATTTTAGTTTTGATCAACAATTTTTATATCGTTATATGTTTATCTTTGTCATTCATCAGCCGTGTAACGGTATTAAGTGCCAACATTATTTATCAATAACTTATAATGGACCTAATATATTTAATCACATCACATGTATAATCTTTCTGACTAAGTCAAATTAAAAATAATACTATTGACGATTATCTGTTCAGTAATATCATTATATTTAGTCAATTTAGTTTATATAAAATAAGGTTATCGATAGAAAAAAGTAATTTATTAAAATTAACTTGTATACATTAATTATTTAAATTATTTTTTTTATATTACTTGACTTAATTTTCTATTTTGTCTTTTAAGATTTAAGATACTATGCGTGTACTCTTTAACATGTGTAACACTCTCCACATGGATTTTAATCTGTCACAGATATACCATATATTAGAGAAAGACCATATTTTATAGTTAGTAAAACGTACCTAGTAATAGCTACTATAGTAAAATACGCAATCACTTTAGTGGTATTAAGGCAGCTCCTGCCAGTATTAGTATTATTGCGTATGTTTAATGTATATAATAATGCTGCACATACGTTTAATATACTCTAATAATTCATTGCTTTTAACGAATATTAACTTGTTCATTCATGATTTCGGGAATACATACGGCGGTAGTTACAAAACCACTAACCACATATACGACATACCTATATATTAATGAATTAATCGCCAAGGAAATGCATACTTACATTTGTTTTGATTAAAATATACTATTGGAAATGTGTTTTATCTACTAACTTAATTATCTTAATGTAATATAAACATTATTCAAAATTTCAGAAGCTTACTTGAATAATCAAAGATAAAATATTTCAAGAATGGTGACTTAAGTATAATTATATCATATTTTACAAACCCAATCGTTCAATAAATTGAGAAGATACCTATAATATTTATTTACAAAAAAGGTTTTTGAATTTCAAACATTGCACAATTTTAAATATGGCCTATTGTATATTATTTATAATTTTATATACATTTTTTTTATAATTCTTATATTAATTATTATGTCACTAGGTCCAATCTCCATGTAAAATCTACCATGTACAACTCCTTGTATGTAACTAATTTTAGGTGTGCTACATTATAATCGAAAATCATATGAAATGTAATACCTTTTAAGTTCAACTGGTGACAGACCAAGAGGAAACTATAACTGTGAGAAAATACTTCGATAGTCCAATGATTTTAATATATTTGCCGTAATATATTGATTTTCTAATGGGTACGTAGTCTGTGATTTGGTCAATCGAAGACATACTCAGTATATTATATTGTTATGTAATATTTAATAACGATATAAATTCATATAAAACTTACAAAAAGTACAGTTTAATGTTATACTAGCAGCTATTTAAAATGTGAATATTTTGTGTGCCGTTATACCTAGTCGTTATTAAATAATAATAATAATAATTATTACCAACTGTCTACGATTAAAGTAAATAACTACGATCAAATGTTTTAGGACATTTTTTAGAACTCGAAACTTCGCTCATTTTTATAATAAACTAAAATAAAAATATTTATGTCATACCTACTTCCATGTTTATCGTTATACGCAAATAATACAGAATAATAAAGAAACACCAAAAAAAAATTATATTGATTCCCCCTGTATATCGAATACCACATATCTATAAACACCACTCCTTAAAATCCCGATAATACTACGAACTTTTACTTATAAAATACAGGGTATATTTAATATATAGAATGTATACAGGGTAGACTTAGGGTGTACTTTATCTTTAAAATTCTGGATAACTCAAAATACTGTCGATTGGAAAGAGGAATAAGCTCAATATTAGCGCAGAATATTCAGAAAAATGTAAAATAAGTTGAGTACCTACAAGGCCGTTGGGTTAGAAAATGGACCGGGAAAATGGCAAACGATGTTCTCGTCCATGGAATATCCTCTATTTACTTAAGCATTATATATATAAGATAATCCTTAGCAGCACTGGGAATCAGCAGACTGGGAATCAATCCATGTACAATAATTTTAGTATCATATTCAGGATTCTTATCAAGGAGCCTATTAAAAAAATAAATAAAATTATGAACAGTATCCCATAGTCTATTATATTTATAGTATGTAATTAACATATGAAAGGATCCCAAAATTCTCATTACATCATTACATCATTAATACATAGTATATAACCTAATAGCACATAACCCTTACAGCATATTATGTATTATACGTGATACCTAACAGAAACATTTTTAATGGATGTATTTTAATAGTGTCACTCCAAATTAATTGCTAGAAAGCACTTCCCTCTAGGATACATGAATATTCATTAGAAACTAGATAGAACAAAATGTAAGGGGGAGGGAAAAGTTTATGTCATCAATATTCTTATATTATTGATATAAAAAAAAAGTTCTTTTATGCGTTAATACGATTTTAAAAGGGGAAAATTTTAGTTTAAAGGAGTTATTCCAATATAAATTTTACATAATATCAATAAATTGCATGGAAATAAAGTTAATATGAATAAAAAAGAAATATTGGGTTTTATTTATACGAGTAAAACTTACTATAATGGGTATGGTGAACGGTCATAGTTAAGAGATCTGCATATTTGATCTCCGGTTTTTAGAAAGGGATTAGTTGCAAATTTTCTATCTCATTCCATCATATGGGAACATTTCGAGGTCATGGGACTACTCAGATTACCTCTCATTTGCGGGGAATGGATTTGTTTTTATTTTTGTAATTTTAATTGGTTCTTATTGCATTCCTGGTGTTATACAAATAGGTTTCTTTGGGACGAACATTCAATTTCTAGGAGGATGCTATTTAGATTCTATCAAGATTCTCTAATGTCCCGAAAGGAACACAGTTGTACTTTCTCTGAGGAGTCTTGATGCTACTAAAGATGAGACATATAACAGTATTTATTGTTGAAAAAAATGTAATCAATAATAATATAAAATTATCTAAATCATTCAAAAGTATTTTTACAATTGTAATGCAAAGTAAGTGCATTTAATTACATACATTATAAAATATAATATGTAAACCCAAATTTTTAAAGAAATTATTAAGAAATTAAATTAAAACAATAAATATTTTTAATATAAAACTCAATGAATTACAAAAATACAAGTAATAAATAAGTCAAATTTAGTGCTTGAAAACATTTATAATTAAAAATAAATATTATGTGGAAGATATAGTTAAAAATCCAAAAGAAGAATATTATAATTTGTAATGTTCCTTTATAGTATCCAATTATTTTTTTAAACACATATTTTATAGGTTCATTAAAAATTATTGATCTATAAATTTTTTTTTTTTTTTTACGAACATAATTTTTTTTATTAATAAAATGGTCTTACCTTACCTTAATCTGTCTTCTGTATTATATTAATATTTAATATTACATAATACACGTATTGTGAACACTACTGTTCTTATGTAAACAAAAATATTCATAAAAAATAAACACTTGCTATACCTATATAAAAATAATTTTAAAATTTTAAACGAAATGGATAACAATCATAAAATATCACATATTATAAACATGTAAGAATATTAAAAGAGGAAAAAAAATTGTATCGGAAAAGAAAACCGTTATTATTATAACGGTAAACACTGTATATTATATACACATTATATACACAATAAATGATAAATTTAAGAAAATATTTTTATTAATACCACGTTATATAATTTAGTAAATTTAACCACATGCGAGATAATATTATGAATATACGTGTTTTAATTACTTTCCTGCGCTTTATATTGTATCATTAACGTTTAAAAAGTATTATATTTATTCTCTCGCGTTATTAAATTAGTTGTGCATGACAGGAGATTAATCCTAAGTAAATTTGCATAAACCTAGAAAAACTAATTGCGAATATAATTAGCCAAATATTTTCCAGTACGGCCAATATACTGTAATCCTGGTAAGTTTTTAGTTAATTTGTCACGCCTGATAACCTTTTATTAAACAAGAATATTATTAAGTACGTGTGATTTCCCGTGCGGACTAGCGTAGGACGAAAACAGTATCTCCATTGTCGTTTATCATAGTCGGAGCAAGCTCAGGATTAACACGGTGTTTATATTAATATCTTACCCTAAAAATTGTATATTTTAATTACTCAGCATAATAAAATGTTTATTGATTCAGAAAGAACAATTACACAAATGACGAAAAATAAATTATGTACTTTTTTTCTATATAGGCCGAGGACGTCGGTTACGGAATAATCAGACACACTTAGGACAACGGTTGAATAAGAGTCGGATGCAAAAAAAAAATATTACTCCCTTTTATTTTGAATTGTATTATTTTCAACCAGAAACAAGATTTTTTTTTTAGTGTTCACACGATTACGAATAGTAATTACGTGGAGGTAAGTGAAGTGAGTAGTTCATACAAATAGATAGGAAAAAATAAAAAATAAAGAGAGATAGATATCCGGAGATAGAAAGGTGAAACACAGAAAGGCAGAGAGAGTGAGATAGAATATGAAAAAGTCAAAGATAATGGATTCACAAAAGAGTAATAAAGTTCATCAGTTTTTTTCACGCTTTTTTTCTTTCCTACTTCATTTCGACGTTCAATTAAGGCCGTTAGATTAACGTCCTCGTTTTGACCTTTAGGCAATATACATTACTGTGAATATCCGAACATATATAATATATATATATCCATTGTGTTATATTTAATGTTTAATTAAACTCTCACCAAATAGAAACAAATAGAAACTTGGAATAAAAAGTAATAAGCAATATATTATTTCAAATTATGGTTTTTCTACATCTATCAATAAATAGGTATAATATATTTTATTTAGAAATTTTGAATAGTGATTGAGAGAAAATATAACGCAGAAGATAGAGAAGAAATATTAAAAAAGTTAGTATCTCGTGTTTTATCAATAGTTAAAATAAAGATTTTACGAGTTGCTAATAATTGGACAATTCTGTAGAAAATTTCTACTAGAAATGTATTTTGCTATAAATATTTTTAAACATTTTAGTAAATAACTAGCTTTGTTTAGTTTCGTTCTTTTTTTTAATGTGGGTTTTCTTCATAATTTAACTGAAATTTAAACGATTCTACAACATTAGTACATCTGTCTAATAGGTGATTAACCCGAATGAGTTCATTAACTGAACAACAACAGTCTGAAGTCTTCATAAATTTTTATTAATTTTTAAATAAAAAATGTATTTTTTCTAAATACTTACATCTTAGGTCCAGCACAACGGATGCTTGTGGGGGATCCATTAACCTTGTATTAGCAGCCTGACACGTAAATACGGAATTTAGATCTTGACGGGTAACTGACGGCCAATGCAACCGGTTTTCGATAATGTCTAGAACGTTATGTTCACATTCTTCGTCGACCACTTTTCCGTTTTTTAGCCAAACGACTAATGGCGGAGGATTTCCTGAAAGTAAAATAATCCAATGCCATTATTAGTATTTCGAAAAATGTCCATCGATATTTTCAGTATTTGTATCAGAATTTGATGTACACAATATAATAGGCAATCGATAATCTCAAACGTTCTGTTCGAATATAATGCGATTTTAAATATCGATGATTTCCGTTGAATTGTTATAAAATTGCAGAAGAAAAATTTTTGATATTATGTATTGTTATTATGATACATAGACGTATACAATGGCGTATGAAAACGTGATATGTTTTCTTCTATTTTAGAAACTCGCAAATAAAATGTTTTGTTATATATTTGAATAAGATGCTATATCCAATTTAAAGGAGTTTTATATGGACAATACATAACAAAAAAAATAAAAAAATAAAATTTGAATATTTTAAATATGTTTAAAGAAAATTAAAATAATTAATAATATCGGTTCTATTTTTTGTGTCAGTAACACTTTTTATTATTTTAATATCATGATTTTTATTTTTTAAAAAAAACTTAAATATGTTTTTAATTAAAAAACTTAAAATTTAAAAAAATTAAGAAATTAATTTTATTAAAAACAAAACGGCAATAGTAATGCATAAAAGTGTTTGTCTTGGTATGGTCTGCTCTCTAGGTACTAGTTAACTTATAGACCGCAAGACTAAGACAAATTTTGTTTATTATTAATGGGTATACTACTTAGTCTTTATTATGTACTGAAGATGCCATATTAGTTACCAAAATATGTAAATAATTTAATTATATTTTTGTAGATTTGGGTTTTATTATATTTATATAAATTATCCATAAGTACTAAATTTATATAGCAGTAAAGAGGATCTTATCTTTTATTAACCTTTATTGTAATTTAATGAATAGATATATTTAAGTTATTGACATTTAATATACTTTTAAATATTTAGAATTGAATTATTATTAATAATATAATAAAAAGTTCTTCTAAAATTATTATTTAATTTTTTTTTAATTGATGAAAATAAAATAGATATAACACAATAAACGCATACAAAAAATTTGTGTTTTAATATAGTTCTCAACAGTATATAAACGTTTTAATAATAAAATAATTAAATAACTATTGTGTCTTTTAATAGAGAATAACTTATAAGAAATTCAAATTTAAGTATTTTTTTATATCATATTATATTAAATAAAAATAAAAATTACAATTTAGTCTATTAAAATATATAGTTTAATTTTTAAATTTCTATGAATTGTTAAAAAATATTTTACATTTGGATTTTGTATTCTAATCAATTAAATAAAA
Organism: Pemphigus obesinymphae; assembly: GCA_025469235.1. Taxonomy (NCBI): domain Eukaryota; kingdom Metazoa; phylum Arthropoda; class Insecta; order Hemiptera; family Aphididae; genus Pemphigus; species Pemphigus obesinymphae. The sequence continues at coordinate 152,460 of JAIPRL010000003.1, forward strand.
GATTTATATAATACAATGTAATACAATTTTAAATTGTATGCTCCAAAATATGTTGTACCCCTCTAGAGATTACACCTCAACGAATTTTAATGAAGAAAATTTTTTTATTTTTCTTGGTGCTATATAATTTATTTATTACTTCATTTATTTATTTCTTCATCGGTCATGCATAATTATAAAATTCCTCACTTATTTGATGATTTGATCGTATAAAATAAATTGATTGCATATAATAATATTTATTATGAAACATACAATAAATCTAGAAATCCTCAAAAAAAAAAATTCAATTTAATTACCTTAAGTTTAATCTACTTAACCATTGTTTATATATATTTCATATATTTTCTGTCAGTAAGAGAATGTGATATTTATAGAGAGTACAATTTTACTTTAAAATAGATTAGTACTATTCTTTTTCTTATCATGTTTTTTTTTGACATTTCAAAGAGTCGATGATTAACTCTAGTAAAATATTATAAAGTTAACAATCATTTTTTAAGAGTACTATTTTCAATGCTATTACATAATGTATACTATATAGATTGTTAAGAGTTCTTGGAAATTATTATCATTTTTATAAATAATTAATTATTTTGACAACATTTTTGGTCTAATTAATAGTTTGGTTTTAATCAGCTATGATTAATTTATTTTTTAAAATTTGTTATAATTTGTATTTGTTTCGTATAGTTATATGTACAATCATATTGTTGAGTTATCAAATATGTATCTCAAAGATAATCATATAATTGTTAATATTAATATTTAAAATGTTGAATGAATAACAAATAATAATATGTATTTAATATTATTAACAATATTGCACTTATTATATTGTAAGTCAACAACAATGAAAATCATACTGATATGGGATCATTCATAATTGATTTATAAGATCTATTAAAACATAATATATTTTATAGAAAATTTCTTATGTTCTCATTTTTTTCAAAATGTCCTTATTATTGTTTTTTATTGAATAGTATGCATGGAAATCCGATTAATATTGAATAAACATAACACGGCGATTCGTATAGTCAAAATTAATACATGAATGCCGAGAAAATATTAAAATTCATGATTATAAGTAGGTATATTTTTCTTAATAATAATTCTTATAATAATAATAATAATAAAAAGCATAATAGTTTTATTGCAATAATAAAATACAATGTTTTAATAAAATAAGTGAAATAAAATAAGTTCTAAGCTTATCTAATAATCAATGCCTGAATATAAACCCGTTAATTATAAGCAAAATTGTTATTTAAAAATATTTAAATTCCTAAAAATTTTAAAAGTTTGATAAATTATATGATATATTTACGTAACAAAATAATAGATTAAATTATTGAACTTTGAGTTCCAAAATTAGTATGCTTGAACGGTACAATTCGATTTTCATTTTTTTTTTTTTTTGAAAATGTATTATTATAATATATGACATTAATAATAGATGCAATTTAATAACAGTGTGACATTATTCTTCGGGGTTTTTTTTAAAGAATATTAATTACAACACAGATAACAAAACAATTTAATATATAGTGCACGTGTATTATTGATACCTTTCATATATGGTTTCTCTTTTGAAAATATTAGATCAATGAAATAAATAAAATATTTTTTTCTACAGCGAGACGTTGACGGTACCACGTGTCTCAGCTGTTGCTATGGACGGTTTTGGGTGAAGTAAATAAATCGGTGAATTAAAATCGGCGTTGGAATAGGGTAGGTATGAAAAACGGGTAAGGGTATAGTACAGGAAATAAGAGAAAACGATGAAGTTCAATCTCGAAAAGACCCTAGAAATTGGATATTTAGTTTGAACCTTCTGCGCCTTATAAATTAAGCGCAGTTTATTTGGATAGGCGATATAAACATTTTTTTTTTTTTTTTTAATTTTCTGTTAGCTCTATCTGAGAATATATTTTCTTTTTTCCCAAAATGGCTTTTGCTTTATCTATGGGGCTTGAACGGCGATTTAATGTATCACGTGATATGACCAAATTGTAATAATTTACAATCGGTCTATGTTTTTAATACAGCTATATTCACAATAAAGGTTCTTTCTGCAAACTATGGCGTGTTAGTTCATAATAATAATTTTAATATTTCATCATAATTCAACGGTTATATAGATTCGTATAGTTTGTATTATTATTATTATTATAGTTATGATCATTATACTATTATTATACCACGAACAGAGGACTTATAACTGGCGATAACCCGGCGGCGGTGTGCGTATAATGCCCGAGCGAATAATCCAATTTTATTCCATCAAAACTTTGAGCAGTTTAATTTAACATACACCATGTACATTATTTAATGAACGATTTAACATTATGACTTACTATATACATATATTATTTGTAATATAATATTATTATTGTCGAGATATCCTTTAATTAACCAACCTTAAAGTACAGTGTGCACGAATATGGTCGGTGAAAGGGGAAACACGTGGAAATAGTTCCAACGGGTCAAGGGGCAAATATGATATTTATCCGAAGTTGTTGACAAACGAAAGTTTCGAGGTCTCGTGGTGTACTCGCGTGTTGTGCTTTGAATTTCGTTCGCCGAGAATTAACGATTACATAGGAGGAGGTGATCGTTGTGGTCAAAAAAGAAGAGTGGTTCGGTGAACGTCTCCAATAGTCGACCGCAGCACGACAATATAATACACAGTGTATATACCACAATAGTTCACTTATTGTCATATCTCCAAAGGTCAATAAAAGTTTGAAAATTATATTTTATGCTTTAAATAGGCGAAATTCATTAGAAAATTGTTATCCGTATTTAAAAATGAAAATAATTTTTTAAATTATGTAAAACCATTATGTATATAGCCAACTTAAAATTTTTTGAAAATATCTATGGATTGAAATTTTTAATAACTAATGTGCATAATTATAATAATAATAATAATAGTAAAGCTGATAGGCAGACCCTTTGTATCCATACTTCAGGTTCATAAATATTTTTGACCCTGTAGTGAACCTGCAATATTAATGACCGTGAAAATGAAATATAGTTGGTCAGTCAAGATCGGAATTACATCGCTCGTTGGGTAGAGTTCTGGTGGTGGATATATTGAAATTAAGAAATTTCCAAAAGCAATTATAAAACGTTTCATTCGATAAAAAAACGATTCTGAGAGGAGTTCGGTGTGATATACTTACATAAATATTATTGTAAAAATTTTTAAATCGTATAATGGCACCATATTATGTTATTAATGTCAACTATTAGAAAAAACAACAAATATGGTTTTTGCTAAATTAATCAAAATGATAATTAAAGATTACATAATATTAGTCAGGTATAGGTTAGACCCCAAAAAAAAATTATATTGGATAAATTCATAATATTACTGCGTGTATCCAAGTAGAATAGTTGGGGTTTCCAAATCCAGTATCCGGTATTTATTTCAACAATACTCGCCAAAATATATTAAGATTTAAAAGTTACAGAATTAAATATAAATATGGCCAATATATAAAAAAATATCATATATTGATTTTATTCGACTTATTTTATGTAAGACAATTAAATATAGTTAATAATGCGTGCACTGTAAATATTAATGTTTTATTTAAGTTTTTAAAAATGAATATTAATTTATAATAATATTCTTAAGGGATCTGGTGCAAGTATTATTTTATACGCAAAATTTCAATTTACGGGAAAAAAGATTTGAACCAATTTGAACTTTATTTTTTAATGTAACATCAGATTTATCTTAGATTTAAAAAATGCGATTTCTTTTGTTTGTAATTATTGTTTAAAAAACTATTATTCTCATGTTTATTTTTATAATATTCTACTTGTATATATGAAAATGTATTTAAAATCACAAAATAAGTTCTAATCAAAAAGTTTCATTCTCTTTTAAATAGAAAAAATAATAATACAAATACGTGAATTCAACAACGCACTTTTATGCAAAATGTGAAGCAATTTTGCTAATGAGAATTATATAAAGTATAATAATATACGAGTATTATACATATCTATATAAATCATATCGACACAATATGTGATTGCACTCCCTACATAATATTATTTCTTTATTATGTGGCTGCCACCGAGCCACTTAACAGATTATATAGAGAGTTTTAAGTATAAAAAAGGACAAATATAAATATGGTATTTTTTGTTATTATTTTATATAGGTAACTATTCAATTTGATTATATTGATCAGTAAATATAACATTTTTATAAATTTCATAATAAACTGTATTCTGTGCAGGTTTATGTGGTGTCTCTAATATTATTTAAAGGTCTACACGTTGAAAAGTTTAGAGACCCTTTGAGGTAGATGAACAATTGTAATTTTAACGTGTTTTCATTCAGTGTAGGAGAGTAAAGATTACGTCATTTATGGATTCGCGAGAGTATGAAAATTATTAGTATGGATGATGTTTACGTATGAAATGTCAGGAAATTTATTTGTAAACACTACTACGAACATTAGTAAACTATAACTCATATTTTCTAATAATAATTAACGAATAAGTTGTAATATTATAATTAGTCTTGAAATACAATTGTGTTTGTAGTATTTCACGGTAGAAAATTGAATTAAAACCGAAACTCCGAGGGAATAAATACAATTGCAATTTAAATGATAAATAGGTAGGCTAAAATAATACAAATGTTATTTAAATTATACAAATGTACAGTATCTATATAAATAAAGAGAATAATTATTATATCAACATAATATATAACGTTTGACAAAAGTGAAATCTACGTATTTGGGTATTATCATCTTGTCATTTCTAACTTAAAGCAAAAAAACAAATTAAATTATTGTACGAAATTTATGATGAAATGCATGTGGTTAATTTAATAAATAAGTATTATAGAAAGAGTATCAATAGAGAAATTGTAATAGAATAATTATTATATGTGGAACACATTTTAGTAATTGAGTAACATTTAGTTTGTAAATAAGTTTTATTGCATTGCAAACATAAATTACATTTCATTATTTTAAAGCCTTTATTGTAATAATTGTTGTGTATTTTTATTTTATTCTAGTATTCTATTATTTTTATAATTTATATATTTATATTTGTATATTTTACTATATATAAGTATATATATAATATATACGTCATATAATATACTATATATATATACATATATTATATGACGTTTTCTGAAAATATTTTTTTGTATAGAACTCGTAAAGAGCGTTTTTGATACCAAATTATATAGAACAATTTTCTATATACTACATACAAGGGGTTATTTTTTAATTTTTTTTTTTTTTTTTTTTTTTTAGTTTTTATAATTTAAAATCAAGGAAAACAACGTCATATAATGAAAAATTTTAAACAAAAGAAAGTATTGAGTCCATTTTTAAATATTAATATAAATATACTGTTACAATTGTAATTATTATTTTGATTGCAACACATTTATAGTGAATGTTTTTTGAGTTTAATACCTTATCATTGGAATTCATTTTGAGTGCAAATCATGTACCTGAATTTATGTACTATATGTAGGAAATTAAATTTCGTATAATATTGCTACTGAAAAACTGCTATACGTTTACACTATTTTAATAATTCATTGTATTTAAAATGTATATAAAGTTATTTTTAACTAATTAAAATTATTTTAACAGTCATATTACTTTATTTATTGGATGAAATATTATAAAACTTAAAATGTGTTTTACTTTCTATAAGTAATTTGCTTGAGATAGTGAAAATAGGTTCAAATATGAATATTTTTAAAATGTTTACCTACTTAAAATATAAAATTACTGAAAAATATAAAATACTGATGAAATTTGTCATAAAATAAATGATAAAATTGTATTTTCACACAGAAAAAATAATTAATAAATAAAGACGTTATAGGTATTACCAAAGCAGTTAGACTAATTTATTAATTTAAATAAATACGATTAATATTTTGGGGTACTTAAATTAATTCTACGAAATAAATCTATGTTGAACACCAATATTGAACTACTGTTTAAAATTAAATAAACATTTATTTTAGTGCTGTAATTCTTTTCAATGATTATTCCCGAGAGATATAGGTAATTTTGTTGGTTAATAAGGAAAAATATTATATTAATTTGATTAATTTATTAAATATATATATTATATATAATAAAATATCTGATTTTTCTTCGTAATGTTTTATAATAATATAAATATTGAAAATGTATTATTTTAATTTTTAATTTTCATATGTCGATTATTTTGTTGTTTTTTAAAATAATATTTTGAAATTTTTAACTTAAAACAATGCCGTTGTATTAAAAAATGTATATAAAATTTTAATTTTTATAGTACGTCATTTATAACAAATATATTTTATAAATTCATATTGTTTTGTAAATTTTGCAGACAATATAGGGAAAATTTCTTCAGAACATTAAGAGATCGTTTTTTTGTGACTGTGAAGTAAATACTAAGTTATACTAAAGGTTTCAACTCAATATTGTATTTTATCGACTATTGATAACGATTATAGGTAGAGCTTATATTCATTTTTTTTTAGTTTTTTTTTTTTTTTTTTTTAAAGAGCCAACTACTTGTATTGAAATGTAATATTACCGTATATACTCGAATATATACGTACTTTATATTTAAGTTAATTTAATGTCTGTGCTTTGGGACCGATTAAGATGTCTATCTGTTCGTAAAACGTTGGAAATCGTACCAGTGCGTACTCCAAAATAAAATGTACTATTTTTTATATAAAATATTATTGCCAGAATTTCACCTATAAATATATCTGAAAAGGTAAAAAACAAATATTTTATATTAAATTCTCGAGGAAATCTAATATACCTACTATATTTGCGTTTAAAATAATAATTTTAATTTAAACTCGAAAAATATTTTTTTCCTTCCGTTTAAGTTTTGGATATTTTTTAACCACTCTATCTATTTCATGTTTAACTTTTTAATTGAATTTAATAAGTATGAAATAAAATAATCCAGACAAAAATACATTAAATTCAAAGTGAGCACGACAATACAAGGGTTGAAATTAGAAAAGTGTTATTATTGTGGTCGGACAGTGATCATTTTTAAATAAATTGTTATAATAAAATCCATGTACAAAAATATGATAGTTTTATATATATATATATTATACTAATCAACCTCTTTTATTTGAAATTATTTATTGAAATTAGTTATGAAATTAGATTTCTACGACTCTTATATATATCCCGTAAGAGTGATATAAAATCAAGCCTATAATATTTATAAATAAAAAAAAATTGTATTTTTAGATTAATTAATACTTATATAATTTAAAAAAAAAATACAATTTTTAAACATATTACAGAATGTACTTAGTATATCACTGTTTATAAGTAATCCATAATATCAATAAGTTTCCATAGATACGATGGATGTTGCTGATTTTACATTTTGATATTTATAATATTACTAGGGTTATAATATAGAAAACAAAATCTAATCCGCTCGCAGTGTATTTTTTCTAAAATCCACCTGTGTGTGAGTCTTTACAATTACTCATTACTGTATAATAATACACACTATCTATGCACAAGTATAATATATACAATACACTTCACTTGATATCTGTTTTTTTGCCATTGTTTATTTTAGATTCTGGACAAAGCAATAAATATTAAATTTTTTTTACAATAATATATTTCTTTTATTTTTATTTTTGCATGTCTGTACTATAAAATTATAGTAGATGGATAGATGGAGTATTCCGATCGGAATACATACTTAATTATTTTTAATAGTATTTTAATCAATAAGGAACGATTACCGAAAAATGGTAAAAATAATTGATTATTTACTCGGATATACTTATATCTACTAATTTAACCTATATCTACTCGAATACCTATACGAATTTACTTATTTACTCGGATAACAGTTGGAACATATAAAATACTGGGAAAATATGTTTTTAACTATATTTCTAAAAAAACATTATAGTATATTATAATAAAATAATATAATATAATAATAAAATTAATTTGTGATGAGAATGCTGAAATTAAATTTTCTATATTTGCAATGATTAATAGTTCTTTTAATACAGAGATAGATATATAGAGTATATTTATATATCTACTAAATATTTATAGATTGACAGTAGATATACATGCAATATAAGTAAGTTGTTTTCATTTCTAATTGTTTTATCGAAAGAAATGGTTTTTATTGTTTTTATATTCATTATATCAGTATCCTTCCCGACGAATAGAGTGTTTCACTTTTAACTGATCAGTTTTTAATATTTAATAATCATATTTTATATTATTATAATTTGGGTTATTTTTGGTCTAAATAAAATAAACAGAAAATTACATTTATATAATTTTAGATTTATGCAGTCTTATTTGGAACGTTCGCTTAAAAATGCAATTTGATTACGTTTATGATTATATTGCATTAAAACGATCATGTTCACGTTAATGTTCTTTTTACCTAATTATAAAATTTTTAAAACATTAGGTATGCTTCTATACGAAAATTTAATGAATGAATTAATAATGAGCTATATGTTTTTTTTTCTTATATTTAAAAAAAATCATAGACTGTCATTTCATTATGATGTCTAGACGGACCTACGGAACTTTACTTTCAAAAGTTATATTATTAGTTGAGATATTTAAGCTTAAAATAATAATGAAAATCAAAGGGTATAAAAAAATGTGTACATTGGTAGAAGTTTAATTGTAATTTAAAACTAAATGAATTATTTTGTCATTATTATTATTACAATTTTATAATTATTTGATAAAATATTTAGTGCTTTTGATATTTAATTAAATATTAGTTAAAAAACAAAAAAAAATGTTATCTATTACACAAATAAACATAACTTATTTATTTAATAAAAATATTTTTATATTACTTTCTTTAAAATAATAAAGCAGTTTACATACATTTTTATAATAATATAACATACGATTATATATAATATAACACTAGCCAGAATAACCCACTTCACCTGGGTTTTTAATTTATACTTTTGACCTTTTAATATGTTATTCGTAATTTAGAGAGGTTAGTTTTTGAATTTAAAATTTAAAAAAAACAAAAACACGATTTTATCAAATTTGAGTTTTATTTATTTTTTTATCATTTATAAATTATGATGTTTCTTGAATTTTGAAATTTACATCAAACATACGTGTTAATTCTTACTATATGGGCATTTTCAATGTTTCTTATTTACATTTTGGACTGTTTATGAACATTTTCAATTTCAAGGTTCTCAAGACTTAAAACAAAATAATTGTGAGTTTTAAGAAATGAAAAATTTATTCATTGTTGAAAATACGTCATTCTATCTACAAGTATTTCGAAAATCGGTAGTCAACATTTATATTATAACCATTAAAATGTTTAGATAATATTTGTTATTTCGGTATGAAATATAATACATTTTCTGGAAAAAATAAGCATAGAAATTAGAAAATTTTCCCAGAGTACATATATATATATATATATATATAAAATAAAATTTTCAAATTTAAGTTACTATACGTAGAAATATGTATAGTTGGTTAAACAAATTATTTTAAAATAATTTATGGAATTGTATATAATTGTATATGTATATTGAATATACACTTATCGGAAATTTAGCTCGCTTGGAGAGTGGGCTCTCTGAACTAGTATTTAATTATAGGGAAGTAAATTTGTTTTTTTATGTATCTATATATATTGTATAAATCATAGGGTTCAGTAGGTATTTAATTAAACTACATTATACTTTTTGTATAAATATGAAATATTTCAAAAGTTCCTGTTTTTATTATTATTTATTTATTATCAAGCGAAATATTTCTAAATTCTATTTACAATAATTAATAATAATAATATTGTTTTTTGTATATGTTTCACAATAGTATTTTCAAATATTTGATTTCAATTATACATTTTTAACTAACTCAGACCCCCCTCCCAAAAAAAAAATGTATTAGCATAAGCATTTCTTAGTAATTATAGTGTTGTAATACTACACCAATTAACATATTTTATAACAATTTGTAGTATTAATATAATTCATATATTTTACAACAATATTGTTTCATGTTTGTCAAAAATATTAATTAATAATTTACTTCACCGAAACTGTTAAATTAATAACATGTAACCGCTATAGTTGAAAAATTACAATAAATCACTGCATTACATAAAACGATTTTGAGTAGATTTTCGGTATATTAATTTTAAATTTAAATAGATTTTCTGTATACTTAATAAACCTACTGGGATAATTGAAAAATATTATAAATATTTTTATATATATTTATATGGTTACGTTATGATTAGCGTATTAATAGTATATTAAACTATGTTGTTAAATATATGAATATACATAAGTTCTGAGTTATATATTATAATATAATTGACAGTAAATTATATATAATGTAAAAGATATACTCGCATTATGTATATGTGTTTTATACTGAGTTTTACTTAACATTTTTTAGCGAAATAAATGATTTATTATTACTTTTAATTGCTACGAGTGTATCCTATCCGATGTACTTTCAGAGCATAATGCCCGAATTTTTTCATTTTAAAAATGTTTTAAATGGTGAATTTTTTTCTAACGTTTACAATATGGATATTAAATCGTCAAACATTAAGAATACTATTTTAATTATAATTATATTCCATATTGATGATTAATGACAAATTAATAAATATCGAGACAAATATGCACATATATATAAACTTTGAAATGTTCAAAATATTAATTACTTAATCATTAACTAAAGATAGATTTCACCATCAGTGTGTTATTATTGTGCTATTGCTTTAATGTAACTATTGATTTTACAATAATGTTTTTTTTCTTTTTTAGAAACATCGTTTCGACCAAAAAATTTTGTCCAATCATCACACACGTAAAGAATTTCTAGTAGAAAATTGGACTGGTATGGTACTTTGAAGTGATCATTTTTCGATTTTCTCAATAGATTTTTAATGCGTAAGGAAAAAATATCGAACAATACGAAAAAAAAATTTTTTTTCTTAAGTTTATTTTGCGGATATCCCAAGGTAATTGTTAAATTGTTCACCTATGAAATTGCTTCTTTTCTCAGCCATATTTTGTTTAAAAATAATTGTTTCAGCGGGAAATTTATTATATATACTGCAGTTTATACTGAATAAATAACCACACTCTCCCGCATGGCATTAAATATATAAGCTTTCATTGCGAATTCAATATATTAACGTACAGTGTAGATTTAATAACAAAATATTGTTGTTTACGTTCTAAACTGAATAAATGCTGTCAATATTTACGAGCTGTTTCGTGACGAGACATTGTATATACACCAACAGTTGTAGATATTCGATAAATGCCCCGGCTAGCTATCTTATAGATTTTTCTACGGGCAATTATTGTGTCATGGCGTACATTAGACATGTCAAACACGCTGCCTTCGACTCTTTTTTTTTTTGAGGTCCACTGCCCTAGGATCATTAGAGAACTAAGTGAAAATAATATACATATAATGGTCTTTACGTGTTTTAACTAATAATTATTAATATTTTTTTCTTTTGAATATTTGCTGTTTCAAGGAAGTATTTCGGCATTTTTAATCGGCATAACTAGAAATTTAGAATCGAAAAAACTGTGAAATTTTTTTTTTTTTGTTTATTTACGTTTCAAAGATGTATTTTGTCGGTAATTTCAAGACACACACGTTTCCCTTCGCATATTAATATTTTCTTCTGGACGACCCTATATACAAGGTTTTTGAACGATTGTGGCCTGCATAGTATTCTATTCAGTATTTTTGGCCGAGTTGATACTTTATGATTGACATGCCTAATCTACATGAATGCCTGGGTATTTAGACAGTAGATATGGTGACATATGCTATTATGTTGATTTAAATTATTGTTTTGTAATTAGTCTGTATTATTATCATTATAGTTAAGTCTCTTATATTGATTTATTTTACAATCAATATATATATATATCTGATTCGTTTTGAGTATTTCATTTAAGTAAATGTTGTGACTTCAGTGTTCCTTGCACGTGGCAGAGAAATGTTTCATTGTAAAGTAAGCCATCTGAAATGTATGACAAAACAGTACCCACTTATAACTCTATATTGTCAAAACTATATGAATACTGAGTAGGTACATCTTATATGTTATAGACGTTGATATCAATTTAGAAATGATCCTTTATTTTTAGCCAAGACACAAAAGCCAGACAACAACCTGATGTATTATATATATATAATATATATATATATTATGGAAACACGTGAATTGTTTGATAATGAAATCGTAAATTAAAATGTATTGAACGATTTATTATTACATTATTCATGTTTATATGCATTTAAATTGGTTTTTCATATATTAGATAATATTGTATAAATATTGTAGAAAATTAGTTATTAGTTATTGTAGGTGCCATTTTATTGACAAATTGAATGTAGAGAAATGAATTGCTACTAAAATTAATATATATTTGTGAATTTGGGCGTGGTAAATAATAACAAATATTGATCTATTATATTTCTTTATTATAGTACACAATAACTAAATTATGATGTAAAGTACTTGTGGATATTTTTTTAATAAAATGAAAAGACTGGATTGCACAAAATATTATATTACATTATTATATACTTTTATTTTGTGTATACGTATTTCGATAACAATTTTATCTTATTAAGTACACAATAACGAATGGCTGTCTAAAGTCTTTATATATAAAATAACCATATTATATACTAATTATAATGAATATACTCAACGGGCATATTTCAATTTGTCTAACATATTTCATTATTTTTTAGTGGGTTATGGTTGTTTTAAAACCATAAAAATACATACAAGTACACTTAAAGTCTTGTACACCTTGAAAATTACGCCGTTTAGTATAATAGATGTATGATGGATATCTCAAAAAGATGGATTTTAATTACTTGATATTTTTAAAAGCTTACTTATTGAATAAAAGTAAATACTGTGTACCTATTTATAAATTCGTAAACATTTTTGTAAATTCAGTTTATTGACCAAATGAGAGCTACGACAAACGAATCATTTTTTTGTTAAAATAATAACAGATAAAAAACCATCTTAATATTTAAAATTCATATGAAATATAAAGAAAAAAGAAAATAATTACTTACACAAAATACTTTCATATTAAAGCGTTCAATACCTTTAGATTTATTACTTTATATGATATTAAATGTTTATATAACATTATATATATTTAAACTGATTTACTTTTGAATATTTGACAAAATAATTAAAATACTATCTATATTTTATTATTTTTGAAAAAATACAAGAGAGTGCCTAATAATTTTTACCAATTCATACATTTTTTAAAAATTCAATAAATTATATTTATAATGTTTTTTTAATTGCATCAACTCGTACGTCATAAATTATTGTTATTATGAAAGCATTGTTTAGAATATTATAATAAATAATATAGTTATAAAATTTATATTAGTCAGTTCAAACGATACTGTGTTATTTATTAATATCATATTTTCTAATATAAATACAAAGCCAAATGTACTCAATACATAATTAACAGTACACTAAGCTACTGTAAATAAATATTTATTAATAATTATATATATATATATATATATATATATACATTAAATTACACTCAATCACATTTTTTCAATAATATTGAAAAAAAAAATTTGTTCATAAGAATAATGATGGTCACCAATACCTATTATTTTCCCAAAATTATTAATTAATATTTAATCTTAATTATTTTAATTTTATCAACCTTAAGTACTTATGTCATGTGACTGTTTTATTGTATATCATTGTATGGAAAATTATAATATATAACAATAATTATATCAATAGCTTTAAATTTTACTCTATTATTTTTTTTTTATTTAATACTTCTTATAGTTTATACAAGATCAAATATACTGAATTAATATAGTCATATATAACATGAAAACCTCTAAGTTCTCTGTGGCATAAATTACTGGAATAGCTAGGTATAATACACTATGTAACTGAAATATTTAAAAAAATAATAGTATTTTATAATTTTTTTATTTTTTTGATTCCTGAATATCTAAACTAAATAAAAATTAGTTTATTTATAGATCACACAAAACGTAATAATTATACGAAAATGTATAATATTAAAATGTGGAATACAATAAAAGATAAAGCATTTATCACATAGTCGTATTAGTTCTATATTGTTAAAACAAGGATCTCTTTTAAATCCCGTCTGCCATAATCCCAAAAATTTTAAATTTCTACAAATCAAATGCTCAACAGTTCAAAACCCAACAAATTTAAATCGTTTAATACATACATAAATAAACCTAAGACAATAAATATGTGAACGCCACGTGAGATATGAAACAGTATGCCAATTAATATGATTTTGTTTAACATTTAAAATATTAAACATTTCTTCAGATACCATAAACATTTTCGTGTCCCGTCATTTAGTCCGGCGACAATTGATCTACGTCATTTTATCCGGTAAAAAATAAGTATATTTATATTAGGTGATGAATAAAATAAATTATTACTAGTTGGTAATACCTATAATTTATAAGACTTATTTATATACAAGTAATATACGTACGTGATACGTAAATTCCATTTGAAAGTATACTGTCATTATTATCTACATGAGTGCAGAAAAATGACACCATAATCTTTGAGGGTGTGCAACTATCGTAATAAAATCATATAATATATTATATAGGTAATAATAATTTAGATTTCGGATAACGGCCACCGATTACAATATAATATTTTTAAACTTAGTCAATACGCAATATAACTGTGGACCGAATAAAGGTATATTGAAAAGTACAATATTTTTAATTTATGTAATTAATATGTTAATTACATTTATTGAAAGCCAAAGAGGCATCAATATGTTGATGCATAATGGTTTTGTCTACATTAGGTATGCAAAGAATATATAGTGATAAAGTATTTTGGCGTGGTTCAGTACACAAAAAATTTTCTTGTAGAAGTCGATGCCACACCACCACGAATGATGAATCATGTGATATTGCATTATAATACATATATATATATATATATACTGGGAAACAAATCGCATTATTGGGCAATAAATACATTTTTTTTTCATTTGAAAAGCGACGATAGTGGAAGCAATTCGACTTTTATGTATAAAAATTAATAAAAAATTAATTTAATAATAGGATATAGTTAATAAATTTAAGTTAAAATGAATATAATTTAGTAAAATTAACTAAAATAATAAAGTCAAAATTACTAAAATATTTTAGTTACCGATTTATGGTTAAAACTATTCAACACGTAGTTAAGTTTGCTATATTTTAACATTTTAATGAATTCGAAAATATATTTTATTATTAGATACCCATCCATCTATCAGAAAAAAATACGTACCTACCTATATTCATAATTTATTATAGTATTATTTTACTTGTAATATTTATAATTACAAAAAATTATTGCAATTTGCTCATAAATGAAATTTAAAAATTAAATCAAACAATTTAAAATCCTATAGTTACCTAGGTACCTATAGGTCCCTCTATATTTATTGGCAGTTATGCTCAAGTAATTCCCAAGATATCAAAGCGTCGGTTCAATAATAATAATAATAATAATAATAATAATAATAAAGGTCCCTCTATATTAGGTATATAATATATAGGTATATATTACATTTTTTATTATTAAATAATAAAAATAAATATTTGAATAAAATATTCATTAATAATATTATGTTCACTATGATTTTTGATTTTGACTAAGTAAACAATTTTTGTACCACTACGGCATGAGGTATTTTATCCAAGTGGGCTAACGTGTATCGAATAAAGTCAATGGTATCCGGGTTCGAATTCACGTAGATTCTACAGTGTTTATTTCATTTTTTTTAGTAAATATAACTTATTGGTATGTCAACTAAAATACATAGTTGTTATAACTAGTAAATTTAATTGCAGTGATATAGTAATTTTAACTAATAATACTTTAGAGTTTGTACCAGTTCAAGATGTTGTCAATGAATTTCATAAAATGTTGGAGTCCCAATATTTTATAGACAATGAGAATAATCTTCAGAATTTATTCAACTACTTTGATAGGTTGTACAGTGAGGAATAGAACGAAAAATCCATAATTCTTATTACAAATGTAGAATTGTTAAAATGATGTAATATTGGACAACCCTTATACCAAAAATTCTGTGGAAGGTTGGCATCATGCCTTTAATAAATCATTGGGATCCCGTCACATTTCAATATGGAAGTACATACATTTTCTGAAGAAAGAACAGGGACTTTATAAAGCCAATATAGAAAAATTTAATTTAGGTGAACATAATATTTATAAAGACATAATATCTATAAAGACCTAGATCAACATGTCAAAAATATTGTGACAAATTATAAATATTCAAATATTGATAATTTTTAAAAGATTTTGTACATAATTTAAATTTATAATTTGTAATTAGTCCATGCAATAAGATGGCAAAATATAAAATATATTGTGATTTAAAATGTGTAACTATATTATATACGTACTTATCTAGATATAAGCCTAATAAAATATTTGTTTTATTTACAAGTAGTAATTTATTTTATTCATCAGTTAATATAAATGTACATATTTTTACCGGATCAGTTGTCACTAGGTTAAATTGGTACCAGACCAAATGACGGGGAACCAAATATTTTCACGATGTTCCGTAGAAATTTGATAATTTTTCTCTAATCAATGCGCAAAGAGTATTCAAATAACTGTTATCTAAATACTCATTTAAAAAAAAATGTGTAATATTTATATATATATATATATACAATATACAATATCTACACGTGAATAGAGATACGTAAGATTGTATAAATATATATATAGTTCTTATAAAATCATTAAACGTATCGTGTTCAAATTAATTAATATGGAAAATACGAAAAAATCGTGTGAACTCGCAAAATTTATTAGCCCAAAATGATGTACACTTTTCTTCTCCTTCTATCAATGTTGGGATCGGTTCCAATTAACCTGATACGATCTTTGTTTACGACGTGTGTGTGTGTGTGTGTGTGTGTTTGTATATTTGTATGTGTTTTGCTACTGAAGAAAAAGAGAAGGATTGTCGTATTCGGAACTATAATAACGTTATAAAAGAACCGTACGAATCGTTGTTCAAAGTAAATACAGGATAAGGGGGAAAGTACGTGTGCGAAAGGAAACGATCGGAGCACAGAGAGTATATGTACACCTCGGGACGTTTTACCTATACGCGCGTTCGACACGAGAAACGAATACGCAAACAGTCCTGCGAGCAGAGAGAGAGAGAGAGAGAGAGAGAGAGAGTGATGGAGCAAGAGGTTATGGGATCTGAAGTCAAGAACCGTTTGCTTCGAATAACCCCTATGGTTATTTTGACGATACACTAATATCCTATATATATATACATTTCGGGTATGTTTGTACATGATATTTTTTTTTAAACAAACGAAAGTCAATAAATATTTGGAAAAAAAAAATGTTTTGCGATATTTTTTTTAACGGAAACAAGCTAATAATCCTCACAAGTATGAAAAGGACTTGTATGACAAAATATACATGTATAGTCTCTCCTACTTGTAATACCGTGAAAGCATCAAAAGCTCATACAATATAATAATATAATAACATTATACATGTTATAAGAGTTAGTGTATGCCGCCTGGTGGAGTGCCTTTTGATATTATGCGCCAACACCCCAGTCAATACCCTATGTACGTATATAATATACTGCCATCGCGAAATTTCTGGCCCAAAACACACTATACGCTATATAGAATATAGTCCTTATCCTATGCCACCAAGAGGTTTCCCCTTAACAAGTTTCGAATGTTACGAAAACCAATAAGTTTCCATTGTATCAGTTTAGCGGTGCGTGTGATACGACTGCAGCGAGGGGGAACGATGACAGCGACGATGAAGCCGAATGAGAGGCAACAGATGTATGATGTAATAATATATAAAGCCGATATTGGATAAAAATAAAAATAAAAAAATACGCACCGTACCGCTTATTTTTTTTTTACAAAAGGTAATATTACGCGTACAATTAAATTAATTTTCATTTGCCGCAAAATATCGTAAATATATTATAAAGTGTTATACCGATGAAACACGATTGTACGAAATTAACGACTAGCGTTAATATTGCATTATATAACGCTGCAATAGTAGACGTTTTTCGACACGAGTGCCAAACAATATGTCTCATTGTAAAATTTAAAGTGTATTTTTTTAACTGACAATGCCATGAATAATATATTTTAATTTAAAATGTCCTATATGCACTACTGAACTAGAATGGTCAACCGTCCAGTTTTCATCAGTACCGTTCAGAATTTTACTTACCTGTCCAGTACTCAATTATATAATTCAACGTGATGCCCATTATTCAGGTTTCAGATAAAATACGAATTAACATAAATATTACATATATTTTAATTTTATTTCTAGGTTTAGAATCTGAGTGGAACCATAGGCATCTATTTGATTAACTACAATGTTGTTTAAAAAGTTTTTTTTTCTGAAAATAACTGGAGTCAAGTAAAATGTTTCAGGGTAATGATTTTTTTAACCTTTTCACTGCCACCCATTTTTCACTCTGCAATCTATATATGTCAGAAAAACATGACATTTTTATTTTATACATAGACTATAAATTGCGGAAAAATGTATTGATTTAATTTTATATATTTAAAACCAAACTCCGAAGTTTCCATTTTTTTTAATTTACTTATTCAAGTTTGAAATATTGTATGTGAGGGATTCTCCAAATGTTAAGATAATACAAGTGTATAATTCTCTTAATACAATTACAATTATAACACTTTTATAAACTAAAAACCGAAGTTCTAATAATTTAAATCCGAATAATATTTCATAATTGATAACACGCAGTACGTTATCAATATCAAATTTCACATATTGGGTTGCAATACATCGAATATAATCTTGAATAATAATAATCTTATATAATCTGGCATATTAATTTAGAAACGATATTAATGTATCCAAATTTTTATTAATTTTTTCTTGTTATAAGGAAACTAGTTTATTAGTAGGAAAATAATTTTTACTAAATTTTTACTATACTTTATAATGATTTTATAGATTAAGTCGTAATAGTACGTTCATAAAGAATGGTGTAAGTCCAAACTAGTTATACCCTTAATAGTATATAAAAGGTAATAATCCTGTAATAAAGAGTACCAATATAGAATACAAGTATGAACCAACAGTTAATTATTTATTACATTTAATGGTTATAAAAGCATATAAAGTACCTATAGTACTAAAAAAATAATACTCGTCTCTCCTCTATACATCTCATTTAAACTTAACAGTTTAATTGCCTATAGTTTGTAAATTATAGTATTGTTAGTTTAATATTTAATAATTATATACCGTAATTTTTAGCTAAAAATATAGGTTATATACATAGAGGTTAAATATATGTAAGATAAATATACAATTTAAAAATAGTAAAAGTTCAAACGATTTATAAAAATATTGTAACATAAATATACTAATTTTAAAAGTATAAAAAAACAGCATTGATTATAATTAATTTTATTTATGAATATTCATAACAAATATTATATAAGTACGTTAAAAAAATATTCTAGATTATACCTATACTATAATATATATATATATATATGGTAATCAAATTATACTATAGGCAGTTATTGAAAGATTTAAATTGTGTTGTATATAGAACATTTATGGATAGAACGCAATATCTTGGGTGTAAATGGAGGGAATGTTGATGATTGATTCACCCATTACTTTACTTTCTCGTATATTTTATTAATCTAGATTATTTTGGATTAATTAGAACACTTTTTTTTTTACAAATGAGTATTGAAAATTAAATGTTTCCAAAAATTAATTAATCCAACTAAAATCGATCCAAAATTGTTTATAAACTTGATTTATGTTCTAGGTATTCGAAAATAATGATTTTTTTTTTTAGTTCTTTAAACTTAAATTATTTTATTATGTGGTGATTTATCGGAAACCACCAAATAAATGAATTCATATTTTTGACTATAGATTTTTAACAGCTTATTAGATCAAAAATTAAGTAGGTTTATGTAATTTTAATAGATCATAACTTCTTATAAAAAATGATAGAATTTGTTTTTGAAAATTCAAATTTATACATTATTTTAAATCAAAATCTACTAAAATTGTATTAACATTTGTATTTCCCGAGCGAAAGCATTCCGGTAATTCAACTGATTTTTATTTTAACCAAACACTTATTTAAATCCTTTATTTTAATCAAAAACCAGATATATTAAGAAAATAAAAGGTTATTATATTTAATATTACTTATAATACATTGTAACATAAATCAATATTTATAAATTCTTTAAAAAAGTATGACAATAGGACTTCAATGTGGACGAAATTCCCTGATTCAGAAATTCGGATTTATGGAAAATTTTTTCTTCACTGAACTCCCCTCCCCCATTTAAAAATAATGTATATAACTTTGTGCATCAGACCCTACTTTTTATATTATAATATACCTAACGTATTATAAGATTCATGCATACTATATAGCTATAAAGGAAAGTACTAATATAAACATAACATTGTAAAATGATTATTATCTTAGCTTAATGTATATTACGCTATAAGCCTACAATTATAAATTATCTATATTTACCCGTGAAAATTATTTTTACTACCACATCAAACATTTATGTAATAATTATGGAAACTCATAAAATCATAATACGTTTTTCATCTGTTTATATATGAAACTATAACCCAATTATTTTAGATGGTACATTGGTAAATATTATTATAATAAAAACCATATTATAGTACGTACTTAAGATGATATACAAACCGGATAATATATTTCACTTTTTTCAATCAAATTAATTATTTTTTTTTTTAATATATTTATGACTAAAAAAAAAAAAAAAATAAACATCTATATTCTCGAAAATAATTATAAATGTATTCATGGTGTATCTTGTTGATAGTACAAATAATTTAAAGTACATCGATATTATTATCATGCTAATAATTATTTTTTATGACAAAATAAATAAGTTAAAATGGTTTTTTTATTTATTGTTCATTGTTTATTATTATAAATTTTATTTTCCTTTATTTATGTTGAAATTGATACTAATGGCTTTATTAAAGGGTATAGTAATAATTTAGTATTAGATAGTTAAAAAATTAATAATTATATACATACGATTCTTAAGTTATAAATTTTTGATATTTCAATGATTCTATAGAAATTCCGTTTTTGTTATGATAATTACTAATATTTAGTGATATATAAGTCAATAATAATTATTAATGCACAAGTTAAAAAGATTTATTTTATTATATTAAATTAATAAACTTATCTGATACATTTCTCTTATTCTTAAATAGCCCATAGTCCTTGAAACTCTCTTAGAAACGTTTAATAACTTCTTCCAGGGATTTTTTATTTACGTCCCGAGGAAGTCCTATTAAGTCATGTAATACTAATTAAAATTAATTAATTTTAGTTATTTTTAATTTTGATAAAATAATATCTACCGAAAATAATTGGTTTAAGTAGGAAAAAATAACACACACACGAAAATCAGCATATTTTTACGAGTTATTTAAGTCTATATATGTATTGTTATATGAGTATTTTATGTTATTATGTTATATAATATACCTACTATTATTGTTGAATCGTATGTTTTTTGCATTAATCATTTTAACTGTTAATCATCAAAGAATATTTAGCGAGAGTAAACGTTTTTGTATTTTTTTTTTTTTTACTATGTTTTAATTAACAACAGATCTCTTTGACAGATTTTTTATGTAAATATATTTAAAAATATCCAAATTTAAAAAAAAAACAGATAGGGCAGAGATACTTGTGTAAAAACACAGGTCGCTATTAATGTACGCTGTTTGCATTAAATAATATTGTATTAATTCAATTATATATGTCAAATAAACATTTGTCAACTATGGTCGAGTAGCTGAAAAGCGTGTTTTGGTTTTCAAAATCCCCAATTTGACTTCCAGGTAGCAAATGAGGTACCCAACGAGATTTCTCTCGTTAGTGGCGTCTGGTGTATGGTGCAAGTTGGCTATAATTAACAAACCCATCGCATTATTTGGTATCTACTATCTATCAAGAACCATATTCGACTTCCCTATAATATGTGAAGGTGCAAACCTGGATATGTTAGAGTTTGGGAATTAATAATATGTAATATAAGTCAAATAAAACATTATACAAAATTGTTTTAAATTATATATTACCTTTATTATACCTAACGAATTCGTTTAACTGTTATATATTTTCTAATAATAAACAAAGGGTACCTACCTACAAGAAATTATCTTATGTTTATACTTTTCCTTCGCCTTCTTTCCTCACTATTTGGGGTTGGTCACTCTAGTTCTACAGTTCTACTTAACTCTATCTTCCACATCATCTTCACTTCCCCCACCTTCATCATATCATATCTCCCATTCTCTTTTTTCTGTCAACATATATTTCCTTTATTAATCTTAGTCTCTTTCCTTGTGCATACAAGCCCGAGACTTATATTCTCTCTCATTTAATCAACTGTTGAAGCAACTCCTATACTATCTCTTATATACTCATTCCATATTTATCCTCTCTAGTTACTCCAATTATCCATCTTAACATTCTTATCTCTTTTCTACTAATTTTCTGTTCTATCTTTATATCTACTGCCCAAAATTCTGTTGCAAACATCATTGCCGGGCTCTCCACTGTCTTATAAGATGTACCATTAACCTTAGAGATTCTTATTTTACATACAACACATAAATCTTTTCTCTACTTCATCTAATCCTGTGTTTTATATTCTCTTTAAAGACTCTCATATTTCTGTACAACGATTAATAAATATTTTAACCTATCAATCTCTCTCACTACTATAAACTCAACTTTATTTCTAGTTCTTCCTTATTCCCTCTGTATTTTCTTTCACCAAAATTATACTCAACATATTCTATTTTACCCCTACATATATTTAATCCATTACTTTCATGAGTATCTCTTCACTCTTTAAGTTTATCATTTACATTATCCAGATTTTCTCCTATCAGAAGCATATCATCTAAAAAAAGTATAAATACTTTGTTATTTCATCTAATACCAAAATAAATAAGTAAGAACTCAAATCCAAACCCTGGTACACCCTCAATCTGACCCTATAATCCTCACTTTCTCCATATAGGTACTACACTTTTGTACTCGCCCCATCAAACATGATCTAAATTACTTTTACATACACCTTTATATTAATCCTTTCTTAATTAATACCTACTTAAAGATCTTCCTAATAACCCTATCATAGGCCATCAAGATTAATTATTATCGTACACAATTTCCTTTTCCTTTTTCTGTACATCTCTACAATCTGTCTTTATCAAATATTGGCGCCAGTATTGACCTCACAAGTATAAATTCAAACTGATATCTAGTAAAAATTGTCTCACTTCTTATACTTTTGTTTATTATCTTTTCTAAATGTATCTATTATCTTTGGAAACCTAATGTTCCGAAAGAATATTAATGTAATTTATTTACAAAATTTGTTATTCATTTAAATGTTTATACATTATATTTTAATTTGATTTATTTCCTTGGAATAATTAATTTTGAAATCGATATAAAATATTTGAATATTTTTATAATTAAACTCTTCACTATCAGATATACTATAATATAAAGCAAGATTCATTAGGGGCAGAATATAATTGATAACATTAATACTGTCACTTTGTATTGTTTAAAAAATATAGGTGCTATCTAAGACTGTATTAAAAATATAATTAATATGTTTCAAATTTGTAAGAAAACACAGATAAAAATTTCTAAATATGTTCCTTTTGTTATTGATATAGTTTCCTAATTATTAATATTAATATTTATTATTTTTTTAAATATAGAAAAACGTAAAAATATATACATATCTATAAATAATAAGTAATAATAGATGAGAGCTATTATTCTTTTTTTTTTTTATTAATTTACTTATAGAGCTAGGTTTTTATTGTAATTTTCAATGAGATCTATAAAATTATTCAATTTCCCATAAATATATTATCAAAAATATTTTTTATTTTATATGATATTTTTATTCATTTATGTTACTATAATATTAAATTTAATTAAAACTCTAATATATAATAAAGGAAATACTGTTAAACTAAATATATTGAAATAGCACCAAAACTAAATTAATTTAAATTGGGTTTAGGTATATAATACAATTGAAAATGTATGTTATTAGAGACCATACAAGTGTACACGTGCTTGATTTTTCATTACAACTGAATGCAGTAAAACTTTCTGCCATAGTTTTTCCATTACATTAATATCTCGACAAATGGCCGCAGTGCAGAAAAAAGAAAATTGCGTGTACCCTACTCGTATGTTTGATCACACAGGCGCTGGTGGAGGTTTTAAACTTTTCAAATAACGAACCCTACTAGAAAAATATGTAAAAGGGAAAAAATGGTATTACAAAATATAATTAGCCGATAACCACCAATGAAAACAAAATATTTTGAATAATTAAAATAAGTACATAGTATTTATTTGATACTTTAAAATTACCATACATTAATTAACAAAATTAATATGTATACATATAACTTATGATAATGTAATATGTTAGTATTATTACTTGTAAATATACATATAATATTATAATATATCTAATATATTTTAGTAAATAATACGCTGAGTTGAACAAACGACAAATAACTAGTTACCAAATTGATAACATAGTTGTCAACAAATATTTTTCTGGTTGCACAAATTACTTGCTACACGCTTAATAAAATCTAAAGTTTTAAACGGTTTGCAGCAAGCATTATCAAAGTACAGGTTAAGACTGAGTTTAGGTGTAAGAATGAAAGCTAAGTCACAGACTGAATTAGGAAATGTAATAGATTTATTATTAATGAAGTATGTAAATATCAACGTGTTCTTTATATGGGCGAATGACATCGAATAATATTTATAAATATTAAACGATGGACCTAAGTCTCAGCCGAAGTTTTTAGTCTGTTCAGATAATTCTGAAGAAGATAATAATCATTTATAGATTTAATCTGAAGAAATAATTTCATACCTTCAGCGAATGATAAAAATTGTGAATCGTGTAAAACCTCGTTAGCACTGTTAATAAATAAAGTGAATATTAGAGGAGATAAATGACCACCTTGTGGTACACAAGAAAACACGTAATTATGAAGAGAAACAACACCATAAATGTATACCCATTGTTTACAATTTTTAATAAACGACGCAAACCAGGACAAAAGGCTACTATAGGCTACTATATATATATTTAAGGCTGATAGAGCAACTACACTAAATAAAATATAGTAATTTACCGATCGAAAGCTTTAAAAAAATCAATATAGATCACGTCCACTTGAGACTAAGCATTCAAAGCTTTAAATATGTAGTTACAGAAATTGACATTACATGTAGCAGTTGATCTTTCAGGGCAAATAGCATGGTGATTATCCATTAATATGGGATTGATTAAAGGCTGAACGTAACCTAAGGCAATAGATTAAAATAATTTGGAAACGTGTGACAAGATTTAAATAGGACGGTAGTTTAAAAAATCGTAGAAAACCATAGAAACATCGCCGGATTTAATGACTGGAAAGATATCATTAAATTTCCATAAATCAGGGTATAAGCCTTCAGATAATGACCGACTAAAAAGGAGCCAAAAAGGAGAAGCTAGCGTATATCTCTTATGTTGTAGAAAAACAAGCCAGGTTATCCATCAGGACCAATTGATCTAATGTCTTTTAAAATAGATGAACCATTTAAAAACATCATCAACAGAGAAGGGCCAGTTGATGGGCAAATGTAAAATATCCAAATTGGTATCTATATTTTGATTGATTATTTTGTTGAACACTATTCCACAAAATTTAGTAAGTTAACACGATCGATATATGATATTGTGGTGCACTGCCAATCGACACGATTATCTGAACTCACCGTCCTTTACACAACTTAGGGAGATCGAGGTTAACAAAACAATTAAATAATTATTCATTATCAATGCTTTAACTACCAATCATTTTTAATAGAAGAACTATAAGTGGTATTAAAAAAATAGTGGTTAACTTTTTAAAAAAAAATCGTTAATTTTTTAAATAATGTTTTATAAATTTGTGTTTTTTTTACCACTTATTTATTATATGGAAATATTTTGTATATTAACATAATATATAACCATATAGAGTATATCAAAAAGGACAAGGAGAAAAAATATATTTTTTAATAATCATGTTTTTATAGAATATTTATCCAACAGTTTATTACTTTATTGACTTGAAAAAAAAATGTATGTTTGCATAATAACATTCAAGTACCTTGTTAAATTACTCCTATGAGTGTTTAGTATAACTAAACAATTATATATTATAATATAATCATGTAACTTTATATATAAGTTTGAAATTTTTAAGTATAAGTTAAAAATTAACCAGGAACAAAGAAACAAACAAATATTCATATTTAATTTAAAATATAAAATGGTAGATTAGGATTTTTAATTTAATTTTTAGCATTACTAAGAAGAATATAGTAATAATAAACAATATATCAAAACAATATAAAAAATGATCTATTACATCAAATATTAATGTTTGTTAACTCTAAATAAAATTTCATTTTAAATTTTATATAGTCAATTTATTCTTTTAATTATTTGATATATAACGGTGTAACACATTTATAATGAAAATAAACATCCATTAAGTTATAAATCAATTTAGTTTAAAATATTGTCGTTTACGACAGTACTTTTTGTTTACCCGTGTTAGCCTGGTATTGAAACTAAATATTTTTATGGCATTTATGACATAAAATAAATGACAAAAAATATTTTGTCGGCGTTTACATGATGATATAAATTGTTTATGTCGATTATAACGGATATTTTAAAAAAAAAAAAAAACTAATAAACTGCTGTAAAATTATCATAGGAACTCTAACACTAGATGTAATGACGCTGACGATGAAGTCTATGACAGTGTTTCCAAACGTATGGATTGCGAAATAAACTTGATGAATCGCTGTTCGTAAACTTATTATAAGAAAAATATCTTATATTAAATTAAATTAAATTAACAAATTAAATATCTATATTCACCAAAATTCAGTTAATAAGTATTGCATTATATTATATGATAAAATTGCTGATAAAAAAATGATTATTAATGTTGTTATATTATGATTTATTTTTTTGGATATCTTTGAATTTTTTTTTTTTTTTATGGGGGAAGAGTGGCCTACTTACTTAACAAAGGATAAATATGTGGGTCGTTACATAAAAAAGTTGGGAAACATTGATCTACGCCATGAATATCATTATTGTCGTTTGCGGAACGTAATTTTTAATAGGAAAAAAGTAAATAACAAGACAATCACTTACCACCGATGACCCGACAGATGAGCGCAACGTCGTCGCCTTCGGCGAGCGGGCCGACAGTGAGGTTCAACTGTCTTCCCCACCTGTCGAACACGACCGGATGCTCAGGCGGAACTGAAAACCAAACAACGAGAAATCCGTAAATTAATGGTTATTAAAACAATATCATATTATCATTATTGTTATTTCAGTACGACGAAAATAACTACACGTGTATGGACGCAAATGATGCGGTCGGTCGTAAATATTAAATCGCACGCACACATTATTTCTCTATATTATTGTACTCTTCTCCGTCGACTCTCCCGGCCAAAAACACCCCGCGGAAATCGATGCGGTAGCCAAGTGTCGGCGCTGTGGTACCGGATGCAAGGGTAAGCCGCTCGGCCGTAGACACGACAATTGTTCGACTATTGTTGTGTCCGCACGGTTTCCCTTTCCGGCTATATCTTGGACCGGAGCTATTATATATTTTCACAAAGCCAACCGTCCTGCAGTAACCGCCATCGTACACCTACCATCCGCACCGCCACCCATATACCATATACACGGTGCGATTACCGAAGTCGCGGTATTTACCGCGTTCCGGAACAATGTCCCGTGCGCGCCGACCAATCAACTCAATCAACCGGCAACATTGCTGCAGCGACGGGCGAGTAAAGCGGACACAAAACGACGTAGAACGGTCTATGCACGTGTATTAATACAGATATACACGTACGATATATAT
This sequence comes from Pemphigus obesinymphae, assembly GCA_025469235.1. Classification (NCBI taxonomy): domain Eukaryota; kingdom Metazoa; phylum Arthropoda; class Insecta; order Hemiptera; family Aphididae; genus Pemphigus; species Pemphigus obesinymphae. The sequence goes on from JAIPRL010000003.1 coordinate 180,720, forward strand.
TTATTATAAATATAAATATATGAGATATTTTCCTTTAATCATGTCAATTTGTACTGGCCAATTCTGTACTTTAATTACCTACGGAAAAGGGGAGGAAGAATTACAAATAGATTTATCCCTCCCTACAACTGGTTAATAATAACACTATACGCATCATCTAAAGTCCCTTATCGATATGCTAGTCATCAACAGTGTTGGCTCCTCAAATAATAATTCACCCGTCCACGACTACAACTTAAAGGGTCACGCATCCGGGTTTGGATAGGTTGAAAAAAAATCAATTTTAGAATTTTCACGTTTAATTTAACGTTTTAGTACGAATATCATATTATGTACCTATATTATTTTATATTAAATTCACAGAATCCAGCAAAGGAATGGGGATTTTTATACTTTTATTTTATAGATATTATCAGAAGATGGTTATTGTATATACCTAGTAAAATTATAGGCACAATTATTTTTCTTTTAATCAAAACTTGCAAGTTTTTTTATATTTAAATTTGCATACTGATTTCTTGATTTAATATATAACTATATCATTTACATCACTTAAGGTATTTCATGGATCACCTTATAATTAGGGCAAAATAAAGGTGAAAAAACCTTTGTCTCGCCATATTCTACAAAAGGTAGTAATACCATAATAATTATTATGACATATTTAAATATAAAATAAATCGTATATTATTAATTTTGTATTAAACAAAAAAAGAATAATTAATTTTTTTTAAGTATTTAGTATATTATATTATATATTTTCATTGTTAATATTTCAATATTTACTTTATTATATTTTATTATTTTTAGAATCATATCTATGATTAGGCCATATAGTTAGATCCTATAAGTATTATCAGAGTTATATTATCTTAGATTATATACTTAATAGAACATTATTAAAATTGTTTTCATGTGACATTCATAAAATATCTATTAAAAAAAATATATTTTCAATCATTTTTGGGACAGAAAATAAACTCTTCATTATCCGCCTTTTCAAAACATGAACCTCTATGAAGTCTGTGTTCAAATATGTACGGCAGGTCAGACATGTGAATAATGTAGTACTTGAGCGTATTATTTATTTACAATGACGATATTACAATATATTTTATTTTATCCCATTAATTCCAAGGGGGCAAGATACCCTAATGATATTAAATATGAAATACTTTTTAAGTTAAATGGGCAATAGCAGCTTTTAACTGTTTCAATGAAATATAATGATATGTGTACACACAATACTAAAAAGTTTTGTTCGGCTGTATGTCTCTGTACACTAAGCTATACTTTCGTCCATTCTATCTTAGAATATGGTGTAATAATTTTGCAACCGTATCTTTCCAATGATCCATTAAGAATCTAACGTGTCTAGAACTGGTTTTTTTCTATGCCGCCTTCCTCAAAATATTAATCATACCTAATCTTTTTTCTCTTCGGCATGAGGCTAACTTTTGATTTATAGCTTCTCTCCTGAACAGCTTTATCGATGTATCATGGATACCTAACGCAATTATTACCTTCCAACATACCCTTCTCCATAATTCATCTTATCTCACCACTTATGGTCTTAATTATTCATTACATAGTATACTACGTTGTTTTAATAACTCCTTCTTTGATTATTATTTTGTAGTGGTAAACTTGTAATATTGTCCGATTCCATCCGTTGTATCAAATGATCACTTATTTGTATTATAAATATTTAATTGTAATTTTGTATCACTTGTAATTGCCGTTTGGCGTTATTTAGTATAAATAAATAAATGGCACAATTATTTTGAAGATTATTTTGATTTACTATTTTTAATATAAGTGCACCAAATAGTTGGGAGAGAAGGCGAAGGAGAAGAAGAAGAATATAAGTGTACCATACAAATATTCTCTTAAATATATTTTTTCAAACTTTGAGCGGATTGAAGAATGTATTGATTTTATAATGATGTGTATTATTTACTCATTTTTATTTATTTATTTTTTTGTATCTATACCCAACATTTCTAGTTATATAAGATTATTCCAATCTTTACATACATACTCATTTTTCGATAACAATTTCAATATATTTGGTCATTTAAAAAAGGTAAACTTTTGATTTTTTCAACAGTAAAATTTTCAATTTAAAAAAAAAAATTTTGAAATTTTAATCGCAACCGAATATGGTTGATTTTTGTAATTTCCTATATGATACTATGAACTAGAATTTTGCCTAATATTTAAATATTAACAAAAAAATTATTAAACATTTTACAAAATATACAAAATGAATAAAACAATAATTTCTAAATTTTGGGTTATTTGTAGCAATTTTTTATTTTTAAATATTTAAATCATAAAATAGTTAACTATAGATTTAATTATTTGAAATCGTAATAGAAATATAGCAGTATTTTATGACAACTAAGATATAAACCTCAAACCATAGTTATTTACAATTTATAGGCTTTCAACATAATATATAATTTCGTTTAAAAATTAAAATAAATTGTAAGATTTTAATACTCAAATTATACTGAAAACATATGTATATTCATATTAAAAGTCCATCTACATTTTGCGCATCTCCCAATAAAATATTTCACCTACCAAAGTCTATAGACTACCTAGGTATTTGTTTTGAAAAATAAAATGAGTACACAGTATTCGAATTTCTGGTGTATGTTAACACTTGAAAGTATTAATTAATTAATAATATATCAGCTAAATTGTTGAATAATTTTAACTAATATCAACGAATTTTTAAAATATGTATTATATAAATAATTTGTTAATAAGTATATTATACCATACAGCAATATATTACAACAAAAATTAATGTATATTTGGCAATTATAGGTACACTACTATAATAGCATAGATATTGTATTAATTATTGGTAATATAAATAAGTTCGTTTTATATGTGAAATTGTTAAATATCCCGTTCGTTATTATTATTGATTAATATTGTACGAATTATAACAAACTAGTGTTGTGTCAAGAAATGTATCTTGTTTTATATAATTTGGTTTAATATTAAATCATTATTATTGACTAACTGTCCCAATTAGTTAATTTAGGTAGGTAAATATTTAAAAAATATATAAATATATATACTTGTTTGGTGTTGTCCTTCATAATTTTTTACACATTTATCATTACCATATTATCATTGATCACTTAGCATGATAGTATTATGTATGTACAACTGAGAACGGAGATTAAAAATTTTAAAAAAATGTCAGTACCTACATTTTTTTGAAATTCGAGAAACTTAATATACTTCACTAATGTATGTGCTACGCACATTTTCCGTACTATAAAGCGCGACGACCAATTCGGTCCACTATCTGAATAACAATGGATTCAAAATGGGAATAAATTTGTACACGGCCATTTAAACCAGGAAATCAATTCGGAATTAGTGTATTGTTTAAATATGTAGTACATACCTACTTATTATATGATTTATAGTAAATATCAGGCTTAATTTACACAATTCACACACATTTGCATTGTTATAGATATAGCTTTTAAGACCAACTTCACTATTCAAAAACGGCTAATTAATTGATATAGAACTTAAATTTGGTTAACAAACTTGAACCATTGTTATCCGTTTTCATTTTATCCACTTCTTGGTCGTTGTTTTATTTCATTTTTTTTTCTATTTAATAAATAGCACATAGCAATAAATGCTAAAACTTTTTTCAATTTAAACTATTATTTATTGATTTTAAAATGTATAAATATGATTGCACATTGTAAATACTAATATCTGAATAATTGAATAACAACATACACAGAATATATTTAATAGTTTTACCTATGCAGCTGTACTGAGTAGTATAGCAATATAACTTAATATTACATTATAAATTCGTGTCAAAAAAAGCTGTAAACAGGAAAATATAAAATTGTTGTGTATATTACAATTTAAACAATTTTCAATAATTTTTGGCGAACAATTTGAAACGATTCTTGATAAATACGTATGTTTATTATATTAATTATGACAATACAGGTTATTTACGGGAAAGGGACAGCAAGGCTCAGGTTCCTGTCCGGTACATGCCAAGTCTCGGCTTGACCGATCGCAGTATATGTGCGGCTCTATAATTACAATACATGGGATAATTTCCTACTGGGGTGAACAATATGGGCACACACTATCCTACGACTGTCCGCTGAGTTCAGTGGCATTGTAATAGTGCAGGCCACCGGGAGCGACCACAATATATACGGGTTGGAGAGACCAACGGAGAGTCCTGAAAAGTACATGTATACATGTTATTAGCTTCCGATGTCCACTGGCAGTTCTCGGCACGGCTTGGGCACTCGATGATTGTCGGCTCGCTGTCTGTCGTCCAGCCGGCGTATTCGAGGATCTTCCGTGCTGCTTGGTCGTTTCACTGTGCTCGCGGAATGGTTTCCGGCCGGCGTCGTCGATGTCAAATTGGGAGCTGCTTAACAGTATGTCCTTGGTTGTCTTTTGTTTCCTTCACTCCTTTGATATCTGTAGATTAGATATGTTGATGGATTGAAGGTTGAAGAAGAATTCTTTATTATCAGTGCAGTGTAGTGAATGGAAGGAGCGATTGTGATGATCCTATTTCTGAGTTTCAATCTTGCGGCTTGCTTGTGACCACTTGACCAAAGCCAATCTTTTTGTCTCAGAAGTTAAAGAACAAATTTCATGCCCAAAAGGAATAATAGCCATTGACATGATGATAACGAAAAACTTGAAATCACCTTCCTCACACCTACGACGTTCAACCCCAATGAAGTATAGAAAATTATGAAGACCTTATCCAAGAAAATTTCCTCAGCCTGAACCAAATTTCGAACACAATACTTTTTGAAGCATTTAAATCCACTATCCTCCATCTAGCCAAAATGTATAACTTCTACCTTGAACCGGAACACTTCCCTTCTCAGTGGAAATACGCCTGCGTTGTGATGATCCCAGAGCAGGAGAAGGATAAACGCATTCTGCACAATCACTACAGACCAATATCGCTCCTGAACTCCTTAGCTAAGATCATAGAAATCCTAATTCCTAACCGCCTGAAGAAATCAATAGCAATCCGAATCAAACCTGAATAATTTTCTTTTCAGCAAGACATTTTACCTTCATCCAACTTACAGGTTTCATAGATAAATTGGTTAATCACGCAAACAAGAGAGAGCGATCTGCAACGATTTTCCTAGATTACGAGAAGGACTTCCGCAAGGTATGGCACCTAGGCCTCCTATCTAAACTCATCAGTTCAAACGTACCAACCCAATTAGTAAACATTATAAGGTCCTTCCTGTTGGTAATCTAATCAGTGTCTGCTCTGTGAATAGTTTATCCACCCTTTTCAAAATTACAACGGGCGTTCCCCAAGGATCTAGCTTGTCTCCAATTTTATTTACCTAGTACATAAACGACCTATCATCTGCCTCAAAGATTACAACAAATATTCAAGTCTAAACAAACACCATGCAGCAAACAAACTCCAACAACACCTTGACAACACGATAAAATAGCTCACAGACTGGAAAATTTCCATCAATCCCTCGAAGTCAGTTGCTGTTCTCTTTGGTAAAAAATCAAACCTAGACATGAAACCACTAATAAATAACAACCAGAGCATCGAGTGGATAACCTTAATTAAATACCTAGGGGTCAAAATCAACCCTAAGCTTACGTTTTCCAAACACATCAAAGAAATTTGCAATAAAGCTCAAGGAATACGAGCAGCTCCCTACCGCATGTTATGCTACCATAGTGCACTTCCCATAAACACAAATTTCAGAATACTGTAAATGTAAGCTGTCATAGGCACGCCATGTTACATTCAGAACACAATCCTCCACCTTTCCGCCGGCTCCAAAACGATTTAACAATCATATCAGCAGCGCATAATATGGTCCACAAAAATATTATATTAAATAATATAAATCCTAATAAGTCTCAATACTGCATCAAACGAATGAATTCGCAACTGCCTAGCTTGACTTCTGGAGTTTAACTAACCCCCCACTAAGCCAAACCTCACATCATACTCTGATAAATAGGACCTAGTTCTGAAACTCTAGTCAATAATTAAATTTCACGGTTTCTAATTATCTTTTTATGTAATGCAATTATAGGATAAATTACCTTAGATGGCGTTATATCGTATTATATTGAATATAGCGTTGTATCTCTTACCTAATGGGAAATAATGTAAATTATACGTTATTTAGAATAATGAATTAATTAAAATTAGTACTAAAATAATATAATTTACCAAATTTGAAAAGAAATATTTATAGTGTAAACTAAAAACCAAACAAATCGCAAATGATACATTTATGAGATTGGATATTTTTCCTAAATTACATTTTTGATGTATTACAAAAATTGTACGGACACCAACTGAATTAATTACCATTTAGCATTTACCCACATATATTATATTCTATCATTATTGTAAATATGACAATAGGTGCATAGACTTACATTACGAGGCAAAATGTAATGTTTCAACAGGTAGGTATAACCTATGAGTTATAGTACGTGTTACTATTTTCTAACCTTTAATGGATGATATTAATAATAAATATCAATTACTCCTACAATTAACTGCCAAAATGGTTTTAACACCCCGTTGTACTATACGAATCTATTATAATATTATTATGGTTTATTAGTATTATCAGGAGTAATAGTGTAATGCATATTTTATGCAAGGGCACCCATAAAATACATTTAAATCGATTAGTATTATCTACAGTGCGTCGACCTTATAATTATTTATTACATGTATGCAATGATACCAACAACATACATTTCGAAAAACGAATGTAAAAACATTTTGAAAAAAATAATTATTTCGTTTTGGTAATAAATAATAGTAAAATAAAAAATTGTATTTACCACATGGTTCCGTTGTTAAATTACTCTACTTTCCCTAAAATAATGTATTATTACAATTATATGATATATATAATATCATCTATTTCGATTTCATCGTATAAAAAATTATTTAGGTATTAAAAATTAGTTATTTTTCGAAAAACATATATTAAAAGATAAGTATATATTTTCAGATACAATATTTATAAATGAATATTATATATGTAGTATACTTTTTAATTGTTTGCTTTTCAATTTAGCCTATTATTCTCATAGTGTATAAATTAATATAACTATAAGGAATCACAGATTAAAATATTTTTGCAAATAATAGACTTACATATGTTTTACTGTATATGTATAAAAATCTTGTAGTTATCTAGTTTTAGATTGTACGTTTAAATACTGTATTTTATGTTAATTGAATCTACATTATTAGATTATTACGTATTATTATATACAGTGAAGTACATTCATTTAGGCAAGTGTATAAAATATCTAAATCAATTTTACAATAAATATAAACTCATATTTACAATCTTTGAAGTGTAATAATTGCATAATTTCTAATTATTAAACCCATAGTGATATATGATGGTTTTTAATTTTTTTTTTTTTTATAGGACATTATCATTGTTTACAATTTATTTGAACCTTTTTTGGTGCATCTATTGATGCATTTTTACTTAAAGAACTTTGAATGAAATTTTCATATAATTAAACATTTTTAGAAATTTAACTTTGTGAAGTTTTTTTGTTAAATATGTATGTATATTTAAATGTAAAATTGGTGGCCAAATAAGTGAAATTTAAAAGGTTTTAATTAAAAATAAGATAAAAATAAAAATTAATGGTACTCAATTAAAATGATAATCGTACAACGTATTAAAATTTAAAATATATGTCTATATTTTTCCAAAAATGTATACTTTATTTTAAGTTAATAAAGATAAATATAATTTTATTCACTTAGATTTAAATTTTAACTCAATGTGCTACGTTCGGAATTTAAATATATATATATACACATTGTATATTATATATAGGTATATATATAATTTACACATATGTATTTACATAATATATTTGTATAATATCACCGTGAAAATAAATATATTTTTATACCGTTGTCACGTGTTACTCAAATGTTATGTAATATCTGTGTATAATGCACAGATACGCGATAAAACTGTATTCAGCAAACAATAATTATATTATATTTCAAAATTATAGGCGTAAAAAAAACGTCATTGTCAATTATGCATAATCTTTGACACAATACACTCTCCACTCACTCTCACTCACTTTGTCTCTCTCTCACACATACACGACAAAAAAAAAAAACAACATTTGTAACTCAATTTTATAATGTTAACATCTATTTAGATAAAATGAAAAACCGAATATTTAAAACTCACGAATAGTCTCGAATAAATAAAAGAGCCATGTGTTTTTCCCGAATTCGTTTTTCCTCTCTTGCATAAATTCTACATGGTAGAGGGTTTTAAAACGTCAATAGTAAAATTCTTAACACGACATCAAAACAAATTTTGGAATATTTGGCATACCGGTGAAAGTATTTTATAATTATTAGTATTATTTTTTGTTCTCATTTGTCTAATTGAAAAATATTTGTGGATGAGATGTTTGGGACGAGTCGAGTTTTTATCTTTCTCGTCACTCGCAGCAGTAACAGCAGCAACAGCTGTCATGTAGTTTCTGCTTTACAACAAATTCCTGAGTTATTTACCCTCGTCGTGAAACTGTAAAATATTCAATTACTTTCCCGGAATGTCAAAAAAAAATCTGTTTAGTGTGAGCGTTCTGCTCACTATCATCGGTCGACCCACGTTTATGTCTAATAGCAAACGATTCTATATACCATTATGCACGCTGTATTAATATGTAGACCGTCTTTGATGGAAAGAATACAAATGATCAGTGTTAATTACCCTATATTTTTGATTAATACATAATATGTATATTACTTTTATGAAAATATCGGTATCACAAACATTTTTATAGCCATAAATATTAAATTTAAGACATATTAGAAATAATGAGATACGTCTAATTTTTCAAAAAAATTATCCCCTTTTTATTGAAAAATTTTGAAAAAAAAATTTCCGTTAATTTATGTAACAATTCTAATCGTTAAATACAGAAATAAAACATAAATTAATATGTCTGGTATTTATTTTGGTGCAACCATACGTGTACAGTAATAAATTTATGAGTTCTTATATCAAACGTTTTAAAGTTATATGAAATAAGTTGTCATTATATATTGTACAATTATGTTTTTGAATATTTTAATAGTAATTTTCATGTTGATTTAGCTATTAGATCAGGAAATTTCTTGATGTGTCTCAAATATTATTTATTTTATGGCGCAATGACCAGAAATCTCCGTACACATCTTTTATTTTTAAATTAAAAAAAAAATGTTTTCATTTATTTTTTTGTCATTAATTATATTGTATATTTCCAAAGAATTTGAATACATTTTCGTTATTTTTTAACACTACTTGTGGTTGTTTTAATTAGTTTTATGTATGTCCTTAAAAAGGTTGGAAATGTCTCATTGTTTTCTCCATGTATTCAATAAAATTATTCTGTGGAAATATAAATTTCACGGGTATAATATTATTTATAAATAAAATATGCTTTTATATATATATATTATTATTACTTTTAGTTTAATATTATACAAACATTTTCATTTTTTCTTTAAATCAAATTAAAATAATGAAATGTTATGTTATGGTAAGATGTAATGCATATTCCAATTAAATGGTCTGCGTATGAACATTAGACTAGAAACCGGAAAATTACTTATTTCACTGGCAAATTGATAAAGGTGAATGAGAAAACTCTGTGGCATTGCATACCTATCAAATTTTACAGCTTATTAATATCTTTAAATTATATTTTGCTCTACTAAATAGAATGAATTTTATTTAAAGGTATATTGTATTGCATAAAAAATAATATAAGAACAATAATATAATGTGTATAATTTTTTTTTTTTATGTGCGATATAAATAAGTAAATACATTTCACTAATTAGTAATTTACTATAATTTTCATGTTTCCAGTACCCAATAATTAGTTCTCATCAACATAAAACGATGATACTTTTACATTTTGGTACTATGATGCTAGATCTCATCCACGACATGATTTAACTATTATTATTATTTATCGTATAGCTTAAGTTTAGTACTAACAACCTTAAATATTAGTCAGTGACATGAAAATAATAAAATACAACAATATATTAATTGACAAAATAAAGAAATATAAATAGTTAGAATTAGTTATAATAGATATGTGAAATTATATGTAATGATTGATTGATGAAGTCGGTATGTTGTTTGCGTTTTCTTAAATCCCAATGTTTAGATTGGTTAACAAATTTTTTGCAGCTACTGTAACCTTATGGAGGTGTTTCATTCCACCTTGTATTTTGTATACTTGACATTCTTCTACAATGTGAAAGGCTCTTTGTTTATCATGTTCACAATCATAGAGTGATGTATCTTTAAGTCCCTATTTTTATGATATTTTCCCCATTTTTCCGTAACCAGTCCTAAATCTATTTAGTGTCACCCATTCCATCCGTGGTAGTTGGTAAAAATGGTACCGAAAAAGTGTTTTCGTAAGTTGTACGATGATATTATATTTTTCCGGGTTATTTAGTCTCCATTTATCAGTCCATTTAGAGTTAAGGTTCAATTTTTCATTGATTAATTAATATGCAAGCTTCAAGGCTTACGAGATTTTAATTTTTAGCTTGGATTATTATTCATTTACTTCTGTATGGGTAAACTTCTAATTAAGTCATGATTGTTGTATTCTCGAAATAGGGATCTGTATCTTCGAAGATGAGGTGGTGCCATGTTGCTCAATACTGATAGCCAAGGGGCTGGTGTTGACTTCATTTTTCAGTAAATTTTTTTCATTGTTGCGTTTAATTGGGTATCTATTTTGCTTGTGTGTGTACTGTTAAGATATACTGGTGCACAGTACTCGACTACAGAGTAAGTGAGGTTGAGAGCAGATATCCGGAATCTGTTAGCGTCTGAACCTCAGGTAGTTTGAGCCAGTTTATTTATTATGTACTCGTGGTCGATGCAAATAATTTCAAAATTGAATAAAAACTTTAATTTATTTATTTTTACTTACTTTACTTAATTATTTATGATCTGGCTATACGTTTTCGTGAAATTAATCTGATTCCGATGAATTTCCAACAAGTAACGTTACCGAAAATTTCCCAAACTAAAGCATTGTTTCTACATTATGCATTCATGCTATTACATTGACAACGAAATTGTGATATTATATTATGTAAGTGAAGTATAGAACATATCAAATTATGTCCATACTTCAAAATATTTATACCACAAAATAAGTTAAATCAGAATATAAGCTGATAAGAAGTTATATAAGCATTCTATTGGCTACCTATACAATTATTTCGCTCATTTTGAAAACATATCTCAGTGTATTTTTGAAACTTTTTTGAATAGTAGCGTTACACTATGGTAGCACTATATTTGCATGATCAAATTGCATTATAACTAGTATTATCACAGAGTGAGTTAATAAGGGATAGTCACTGATAACAAATATTTACACACATTCATATGTCTTCCATCCAAAAAGGTTTGCCATAATGAATATGCAGGTAAGGCTGCAATGGATTTAAAATACAAATTGTAGTATAAATGTAATATATAATGTTGTATTAAAATTTTTATAATTTGATTATGGCTGCATATATATATATATATTGATAACATTTAAATTTCCTATTATCTATGAATTTCTGATGAAAATAATAGCCATAATAAAATAATATAATAATACTATAATATAACATAAATTAGAAAAATTGTAACAAAACTTCAAGGATATACATTTTCTATACATATTATTTTATGTTTTATACATTTAAATTTTTTGCTACATAAGAATTTCTATTTTGATTTTACTTATTCCGTGCTCATACAGAATTCCAGAATGCCATAAAATTGCACACTCAACATACTTAACTTGCAGGTTGGATTGAAAAAATAAATAAAAATACACGAGATGATTTTTGATGGTAAAAATCAAAGTATGAACACCAACACCGGTCGCTTTGGAGAAATCCATCAGACACAAAAAAAAAAACTCTTTCAACAACCGGCGACCTTACTGATATAAGAGATAAATAATACATATATAGGTATACTGTCATTATTCAACAGCATTTTTGGTCTTGTTCTTTTCAAAGTATATCGTTCATAGCTATTATCTCGTCGTCGAATATTATGGCCTTGTGATGTGTGTTTCCTGAATACACGTATAACATAAAAAAAACAAAATAATATAAAACACAGCATGCAGATGCTTTATCTCTGACTATTACGACAAAAACAGTAATATCTTACCTACGCGTCCTTTGTACGGAACGAAAAAATTTTTACAAGAAAATACAAATGATACCTATACTTATACGTTTTTATTTTATTTTAAACATTTGCTGTTAAAGTGTAAAGCTGAATCACATGAGTGATGGTATATTAGGTAACATTTCTTGACTGTTATTTACCAGTGGCATTTCGAAATGGGTGCGTTAATAATAAGGTAATACAAGAATACCATGTATTTACTAGTGATTATTATTGTCATAACATTACCAAACATCGTCATCTAAACTTATAATAATGGTTGTACACAGAACTCAGGTTAGATTTATATTAAAATTCAACTGCTAGAAAAATGCAAGAGAATACGTACATGCTTCCTATAGTATCATAATACTTACAGTTCTGGTGTAAATATAATTAAAATATTTTTTTTTTTTAATATTTTAAAAGTAAATTTATCTATTTTTCCATGATTTCTATTATTCTATTTAATATCCGGAAACAACTATTAGAGTCCAAAAAGTCAGCTACGAGTTTTGGAGTATAGAGTTTTTTTGATGATAAATATTTTCTAGATAGGTAGAACATTAGTGACCAAGTAATTTTTTATTTTCACATTAGTATTCTTGTATCCTTAAACGAAAAAGAGAACTATCATTTATAACAGACAATTTGTATAAATGGGAAAAGAATAAATTTAAAAGTTGTTATGTGGTTATTATATATATATATATATTACTAAAACAATATATTATAATCATAGTATGTTCGAATTTTTTTTTACATTATTTTTTTATAACTGTCATGTGTCCCGTCTACACTTATCTCCACTCAAAATCGTTTTATATAAATAAATGATAAAGATTTTATCGCTTTCAAGTGCAATATTTACACAACCAGTATCCTATCTAACACTATCTAACACGCAAACTGCGTCCATATCATACGTCATTTTTTAAGAATATTACGTTGATATATTTCTACCTGATGTAAAATATGTTTCCGTTTTCATCGAATAAATTTATATGTAAAATAAGCCTAAGATTTTATTATATATAATAATATTATTTAGTTTAGGACTACTTCCGCATAAGAGGCACGATATAAACTTCTAATAAAATATAATTGTAGGTATATAATATATATATATATATATATTTGTTTTTAATCAAATTAATATAGTTTACATACACATACGTATATAAACTTGTATGTAGATATAATTATGAATAATATATATCTTAGTGGGTTAAAAAATTATTAGGTATTTTTCATTTTGATTATATAAGTCATACAAACCGATAAAGGTTATATATAAAAAAAGAGTTATAAAAAAGAATAATTGAAAATAATATAAGGAACATTGAGGTATATTTAGGCACTTTGAATGTGGAAGAGAGACTTGGAGTTTAGGAAGAAAAAAAACTTATTATTTTTCCCTTTGAAAGTTAAATGAGATATTAAATATTAAAGTAAAATTATTTTTAAGGAGAACTAAGTTTGTAGGGAATTATTTTATAAACAATAAAAAAAAGTGAGCGTTTTGGATAAATAAGACGGGGACTTGTATAGGCAATTTAGGGGCACTGATGTAATGCGGGCTTATACTTCAAACATTATACTATTATACTTTCATTATAATAGGTACATGAGCTTATTGTTAAAATATTATAAAAACTCATTATATACATGCGTTAAATTCAGTGACATACTGATTAAACTATTAAGTACATGAGTACACCGTTAGAAGACAATATAATATTGCATATTTTTGCTACATATTATTCCCAAGATATACATTGTCACTAATCGTGCATTCCTATGATAAACATAATACAATATGTTATTTTAATAATTCAGTTTTCATTGGAATAATATAATTTATAAATATCAACCCTTTATGTTAACGGTGATTAAGTTACTTTTATTATTGTTGAATCTGATGAATGAATAATATACATTCTTCAGGGAATACTATTGTCGAATTATTTTTAACATGCATAATATCAATGAGAAAATTTCTTATAGAAGTCGAGAGAATAAACATAAGATTATCAAAATCCCAAATATTGTGGAAAAAATTATATTTTTCACATTCATCAGTTTCAATATTAAACAGTAATTTAAATCATCAAAATATTCATAGCCAATTTTCACTAAAAATGTATTTAAATATTTAAATTATAGAAAATGGTATTCTCGAAGTATTTTGAGATTTAAAATTAGAAGAATATTAGTAGTAACCTTTAGTATTGATATACATACGATTTTTAGAATATATATATACTCAGTCAAATAAATATTTTAATATTGATGAAATATGTTTTAGTATACAGACTACATGAGATTTCTGAAACCATATGGATAGTTTAATTTTTACATAAAGACAAAATAAACATCCACATATTTTTTAAAAATGTATAACTTTATTAACACTTGGTGTTATTTCAATCTCTTTAAAAATAATGTTTAATAATATATAAGTTATATAATAATATTTTTTAAAAAAATGTGGACAATATTCTCTGATTTGGTCATAAAATTACTTATTTACATTAAATATGTAATAAAATTCAAAGGTTCATAAAAAAACTGAATTGAACGAATTTCGTGATTTCTAAAATATATTATGAATATAATTTATATAATTTAAATTAATATAATTTAGTTTACAAGTTATATGAAAATATATTATTTATTTTATAAAATAATAAAATATAGGTAATAGCTATTAAATTACTTTTTTAATGTAATAAATGGAATTTTCAGTAATTGTATACTGTTTCAAAATTTATTTTTCGATATAACAGAATAAAGTACACATTTTAAAACTAATATTTTTCTTACTGTCACTCAAAATTTTAAACATTAAAAAACTTTTAAAATTATTTAATATACCACACAGTCAATAAAGCTACGTTCATTTAAACTTAAAATAATGTTAGCAAAGAAAAAATCCTTTTAATGTGTTGTATTCTTTGATATAACAATGCATTTTAAATTATATTATATATGTATATATATTAATTAATATTGAATATTGTCTAGTACACCGTTTACCGTATACTTTAAATGTATGAAATATACTTTAATGAAAAAAATATACGAATAATTAAAAGTTTATTTTTAATATTTTTTTTATTAGGAGACACATTTTGTAAATATCTTCAAAAATTATCAATAGGGATAGGTCATACTTGAAAAATAAAATAAATAGTTGTATAATAGTTCTTCTAGGAAAATAAATGTTCAATTTTTAAAAATGTTTATAATGAAATTAAAAAAAAATATATATATACAATTCATTTATTAAAGTTAAATGTAGTTTTGAACATTTAATTAGATAATGTATATATTTTATTTTTATTATCATTAATATGAGGACGAAATATTATATTATAGACCTTTTCTCCAATACAATTATGTTTACACTAACCGTATTATTATAATTAAAGTTATGCTAACATGGTGCCGGATAATGCGACATGATATTATTTCGTTTTTGGTCCATGGGTTTTTGTCATAATATGTGGGTGCATGTTCAATTAAAATCAATCGTAAATCACATTATCTTAGACCTTAAATAATAATATAATTAATTGAGATTATATAGGACGATGTCACGAAAACCATGTTACATTCCAAATGACGGCTTGAACTCATAAAGGTTAGACTTTCGAGTGACATTCGTCAGATTCGCGTAATGTTTTATGATATGCGATTGGCTTTGAAGTACTATTATTTTCGAAAGTATTCATCATCGTGTTTTTTATACGTAAAAAATCAAATTAGCTGACGATATACATAATGTAATGAATTTATTGGTGTTTAAAATACCCTTTTTAGGTGGTTCAATATAGAATTAATTTTACCTCATAAAAATCGATTGCACCGGTACTTACACGATTTTTGGACGTCCACGATAATGAATATATAGCATCTATCTAGGCACGTAGACAGAAATTATTGTATTGAGATCCGTTTTTATTTCAAATAGTGTACGTTTTAACTGTATAATATGTATTGTGTGTCAAAGGTAAAACCAATTCTGATCATCTGTAAAATGAAAGGTCTAATTCAACCACCAAAACCATCACACCTCAATAATTACAATTAGTATTTTTAACAAACATAATGCTATGATAATGATTTAGTACTATTATCTAACAATAGATATATAAAGATTTTTTATTTTTAATATCGAACAGATATCACATCTTTACGAATATTATTTAAAATATTTTATTATATTAATAATATATTCAGTGTACTCTATCGACTAGAAAATACAGAATAATACTCTATAGTATAACTTCATCATAGTATACTTTATTTAAACTATAAATCGTATTATAATAATGCAATATATTTAGTAGGTAGATCTGAGAACATGGTTAAATTTAGGATTGGATTAAAGAAAATACATTCTTGGAAGTTGCGTATAGAATATAAGAAAAAATTTAGAATATTAATAAATACAATATTAGTACAGATGCAGATGTATGGTAAATATGGGTTCTTTGTTTCTTCGGTCTTCGCAGAGAATAGTAAATTATGGATATTTTTATAAGACGATCCAATAATTGATTGTTAAACTTCTTAATTTCCTTGAATTTATAAAACGTGATTTTCCGTTACGCCTAAGAAAATAACTAGGAAAATTAAAAAAAAATACTTAATCAACTATAAATTATTCTAGAATTTTCTATTAAAAGATATCCTTACATCTGAATTCAGTATCAAATTCTTCTACCAAAAAAAAATTATTATAGTGGGGCCCCACAAAAAAAAAAACTAAACATCATAAATCAATTATATTTCTGGATTCGCTCAAAATCTAAAATAAAAATCAATTTTAATTTGCTTTTTATAACTTAATGTTCGTTTATTATTTAAAAATAATGCTCATGCATTGTTAAAATGTAATGAAGATATCTTTAATTCTGATTTTAATTTAAAATGAAAATACTAGAAAAATCTCTAAAGTTGTATTTAAAACCTATGTAGTTAATGCTATTATCACAACTTAGACAGCAGTGCCAATTCAACAACATTAACTAGTAAGGTACCTAATTCTAATAAAATATATAATATGAAAGGCCGACTATAACATACCAGACAAATTAAATTTTAGTACATTATCGGGAGAATGAAAAAAAAAAGATATTTTCAAAAATTATGTCATGCAATAAAGCTCCAATATTTTTATAGATTTCTGTTACTTGACTCAAGTATTTATTAATAGTTATAGATTTTTTTTTCATTATAAAAAATGACTTAAATATCAAGTGTATTTATAAAATATACAAATTAAAAAAAAAATTTCCCATTATAAGCTTATATTATTAATTAAATTCAAAATAACACATACGCATGTCAATTAAGACGATATTCAACTATGGTAAGGTTGCCAGGTTTAATTGGTTGCTGCAGGCACGATATTCATAAAAATTAATATCAGAATTTATTTACGCAATCATAAGAGTCCGTAAAAAATTTCTCCGCAGTCAACTAGTTGGCGACCTCTGGATTATATATTCAGAACATGTTAGTTGAAAGATTCTGAAAAAATATATTCTAAACACTTATAACATCACCTTGATGTCGTATGAACTTTTATAAATGATTAGATAGATAAGTCACTAAAGCATGTATGTAATATTCCGGAAGTAGTGTTTTCTATTCCTAGTGACCATGTGAATATACCGTTGTCATACCATACTAAATAGAAGAACTTGTCTGTCTCTCCTGTTCTTATATATATATATAATTGAATGCTGTAGTAAAATATCTTCATAATGTTTCCGTGTATAATATTGCTACAATATGAAATCGACCATATTGTTTCAATGCTAAATTTCACTGTTATAAATATATTGACAAAATGTTTTGGAAATATTATGAACATAGAAAACAAATATTACAAACATTATATCTATTTCAATATCTTTTATTTATTAGTAAACAACATAACTGAAAAAATATGTATTTAAATTCTGGGATATTCCAAAATGTATACCTTATTGTTGACGATCCACGAGGTTTTATAGTTTCCAAAATAACTTCGTCAGTATAGAGACGTTTTTGTGGATAAATGCAATATCAAGGACGATACAATTTCAGGAAACTTTTTAAAACATTTACAGTTTTTCGGATGTTGCGGATGTTTTCTATGTATGGAATCGAATCACATGAAGCGCTGATTGTTTGAAGAGCGCAGGGACGTTTGTCGTCGATGTGGTAACCTTCAATGTCCGTCCTGCGATGTACAACTACAACACAACTTCTACATCCGGTGGACCGCACGATATTGAATTATATACGCATCGTTGTCACAGAATCCGCTGCGAACAAGTGTGTGTGATGGCGTTTATCAGTCCGATGTACGTGTATATAGTGTATATAAGTTATACAAACGTAGAAATATTACATATACCGTTTTAAACGGTATATGTGTCTGTGAGAGTTTAAATATTTTCCCCGAAAAAATCACATTTTAAATTATACGGGCTGCATATTCTCGTCCACTGATGGCGGTTGTCAACAGTTTGGATCCCGGTATCTTATTGCGAGTACCCTGTCATTATATTTAACCGTCCTTTCCGGTCAGTCACACCCAGGTCGCCCGAATCAGTCGTGTAAAAAGATAAATCCAAATATTTTTCTCCAAAAGCTTTCCGAAAAATATGTTTTCATCATTCTTGTTAAAAAAATACTTTGGAAATAATGCGTTTAGCATAATAAAAATATTTTCAACACCAAATTAAATTTTTTAAATACCTCGGTACATGTACAAATGCAACTATATAAATATATATACATTATATAGGGTGTTTCTTTTCGTATATTAGTGAACGCAATCAAAAACCTATTCAGCGTTTAAAGGGCACTTGCAATAGCTATTGCATTTAGTTTTAATTTATTGCAAAACCCGAAAAATCACGAAATTTATTGGCCTCCAAAACCCTTATTTTGATAATATGAATCACGATATTTACGGTTTTCAGAATTTGGCAGCACGAAAGGTGACCCCAGAATATAAACATCTCAAAAACCGTGTGACATATCAATAAATATAACTTTGAGGACGAAAAAGGTTATAGAAACGTACATGTTTACAATCAAAAGACGATTTAAGGAAATATTATCTAATAAAACAATTATAAATTCACAAATCAACAACGGAAATTTTGTAATTTGTTATTGTATATGTAATATTTATTGGATGTGTATTATAAATAATTTTTATTGAATTAATTTATTTCGTATCAATATATTAACTAAAATGTATCTTTAGTTTATAAGACAACATCCTCTTTAAATCATTACTTAAATGAAAAACAGATGTTTCCATAATATTCTTTGTCCCCTAAAATTCAAATTTTGATATGTTGTACGGCTTTTGAGATTTTTATACTTCTGCGTAACACCATGTGAAAATATTAATAAAAAAAAATTATTAAAAATATTAAAATACTGAACTCGAAATGGTTTAACAAAATATAAATAAAAATATTTAATCATTTCAAATCATTTTATTACGCAGTGTTTAATTATTATAAATTTTCATGTATATCATATGTCGTCAAAGTGGTATGGATTTCGAGGGCATTGGTCTTATATTGTATTACAATCACTAAAAAAGATACTTGAGTCATTAATTCGTATTTTATTAAATTAACTTGTAACCTATTTCCATTTTTACACGTTAATATTCTAATACAATTTTATTAATGTTCGGTATTAAAAAATCAAACAATCAGTATAGTATAAAGTTAAACTACATTTTGAGGGGTTTCAAAGATTACTGGGAATACTAATATTATCTGATGTTATATTTGATTATTAATTCAAATTTAAATAATATTTTTTGGTAATTTTAAAATATGTAACGTAATATTTATTAAAAAAACAATTTTAACACTGTGGTCTGTGGATATATAAAATTTGTTTTGTAATTTCAAGTGCGAACGCAGCTTAGGATATAACTTTATATTATATTTTATTTCATAAATATGGTAATATATGTATTACATACCTAAAGCGCTATAAATGTACATTTACATAATATAGACTTTATTATTAATGTGTATATTATATCTACCTACTGTCATCGTAATAGGTTTCAGCACACATTGTTTGCATTGAAACTTTGCATGACTTTTATGTTGTTTCCTTTGGCATATTATATTCCGTATGATAGTATATATTTATCTAGAGATTTAACTTTTACGTAATTTCACTGTCAGAATATTATTCTCGTAAATAAACTAAATTATATATCAATATACATGCGTTCCTATACAAATTATAATAAGGATTTCGGACGTGTTATAATATATATATATATATACAGTATGGTTTCTATTTAAATTATATAATACGAATATAATACTCTAAAATATTAAGTTGATATACCCATCAATTCCGTCAATAATCAAAAATAGTAAAAGTCATCAAGCTCTAGGAAATTAAATGCTAACATAAATACGTGTAAATAAATAGTTTGCACAAATTATGAATCAAAATCGTAATTAATACCACATTGAACCATTCGTAGTTATCAAAATTAACGTGTAAGATATAAGAATATATATATATATATAAAACAAGGATTCGAATTAATGTGTATAAGGTGAATTTTTTTTTCAACGTGGCAATATCTTGCCCAAAATAGATATGTCAATTATTTTCAGGAAGCTATCAGTATACTAAATTCTATAATATTTCAAAATGTTAAGAATTTTACAAACCTCCCTTGAAGATTTTCGTTTCTAAGGAGTAATGGATAGCCAATTTTTACTGTGATATAAGTCATCGTTAGTGTCAGTATGCATTAGCTTTTACTGTGTTCCTTGTGTGGTTCTCATAGTCTAGTATAAGTTTTCTAAATGACGTGTTTATCGAACAATTATTTTATATATATATATGTTTTTTTTTTTTTTATTAAAATTAATGCCAATAGTATTGTTTATAATAAAACAAAACATGATATGTCTATATTATATAAAAGTAATACTAACAATAACAATAATTTTTACTTAATTTATAATAAGAATAAAATATGTAATTATAATATTAATTTATAACAATAAATAATTATATAATATTAAATATTGTTAGATCATTTTATATTATTATATTAAAATTGATAAGCGTAACGTGAAATACTGCCCTAATTGTAATCTGAATATTTCCAATATATTTTCACACTTCATAATTTTACTAAAATTTAATATATAATATGAAGTTTTCAAACATGCTAAAATGGATATTAACTTTTAGCTTTTAAATAAAAGTGCTTAAAGAAAGACTAACTACAAGTTTTCAATTTTGATATAATATTTATATACTATAATTTATACGTATGTTTTTTGAAATCTAAATGTACAAATAAGAAGATTGTAAGACAGATTTCTTTTAAGCTTCCAATTTTTCCATCATAATTGCATAGTATTAGACTCTTTATACAAATTTATTTCACATAAAATCATGGCTTCTCATAGTCATGGTAATCAGTTACTGAGTGTGCATAGAAACACATAAATCACTCAGTTACAGCAAACATAAAATCCCCGTTTTTTATTGTTCCTTAATTTCAATTTGTCTTTAAATTAAGTGTTATTTTTAAATTTTAAAGACCAAACACTTAAACGATCTGGCCGTAATGCGATTTATGTATATATATAAATATATATTTTATTTGTGTGCGTAAAGGTAAATATTAAAGGCAAACGTTTCTTCAGGGTGTAAAATATTACTTACTATTATTAACATTTTTAAAATATTTTGTAAGAAGATTTCAAGAAATGTCGGATTATAAAAAAAAAGTTTATCTGTGAAATAATGTTATGAAAATATTTTTGTACAATGCTATTCTGTTTTAGAAGGTTTAACGATTTTAGTATTTTATTAAATATTTAATTAAAACTTCGAGTGAATAATTGATAACATCCATGAAAACAAATTATACATCGAATATTTGTTTAATAATCACAAACTAATGTTAACTATATTTATTTATTTCCATAGATATTTTTATTATAAATGTGATTGATTCTATTACTATTTGTAACATATAACATATGAAATATTTTAAGAAACAATGGATGTCAAACTGAATATACAGAAAACATTTAATAATACCACAATCACTATATTCATGATCATTATACATTTGGTTTATTCGAAAAACTAACACATTTAAAATTATTATGATCATTTTTAACGCTTAAATATACAGATAACAAATAATTGGTATATTTAGGACAATTTGAATGTGTTTATGAAATATTATTTTTAAATCATATAATGTTTGTGAATAGTTTATAATTTTACTTGTGGTAGAAGTTATCACAACTTTAGTTAAATAACCAATAAGCAATCTGCATTATTTTTTCAACTTTTAACGTTATTATAATTTAAATAGCACAATAACATTTAAAAACTACTAAGTCTGAAACAACGTAGTAAGAGGTGAAATAAAATACCTGAAACCGCTGTCAATATAAAATTTATCGGCAAAAAATGGGTATAAACATGAAGAAAAATATATTTAAATATTTAAATTAAATCTATTTAGGTGATTAATATAACTCTAAATGTATTTTTTAAATATTCAGTTTTTTTGCTCGTATCATTATTAATATATATTATTATTTTAAGATAAAATATACAAATGTATAGTTACTAAAAATAATATACATACACCTTTGACAAAATAAAGTTTAAAAATCAATGTTTTTATTTTATTATATTTTTTTTTCTAGTTTTTAGTGGCGATGTATGAGTTATACGATTATAAGAATTTCAAATTAAATAAAACTATAAACAATTGTCAGGCTTTCCAGGAAGAACAATTCTATTGTTCATTTGTCAATGTCAAGATACAAGAAAGTTATTTTTTACTATAATCGAGATAAATATATATCATTTTACTTACTCTGATTTAAAAGTTTATCCAACCAATTGAATATACACCAGTAAAAATAATTTCACTAATGCCAGCGATAATGGGTGTATTTATAATATTGTCATTTTACGTCAAACTATTATTTAAATTAATAAACATTTTTCAACTATTTTCTATGAATAATTGTTCATAAAATGTAGATTTAAAGTAAATAAAAATACATCCATGTATACAACGTTTACTTTTCAGACTCAATTTTTTCCTAATGTTTCTTTGTTGGGTGTTCAAGAGACTTCTTCTATTGTAAATAGATTTTTTTAACAATTAATTGTTGATTTATACAGGGGGACCTACGATGATCTGATAAATATAATAACTTTTGTTCTATTGTATATTTTCGATTTTTTTTTTATTTTTGTAAAATTACTAGAACTTAGCGCTACAATTGTATATTTTATTTTTATACAAATAAAAATAAAAAATTTTATTTATATTACAATTTTTTTTTTTATATAATCCAAGATACCTATTTTATAAATAAATTTAAAAAGATTTCAAGAGTTAAAAACTATTAATAAATTACACTATTCATTTTTAATAATTTAACAATTATTAAAATTTACTAAAATTCAAATTTATATCTTGCTAATCAACATTACAGCGATATAAAAATTATAAATACCTAAAAATTCATATTATAATTTCATCGATAAAAATATTATGATACCAAGAATATTATTTTTTATTGGAAAAAATTATTTTAATAAAAATATATGTTGTTTTTAACAATAAACTGTTTTGCGAGAAATGTGATTTCTCAGGCTGTAATTATAATTTAATACTCATACTTTTACACATTATAGAAGATAAAATTATCTCCATTCTACGGTGATCTTTTTTCAAAATTATTAAATAATAAAAATATAATTTTTAAAAAAACCATTTTTTTTTTCTGGTTTTTAACAGATAGTATATTATCAGTTCTATTTGTGTTATTGAAAGAAAACAGCAGTAAAACACAGATAATTTTCTTTACTATGTAAAATTTAGATTTGAATTATAATTACAGCCTGAGAAACCTATTATTTCTTGTTATATTGTATTAATCACAAATATTGTGTTACGCAACAATAAAAAAACTGACATAAATATATTTATAAATGACTTTTAAAATGTACTTAAATATTCTTAAATTATAAAATTTTCATTTTTCTAAAATTTCATAAAAATTATAACCCAAATCGTACTGGACGTTCTCTTAATGAAAATAATATTGGAATTTTAGTAAACTTCCAAAAACTGTAGACAATAAATGACTTAATATTAACAAACTTTTCTAACACCAACAATTTTCTTGAAAAATAATTTATAAAATGGCTATTTTGGATTGTAAAAAAATTTGAATAAACAATTAAAATTTTTATCTTGAGTAGTAAAAAAAAATATTGAGTACAATGACTTTTATTAAAATACTAATAACTTTAATAACTTTTTGTTTAATAATTTTAATAGCGGAAAAAACTTTATATTTGAAATAACATTTAAGGTATGTTATTAGAATTAATTCTTTCAATTAACAATAACTTAATTAAAAAATTTATAATTTGATTTTCCGAGTAAATGACATAACCTTTGCTATATTGTACAATAGAGTTATTATTTTACAGTTCGTTATTATTAGTAATTTTAAGTCACTATGCATTATTTTTTTTAAGTACAAACAAAAAAACTGTCATTTAGTAAATGGTAAAAATTTTAACTTTTTTTCAGTTGTTTCTAAACTATAAAGAAAAATACATTTTAGTTTTAATTTCCAAACAGGGTCACATAATGAATCATTTTAAGTAATCCTTGTACAAACCCAAATAATTATATTATTAGCTATAGTATCCTGTTCACGCACATAATTAAAAATATATACACATACATATACATATATATTCTATTGTAAAAATCCATTCATCCCTATAACTTACTCAATTTTAAATATGAAATATAATAGATATTTTATTTTTAATTTTTTATGATAAAAAGATAAAATGGGCAGAGTCTTTATTAAATTTGAAATATTGTTGTTTGTCACAAAATCATAAAAATTTAAATCAGTGTAATATAACTATATATAAACATCAATATAGGTAGGTGGTACGCGTGTTGTACTATCGTTTCAGTGTTACGTGTATATTACCGTTGATAGGTACTTAATTTTATTACACTATAATTTTCCATTATCGAGTTTTAAGCTTCTGATAGCATCCAAGGTTAGTAGTGTATATATTATAATTAAATAAACCTAATAATTAAATGAAAAAATATATTTTTAACTAAAAAATAATAAAATCAATAACATACTATTATATTTAAAATATCTAAAATAATATAGATTAGCTTTTATAATCATAGCAGAAATTAATAAATAAAGATATTTTAAAAAATAACATAAAACATGCATGGGAAAATACTAACCTAACCTCTTAAATAATTGATGACAACTATACACCATAATCTATTATAAGGTTTTTATTTTGAATATAAATATTTTGTCATGCCCATAAATCCAAAATGTCTTTCAAACCAAAAAATCGTGATGAAAATTTTATCCACGTGTGCTGAACATTATTATTTACCGAAATACAAAAATTTATATGTGTATTCATTTATTAAAATGTTCTAATGATTATCATTAATCTAAGTGTTTAATTTTAAATTATATAAAGTACTTATATATTTTGTCTGTGGCATACAATACTGTAGGTAAAACGATGATTTTTTTCAAAATATCTGAAATCTGAATCCTATTGTATATAATATTTATTTGGTTTTTTTGGATAAACAAGATATTTTTTATATCATTTTCACTATAAATTCATAAACGAAAAATTATACTATATATATTATTATATATAGTATGATTATAATTCATCAATATTTAAGATTACATTCTTAAATTCTCAATAAAAATGTAATTGAATGAAAAATGTTTGGAAATTATATTTGACATTTCAATTTTAAATTTAAAAAAAATTTAAATATTATATATGGTCATATTTGTTTTAAAAATTTGTTTTCTATCTAAAAATGATAAGAGATGACCATATATACATCTTATGACCATTTTGAAACTATACTAAGTAGCTATATCCACAGGTTATTCCCGTGTGTAATTTATATTATTATTAATAATATCAATAACCCCTATAATTCAATACCATATTGTCCCATCCCCTTTTTTTTAAACAAATTTTAATTCAATGTCATAAATACTATGCTGTTAAAAAACAACCCGAAGATTTCAACCATTTCAAACTAGTGTTATCTACAAAAATTAAAAAAAAATTATCTACAACTTTTTATCAAAAATCATCATACTCTAAAATTTGTATTCTAAGGTCCAGACAATATTCCATTAATTGAAGAGTTGTATTTAAATTATTATATAAAAATTTCATGCGTGTAGATGAATATTTGGATAAAAATAACTAGAGCGCGGATTTAAATACACTAAAAACTAGCCAAATATGCATAATACACATATAGAAATGTTCAAATATGCAAAAAAAAAAAAAAATTATTTCTTTATAAGTCATAATTCATAATCATTTAATAAATTAGGTACCTACGTAACTTAAAGTAATAATGGTAAAAAAAAATTAAGAATACTTTACGTAATTATAAATTAAATAAATATTTTTCTTGGACAGTTTTAAATCCAAAACCAAAATTTAAATAAACATTTTTTAAAATTTAAGAATAATAATAATAATAATTGAACTTTTTTGAAAATGTTTCACAAAAACGTTAACCAAATTTATATTTTATTATAAACACTTAAATATACACTAAAAGATGAAATATGCAGTTAAAAACGGAAAATAAGACCTTAAAATTTAAAAATGTCGAAATATGCAATAATATGCAAAAATATGTGTTAAAAAATTTGTATTTTTAATTACGCCATCATAAAACATATAGTGTGCATACTTGTTATGTCACACAATTCTAAAAATACATGAAAATCCACGCTCTATAAATAACAAATATAATTAACTAAAATTAAATAAAAAATGTTTATATATTTAATTTATATAAACATTATTTATTCGTTTTGTAAAGAAAAATTTTTAATGCACAATGTATGAAAATATATATCATTCAATACTAATCAAAAATCGTTACACATGCATAATATACTATATCGTATAAAAATGATCGCGGATATTAGTTATATGATCCGGGGAAACATTTTGTAGTTTTAATTAACATGAATTATGTATTGCTAATAATCATATATATATATATATATATATATGTATGTATGTAAACATTATATAGCTTCGAACTTTCGATAAAAAAAAAAATCATTCGAAGAAAAAAGTGTTCGTAAATGAACGTTTCACAAGGAAATTAACGTTCAGTCCAAGGGTTCTAATTAAAAAGTAAAAAACACTATTTATTCAGTAAAATGTAATTCTACCATTTGAACTCGTGATAATTAAAAAACAGACATTACAAAAAAAATATATATATATATACATATATATGTATGTATGTATTGTACATATATTGGAATGATCGTGTAAATATAATATGAATTCATTTAAATAAAAAAAAAAAAAAGGTATAATCGTCGATTGCCAACAAGGATATAACTATATTATTATCGAAATATATTTTTGTCAATTCAAAATTATTTACGAGACTGAATAAAATATATCGTAAAACGAACGGATTACCTGTCGCCTCACTATGGTTAACACAATTTGTCACTTAGTAAAATTTGGTATGCGAAAAAATGCATATTTTATACAACGGCGTGAAGACCGAAATTTCGATCAATTACAATATTGTGTATAATCTTTTAAAAGCTGTATAATAGTTTAGTTTAAATAAAATAAATTAGGACCAAGCCAATAATGTAAATAACGGTGTACATTTTCGATAAACACACTTGATTTTTTTTTAAGTCTCAAAATGCGATAATATAGCCGATCAAAAGTGTATTTATTTTGACTGGTGACCGACTAATTTTTAGGTTCAAATAGGCGTATATTTTAATCAGCATTGCGTTCCTTACAGTTTACATTAAAATGGGGTAATTATATTATTACATGGTGTTTATTTGCTATAGACAAATACATTTATTGTAGTCCATAGCGTTTAACAACGAGAAAACTCTGGAACGCCCAAGGTTCGTTTTATACCTGAATAATATTCAAACGTCTGTTTGAAAGGTCTATTTCATCATTATTTTATATAAACTTGAATAATTCAATTATCATATCGATATTCATCATATTTGTATACGAACAATTCAAGCAAACACACGTTTAAACAATAATATTAATAATTCGCAGCGTGTCCTAAATATATAATATTCTTCAGTTTGTTTGTACATGGATCCTCACTTTTGAGTATACACGGGATTTCGTATAAGCCAATGAGAGTGTACAATATTATGATGAACTCAACGTATTATAATTATATTAGTCTTGGATATTTGTTTTGTTTTATCGACACTAGTTTAGAGGAATCTACACTGCCGTGTTTTGGTGCGTGAAAAATACTTGAGGAGATGCACGTTTCTAGAGAACTGAATTATTTTAGCATATAAAATCCTCTATGAAAAAATTTGGAAGATCATAACATAATCATCTACATTTTTACATGGGCGATTTTCAATTAAGTTATTGTCAGTGGAGTTATAAGACTTTTGAAAATAGGCAATTCTAGAAAATTCCATGTCTTATAAATGAACTTTTCGAATAAATTTATCGAAAATCACCCAAGTAAAAATTTTAATTAAATTACGATGTTTCAATTTTTCTAGAGTTCATCACACGCAAAAAATCACTCAGAGACGTGCATCCTTGTAAATACGGTTTTGTCTAGTTTTTAATAGTTATTTATATATATTTTATTTAATACTTCATAATAAAAATATGTTATGTGCATAGGACTATTTTTAATTACTTCTGAAATATATAGAAATATTTTTTAATCATGGGATTTTATTTTATCTAAAAGATTCAGCATTGAGTAGCGTTCTCTTAAACGAGATGTACTAAAATTTCTGACTGCTTTTTTAAACTCCATACAATATTGGACAATTCTGGGAGGCTAACTCCTCAAAATCTATAACAGCTCTTTTCCCCTTCCTACCAAAAAATTAACATTTAGTCTCGTTACGTATTCTGATGTATATGACTGTGCAGTAAGCACAAATTTACTTATATACAGAGTGTTTCTGAATTTAATACACAGAATACGTACACATATTCAGTGGAATGACTCAATAACGAACGTTATGAAATGTTTTATTTTAAATTTAAAAACTAAGTTTTTGAATTTTAGATTCTAAGCAAAGTGAGTAATATATTGATTTTATGATGATATGTTTTTATAATTTCATTTCATTTTTTTTTGTCCGTGCACAAAAATTCGATAAGAAGAAGTGCTCCGATTATTATAAGTAGTAAAATTTTCTGGTAACAAATTGCATCTAATCGGTACTTTAGGGAGTTAATTTTTCGATTTTTTTAAATTTTTTCCATACGTATACATAGGAAAGCGTTGAGTGTCAAGTGTCGAGAAAAAAAATCTTAACCCATATAATTTAAATCGGGATGCATGTATTGAAAACAAGCGGCGTGCGACAACGTCGTAGTGCATCACAAATCGAACATTTACGACTTTTCGAATTTTTTTTTTTTAATATGTATTTTTCGATCAAAAAATTAATAGTGATAATAAGAAACCACAATATTATAATTCTACATGATACACGAAGATTCAATATACAGCACTGTCAAAGATTTGAAACAATTTCAGTACTTATATTTCTCAAAAATTATTTAATTTTGTTTAATTTCTCTTAAAAGTAACATTCAATTCAAATCTCTCTCTATAAATGTATTATTGGTTATAAAATTAATATTATTATTATATTTAATGATGAAAGTATTGATTAAATATTTTATTTAAATAATATAACGATAATTAAAGGACTTATTTATCTGTGTACACTGATCAAGTTTTGGAGGTGCTAAAATTCAAACGAGAGAGATGTACAAAGATATTTTATACAAGGCTACAAAATGATTCGACAGTATGAGAAAATATAATATAATACCTATAATCCATAAATAATTTTTTTCATCCTTGTTTCGTCCTTCATCCTAAACATTTTCATTTTTTAATTATTTAAAATAACCATCAGTACGTTTGGTAGTATTTTTATACAGTTTTAATAATTTGTAAAAATTATTAAATTAATTATATATTTTTGGTCACTAATAAACTGTCAATTTTGAAGGATTAATAGTTTAATTAAAAATTAATAAATATCAAAATAATATTACTATCATAGCATGCATAAATGTCCATTTTATAAAACTATTTTAAGATTACTTCCGTTACTGACATCCTTCTAATCATAAATTAATCCTAAATATTGTTTTAGTTTCATTTTACATCCCAGTAGATTTATAAATAAACAAAATATTTACGTTATAAATTGTAGTCTCAGGAAAATCTTTGTCAACATTTTTCATAGGCGAACTAACATAAAAAAAACTATTGGATTTTGTAAATGCCGCTACAACACATAAACAGTATCAATATAAATGCTATATAGCACAATTTTATTAATAACATTATTTTAAAAATAAAAATAAAAATTGCGATATTTTTTCATCTAGGTTAGCTGTCATATTTTTTGGCCTATGACATAAAAAGTAAAATTCATTGTCACATTCCAAATATAATAATAAGTTTTTTTTAATGTCGTATTTAACGGCGATACAATTCCAATATATACTAAAGAAAAATTTACTTTGTTCCTTTGAGTATACTCCCACATTCTCCTTAAAATTTTCAATATAAGAAAAAAAATACGTAATTTAACAGACAGCCTACTGCGTTTTATAGGAGGTTATTTACCAACATTTAATCTAGTTCCGTATAGATTTCATTCTTTCTATTACCCAATAACTACTTCAAACAAAAAACTATACCAATCCACTTTAACAGTTTTAATAAAAAAATTTGAGAAATAATAAAAACCCTTCATTTGATCTTTTTTACAGTCAGCATTTAGGTAATAAATTTTGTATGGATTTAAGATGGTGGTCACTTCTTATTTGAAGCTGATTAAAATTATTTCATTAGTCCTAATTTAATGACTGGTGATGTCAGCATCTTGATGGTTAAATAGTGGGTGTGATATTGTCGCTTGATATTTTTTTCCCTGACATCAGAAGATATCATGCAATACATACAGTTCTTAACATTACTTTTACATTTAATGTTTGGATTAATACGAATATTGATGCATATATAATTATAATACTTTGAAACTTTATATATGTACATATTTTTATATTTACATTTGTATGCTACCATCTTGATCAATGTTTTAATAAGAAATACTTAAATTACATACTTTTTATGCATATAATAAATATTGATAAATAATACTTCTACCTAAAAAAAAAAATTTTTTTACATATTCACTCATATGCATAACTATGATTAACTAACAACTATGAGACCAATAAACGACACTTCACTGACCACTAATTGCTCAGTTGAAATTGAAGTACTTCATATTATAATCCTATCTATAGTGTCATTCCTTGAAAAAGTGTTCTTTCACCCTTATCAATGATATGTATATTATAATTATCTATCTTAAAAATCGTTTCCCATAGTTATTAAATAATATAATCTTTAATAATAATTATTAAATAATTGTATATTTACGATATGATAACCATTATCAAAGTGGCGAATACATTAAAATACTGTTCTTAATAACTAATATGTTAGGATGAAAACCAAATTGAAAAATACCATCTAGAACAAATTTTCAATCAAAAAAGCTCTTTAATGTAGGTACTACTGGACTCGTTCTACCCAAAAAGTTGTTTCCAGAAAAAAAAAAGAAAACTTCATTGTAAAACTATTAGATTCCTATGGCCTTTTAAAATCTAAAAACGTAAACGAATACGAAATCATTATCGAATTTGGAAACCCAAATACTCGTACTCCATGCTGTCAAATTAGACCATGATATGAACCAAATATTTACCATTTAAAAGAATATTGTAAAATTATCTAAATTTAAATTATAAATTTTGAATTAACCATAGATTTTTTCGTCGACATCTGAATAGGTATAAATAAAAATAAAACTGCGTGGACGCTAAGTCACTATAAATTACATCTAGTTCAGATAAATTCTTCCATTTCAATAATAATAATTATATGATTTAAGTTTAATTTTACAATTTTTTCAATCATTAATAGATAAGGCTGATTGCAGTTTATTTGTCACTTAATTTTACGAGACACGTTAAGTGACAAAAGTTCACAGTTGACAGTTACTGTCTTCTAATCACGACTATGCAATGTAACATTTTACATTTTTTATTGATTACCTATTCGAATTTTTATTTCAGTCATATTCCATCATATCCCTCCATTTTGAATAATAATTATTATAAAAATGCATGTTGTACAGTAATTATAAAATATAAGTTAACCCTTTAACAGATTCACCACTTATTCGGTTTGATTCACGTCACACTATACGATCAACAGAATATTTATCCAGTGAAAGCGCCTGATTCGTTTAATTTTTATCAAGTAAAATGTATAGGTATAGGTGATGGAGTTAGGGGAAATGAAGGCGTTACGGAGAACGTAAAATTATTAAGGGAGTAGAAAAGTTTCAGGGAGGTGGTTGTGCGAAGGGTTGAAACGACCGACGACAGCGATGAGGTTTGGTGTGGAAAAAAATATCTCTTGTCTCCGGGAATTGTACTTACTCGTTTTTACGTAAATTCGGCGACGAACAACAACGCGCATAATATTCCCATTCAGTGCAGTTATATATCGTAAATCTCCGGCATAATAGTAAAAAAACATTAAAAAACGTAAAAATGAAAATAAAACAAAAATCTGCGAGAGACTGTAAATATATATTATACATAAAAAAATATATATAATTCAAAACGATGGTGACGTTAAAAAAAAGTACCGGTAAAGACGTGAAAATTATACCACTTTTGCCTTGTATATAAATGTGTGATGACTATGGTAAAGCTCAAACGAACGTGTATATGTACGCACGCCACGTGTATGTGATTTCATTGCACAAGTCTATTCGGTGAAAAAATATACGTATATAGGAATTTAGATTTTCTCGAATGCAAATATAGCATGAAATATCCGTCCAACATTATATAATGGATATATATTAGATATATAATATACATATACAGTGCAATACTTTATAAATGGAGGGCTAATGAACAAATTGGCCACTAGCTCTAAAAAAGAAGTTACATTATTGTTATAACATTTTGTCTTGAAACAACCAATTTTGAATTAATGTTTTTTTTCTAAAATAATCGAAATATTTTTAAAAATTAAGCGAAATATATGGCCTACTATGAGTATATTGACAGGTAAAAGGCGGAGGGTGTCAAATAATATTTAGGGGATATGCGAAATACGAAATATAGGCACTATTGTATAATTTAACCGATATTTTATGTTTTCAAATGCACGAGTGTAAGTGTTGGTTTGATCAATAAGTAATGCGATAATCAGTAAATAATACATAAGAAAGATAGTAAAGTAAGTATATAATGAATAAAATTAAATTTTTTTTAGTAACATGATATTAATTTATAGAAAAATCAATAAAGTAGGGGCCGTGCGATTTTTTCGATGTATAATCGTCTGGAACAAAAATTATTTTTGCAGACCGACAACACGTATCACTTATTATTTTCTACTACAATATAATATTGCTATATATCAATTTATGAACAAATTACATTTATTGAAAATTCAGTATTATAAAAATTTAAAAAAGAGTTAAAAATTATGTGTATACTTAAAAAAAATTTAAAACATAATTTCATTAATATTATTAAAAAAAATATATAATTGTACACTTAAATATAATATTCAAACATAATGTAATTAAAATGTACATTAGAAACTTGGAAAATTGTTTATAATATAATCTATTTTTAAAGTATATAATAATATATAGTATGATTAATTTATATAAATACCAAATTGATTATTTTTCAAAAAAAACATATCCCCAAACTTTTTTCTGCATCTTTGCCTAATTTTTATAATATTGGATTGTTCGATATTATTTTAATTAATCAAGATGTAAAAATTTTAATAAATTTGGTTGTTATAAAATAATTATTATTATTATATATATATATATATATATAATTATTTTGTACGTATGTACATACGTCACTGAACTCTTCTTAAAGGCCTGTACCAATTTTGATGAAATTTTTTATGTGGGTTTGAGTTGTTTGCCTGAATGGTTTAGATTCACAATTGGACTGGGTCCATGGTTCTAGAACTTTTTTTTTTTAATTTTTCGCATATCATAACATACAATTTCAAAACGGAAAGATTCAAACCGACAGGTAGAAAAAAAAGATGGGATCATAGGGAGGGATCTAAATGTTTTAATTTCTATTTAATTTGAGTTTATTTCTCATTTTTATTTCCTTGGATAGATACCAACTTTTATATTCTAGATTACATTTAGATTATCCATTTGTATATTTACAAGAGATCTAGGTTTTGAACGGGAAATTGAATTCGCGTGATCACGTTAAATAAGAATTTAAAATTCGTGAATTTAAATCGCGTGAAATCACGTGAATTTATTTTCCGTGATCATATGAAATTATATCACGGTTATTTTTTTCGTGTGTATGAAAAATATTTCATATCGTATACATTTATACGTAATATAATAGAATATACCTACTATATAAATATATTATTATATAGTAGGTATGTATAAATAAGATAAGTAGGTACACTGGAAAAACCCGCGTGTTGATAAATTCTATACATTTCTCATTTGTCGAGCCGTATAATTTTTTCTCATTCTTTTCGTGTACATATACTAAGTACGGAACTATGAATAAATACATAGATATTACTTATAAAAATGATAATTATAAATTGTAATACTATAATATAATTATTTATATAAATATGTTAAAAATTTACCACGCTATAAAGTCGAGGTGCCTACAACAGTTTTCGAATATCGTGTGATTTTTAAATAAATGTAATATTGGCATGTATTAAATTTATTGAAAAAAAAATTCCGTAATTCTCTTCTATTACACGGTACCGTAACACGCCTCCATTACACATTTCGGTAACGCTTCTCAATCACACGCCAACGTTATGCATTTCTGTCGCGTTGTATTGTCCCACGTTTTCGTTACGCTTCTCTGTCACACTCCACCATAACACTTCTCCGTCACATACAGAAGTAACATGTTATTATAACGGAGGAGCGTTATGACATTGTATGGCAGAGGTACGTTATGACCACCCTTTACATCGGTGTGTGACAGAGAATCGTAACGGTGGCGTATGATGGTAGAGCGTTACGGTGTTGTGTGATGATGGAGCGTTATAGCGACATGTGACGTTGGATCATTAAGGAGATGTGTGATAATGGAGCAGTGTGTGACAGAGGAGCGTTATGGCGACGGGTAACGGAAACGCGTAACGTATGACGGATAAGTGTAATGATGGAACGTTATTGCAGAACGTTACGCTAGTGTATGATAGAGAAGTATTCCGATGAAGCTTATTATTATATATAATATTAATTTAAATTGAATCAAAATTTAAAAAAGTGTTACGAAAGTCTAACAATGTGCAATATATTTATCGTTAAATATAATATGGGTATAAAATATAAATGAATATGATTAAAAAATAATAGGTACCTACTCTATACATATGAAGTTGCTTAGAGATTTATCGTTCTCAAATTTTTATATAGCCGTTGTCACCAGGTCGATATACTTGAAAATCCGTTCAAACATCGTTATACTTAAGATAAAATTTCGTCTGAATGTATAAATAGAAATTTAAATTGTGAAAAATACTACGGAAGTTCGAAGGTTTTAAATTCATTAATACGGGATATAAAAACTAAAGTTAACTAAATATAACTAGGTACGTATCTACTCTGTACATCTGTGGGTTTATTATTTATTTGATTAAATATGCGAATCTATAATAGACAATATAGTAATATAATATAAGTATACAATATGTAATATAAACAAATGAAGAAAAACTAATAATACATATTAAATAATAAAAGTTATAATAATAAGTAAATGTATTACGATTTCGTTCACGTTATAATATATATATAACGTCAGAATGGGATTTCAACTGGTGTACCCGTATCAAAATCTCGTTTAAACTGTTATTCCCGCTATCACTAAGCTATATAATCGAGATGATAAAGCGTTAGAAATTTATTGTATTTGAACTATGCAAATAATGGATAACACCGCGGTATATCGACAGATAATATATCATAGAGGAAGAAAATAATCATATTCGGAACGAATGTCCCGATCGGACGGGATCGATTGGTAAGCAACGAAACATTCAGTCGGGCGTTAATACTTCTGGGAAATGTGAATTCGACGTCCACGGCGTTAAAAAAAAAAAACGTCGGGAAAAGTTGTAAAAACCGATTTCGGAAGTTCATGGCCATAATACAACAGGCGCCGGAAAACGTCGAGTGATAACGGTGTACGAACGGGTGGCGAGTTAGGAACAGCGTTTATTTTTCAAGGCGTTGAAAGCTTGAAGAAAAGACGATAATGCGGACGAACGAATACGTGAAAACGACCGGAGAATAGTTTAGAAAAGGTAAAGACAAATAAATATAGAGCCGGTGAGCGCGTAAACGGGCCGAAGAATTAAATAATAAATAGTACTAATTTTTTTTTTCATGGAAAAAATGGTATTTGAAATTAGTATTTTATACATAAGATTACAATATTATAAATTACCAGTAAAGTTTTATAAAAATAATATGACTTTGATACATTTTCGTTGGTTTTTCGGATTATTTTTTCATTTTAAAATTGTATATTTTAATATGGATTATTTTAATTGATTTATTTCGATTATAATATTTTCTATAATAATGCAGAATAAAACTTATACGATGTATTTTTATAATTCGATTATCTATATCTTAAATATAGAATTTAACTATCAATTTTATTGCACTGGTTTTTGAGTGACAATATTGATATTGTACAATCCCTACATTTTATTTTATATTATATTTTTTTTTTTTGTTTAATGGTTCATTTATCAATATTCTCAGAAACGTTTTTTATGACTTTTAATTTTGTGTTAAATATTTGAACTTTACCATAGTTTAACGTTGACGCACATCTGTTATTGATTTGGTTAATTAAAAATTATAATAAACTAACTATAAATGTATTATTCTATTTTCAAAAATAAATAATTAATTCATAAAAACGAACTAAA
The DNA here is from genome assembly GCA_025469235.1 of Pemphigus obesinymphae. Classification (NCBI taxonomy): domain Eukaryota; kingdom Metazoa; phylum Arthropoda; class Insecta; order Hemiptera; family Aphididae; genus Pemphigus; species Pemphigus obesinymphae. The sequence continues at coordinate 218,304 of JAIPRL010000003.1, forward strand.
AGAACAATTCAAACTTGAAAAAAAAAATCGATAATTTCACGTTTTGTGTTAAATAATATGAATGACCTAGCAAAGCAAATATAGGCACGTAACATATATATATATATATATATATATATATAATATAAGTGTGTATGTAAAAGAGCATGTCTGTAAAAATTATTCTATCTGAATATTTTATAAATATTAAATATATGTTATGATATTTAAAATAAAAACAGATTATTCCGCTGTTACAAATCGAACGTCAAAGAGAAGAGAGAAAAACATCCACCCTTGATATTTTACTGTTTATATATTTTATTCATTTTTATCTTTCTAAATATTCATAAAATTTATGTATACATACACATATTGCTATATTACTACGTAAAAATAATACCAAATAAAAGTAAAAAAAATAACGATCGTATTTACAGGTATTTCGTTCAGTGTATTACTATAAATATTTATTTAGTAAATATCGGAACAGTATCATGGATGATTTGCACGCTTTGGGGGCATAAAATATTTAACTTAACGTGCAAAAAGGGGTACGTAAATTCGATTTTAGGCACTTTACCTAAAGAAGTTCTGTAAGACGTAATTTAGTAGTTTATTCGTACGATAAAGTCTGAAAATTTATATTTTATTACAAATTTTAACAGAGGAAGCATTTGCCATGTTTCCCACATAAAAAATATGCCGCATTAATAAATTATTTATTTTCATTTCCACGGTTACTAATACTGAAAATATAATATTACCGTGATATTAAGATATTCTCTAAGAATAGGCATGGGATATCTCACGAATTTCCGTTTTATGTTATCCCTTAAAAACGATATTATCATTCACTATAAAAAAATTAATTACAATTACGTAAATCGATAAGCTTAGAACTAGAAATACTTTTTAAACTGACAAAGTTTATATGATTTTAGCATAATATGCATGCTGCTTTTAGAGGTGTCCAACACCCTGATTTATTTTTAAATTTAAATAATGGTATAGAGTTATTATTTAGAACAATACATACAATATTATGATATTACTTTGAAACTATCTTATTACTAACTATTATCTAATATCTGATTCTATAATCATTTCCTATTTTGAAATTTAACCCAGACACACGTGACTTGATTTTTTATATAACCTTTCTAAGGACTTTCAGTGTTTAGAGAATTTTGAAGAATAAATACTATGAACATAATTATGATACATTTGAAACTCATTATATTATAGTCTTATATAATATTACTGAAAGATATAATCTCAATTTCGGTGTATGTGTATTTTAATCTCTAAAATATATATTAGACTTAAGCGTATAGTATTTTAATTATCGTAAATTGTATTATTAGAACAAAAATAGTTTACTCATAAAAATTTTTAATCGCAAATAATACGAAACATAAAATGGTTGACGGACACTTTGTACGGTGAGGTAGAAAAAATGAAAACCGCGGACCGTTTGTACTATTTCAGGTAGTGACAAAATTATTATGGCGGACACTTTGTACTATTTTAGGTAGTGACAAAATTTTTATGACGGACACTTTGTACTATTACAGGTACCTAGTGACTATTACTATTTAAAAATTACAAAAATTAAAAACGCAAAATAAATAAAATTTAACAACTGCGAAAAGTTGTAGCATGTATTATGTACTATGTATTAAAATCATAGAAATTATATAAAATTTAGTTTTATTATAAAATATTAATAATACAGCTATATAAGTAGATATTACAAAATTTTTAAATTAAAAATATCAAAAATACTATTATTACGGTGGAAATATTGTATCTACTTATTACGTCATAAAAATATTTAAATTATAAAATAAAAAAAGTTAAAAAAAGTTAGAAAATCTAAAAATTAAAATTCAGGTTAGGTTAAATAAAAAAAATTATTATAAAAATTTAAATTATGGTAATTAAAACAACTTAAAAGTATAACAACTTGATTGGTAATCATTTTTCTTTCGTTCTGAAAACAGTTTTCATAAATTCGTTTCTTCATATTATTGTTTGTTCTACTAATACTAATATATACTAATAGCATCCAGATTTTTTTGAGGTATATCCGAATTCCAATCCGATAACTTGTCGTATTATAGGTATAATAATATTTTTAATATTTTTAGGTTAACCTAACCTGACGGATTGCATTTTGGAAACATAATACACTGTAAAATATATATAAATAATTATAGATAAATTTTGATCGTACAAAGTGTCCGCGATCGATAATCGTAATTTAAATTCAACCATACAAAATGTCCGCGATCGATAATCGTAATTTAATTTCGACCGTACAAAGTGTCAGCGATCGATAATCGTAATTATATTTATTTTTTTTTTTTTTAATAATAATAATATTTATTTTTTGTAATAAAAACAGGTGATACATTACATACACACAAAATGTATAAATAAATTGCAGCCCCCCTATAAGCAAAAGCTTGTGCTGGGGGAGCGGTTCTTGTTAATTACAACCTAAAAATATAATAATAGTAAATATTAGGTATTACAAAATTAAAAATATAGTAATTATATAATTATATAATACAATAAATAGGTTAAATAAATCCTACATATTTTTAAAAGTAAATAATTTTAATTATATATTAGATAAATCA
>JAIPRL010000003.1:221030-295090 GCA_025469235.1 Pemphigus obesinymphae
AGCAAAGAATTTCAGTATTTGAATTAGTGTGAATTTTTAAGAGATCATTAATAAAGATAATAAATAATAAAGGACCTAGAACTGTGCCTTGTGGAACACCACAAGATACTTCTAGGACTTCACTATACTGACCATCAAGTTTTACTCTTTGAGTTCTACCACATAAGAAAGATTTAAGAAAGCTATTTGGTAAACCACGTATACCTGCATGTTCTAACTTAGTAATTAATAGTTTATGATTAACACAGTCAAAAGCTTTCTGAACATCTAAAAAAATGCCCATTACCTTGTTATTATTGTCAATATTTTTCCTTACAAAGTTATCAACCTTTAAAAGTGCATCGATAGTAGATAATCCCGATCTGAAACCATATTGTTGTTTAGAAAAGAAACATGTTTTGTTTAGAAAAACAAGTAATCTATCTTTTATACATTTTTCAAATATTTTTGATAAAGTTAAAGAAATGGATATCGGTCTATAATTACCACATATCTGCTTATTACCAGCCTTAAATATTGGACTCACAATACATTTTTTAAAATTGGATGGATAAATACCAGTTGAAAGAGACTTATTGAAAATAATGGATAGTGGTAAAGAAATAAATTTTGAAGTTTTTTTAAGTATATAGTTTGACAGTTCATTTTCATAAAAAGAATTATATTTATTAATTTTATTAAGGTATATCATAATTTCCTCACTATTTATTGGTTTAAAAAATATACTATCAGATGTTTTATTGTAGCTATCTGTCATATCATGAATTAAATGATCAATTTTTAAATTGTTCCCAACATTTATAAAAAAGTCATTTAACTCATTACAAATTTCAATTTTTGATTCAGTAATTGAACCGTCTTTCTTTATAATCTTGCTTATATCACATATTTTATTTTTGTTAGAAATCCCTATTACCTCATTAATAATTTTCCATACTTGCTTACTATCAGACTGAGCTAGTTTTAATTTATTCTGGTAATATAGTTGTTTAGATTTTCTTATTAATACGTTTAACATATTTCTATATTTATTATAGACATTTTTAAAACAATTATCAAAAGGCCTAGATTTTAATTTAGTAAACAATTTTTCCCTATTTCTAATGGAAGTTATTATACCAGATGTAATCCATTCTTTTAATTTAATCATTTTTTTTTTATTTAAATTTATTTATAGAAAAACTTGATTGGAGTAAAAATTCTTTAACTTTAGAATAGAAAACTTCAAGCATAGATTCAACATTATCAAAATCTAAAGTGGAAAACCAATTTTCTAAATTAATTAATTTGTTTAAATGGACAATATTTACATTATTCATATTTATATTTTGACAAGAATTCCATTTAGTGTGGATTATATCAGATAAAATCAATGTTGTTGCATAATGATCAGTTATATCACATCTTAGAATATTAGAGATAATTTTATATTAATCAACATTTTTAACAAATATATGATCAATGCATGTATTTGAGGAATCAGTAACTTTGATAAAATTATTTATACATGCTATATATTCATTTTTAGCTAAAATATTTAAATAATCGTTACTATTTTTTGAAAATTTTATTATATCTAATATAATGAATCTGACATGATATAATAAAGATAATGAATATTTCGACCGTACAAAGTGTCCGCGGTATGAAAATAAAACAATAGACAGTACAAAGTGTCCGTTTCCCATATAAAATACACAATTTTCGATAACAGAACGTAGGTGCACATAATAACGTATTTTCATATATTTTTAAAAGAAAACTAAAGATAAATTACAATTTCAGTAAATTCGTATAAATTTGTGGTGTCCTATTATGTTCTAATTTTAAATTTAAATTATAAATTTCCTACTTTCGCATTTATTTATTTTTAATGACAATATATATCTAAAATATACAATACATTAATAACACCATCTATACAACACGTAAATATTAATTACTTAATTATACAGGTGAAGAGGCCGCAACACCTGCGATTTTTAAGGGGTTCTGTATAGACAATTTTTAAGAAATATCATGAAAGATAAAAATCTACCAATTTAGAATTATTTATGTCTTCTTCTTCTCCTTTGCCTTCTCTCCCAACTATTTGGGGTCGGCCACCCTGGTCCTACACTTCCACTTAACTCTGTCTCCCGCATCTTCTTCACTTACTCCCACCTTCCTCATATCACTCGCCATTACATCCCCCCATTTCTTTTTCGGTCTTCCCCTCCCCCTCTTTCCAATAATATGCATTTCCCTTACTAATCTTACTGCCTCAGTCTCTTTCCTCCTTAATACCTGCCCGAGTCATCTTAATCTATTCTCTCTCATTTTGTCTGCTATCGAAGCTACCCCTATACTACCTCTGATATACTCATTCCTTATTTTATCCTCTCTAGTAACTGCACTCATCCAAATTAACATTCTCATCTCAGCGACACTCATTCTCAGTTCTATCTTTCTATCTACCGCCCAACATTCTATTCCATATATCATTGCAGGTCTCAAAACTGCCTTATAAAATTTACTCGACCATCCGAGATGGGAAAACTCGTCTATATCCATTTTAAGGCTACTCTTAAATTTTTGACAAGTTTTATGCCGGTTGTCGACCTAACGTAACCTCAATTAGTCGAATTCTATGACAGGCATGAGGAAACCGTGGAGGTATTCTTAGCCCCCTTCACAGGGCAATTAGAAAATAGGATAACAATAAAAAAAAAATGAATATCGTAATAATTTTCTATCAACATTTTCATATATCGGTTTGAAAATGGTACAATAACGGAATTCCAATTCTAAAAGCGGAACAAAAAGCATTCCGTTTATAGCTTGTCAGGACAATGGGACGCAATCCTCAAAAACGGGACGTATGCGGTCACCCTAGAGTATAGATATATTTTGATTCATTTTTAATTGTCGCCCAGTAAAAATTCCTTAAAATTATTACCTAAAACTAGAGATAAAATTGTATACTTTTTACTTATTTTTCTAATATAGTCTTCAATAAAATCACGACTGACTCCCGGTGATAGAGAATCGTCGAACTCTGAGTTCTTCGTGGGCGGGGGAGGTTTACAATCTAACAATTTACAAGTTATTATACAACAGTCATTGCCCGGCAATGAGATATTGTTCAAATTGATCGACACTGTTACCGATCCTAACAAAGCAGTCAACTATCCTGTTAAATTTTTGAATTCGCTGGATTTACCAGGAATGCCACTACATAACTTGCGATGAAAAATATTCTCACCTATCATTTTGTTTCAGAATTTAAATGCACCTAAGCTATGCAACGGCACAAGATTAGTCATCAAGGAAATTATAGGCAATGTTCTTGATGCAACAATTTTAAAAAGGTGAAGTTGTTTTCCTGCCACGAATCCCAATGATCCCTTCAGACTTACCTATTCTATTCAGACGTCTGCAATTTCCAATTCACTTGACATTTGCCATAACTATTTATAAGTCATACAATGATCAAACAATATCGATTTGTTGGTTGGATCTAGAAAATCCGGTCTTTTAACATGGCCAATAATATGTGGCATGTTCTCGCGTTGGAAAACCGTCAAGTTTATTCATTTATACTCCTCAGAAATTGCCAAAAAATATTGTTAATTAACTCGCATTAAGATAAAATTAAGCAAACATTATTGATTATAACGAATTGTTTTTAGAAAAATTTATGTTATTTCAAAATAAAGAATAATTAAATTATTATATTATTTGTTTTTTATTTCATACTTTGTTTAATATCCTAATCGCTTGAAATATCATGCATAACAATGTCTTCTGGGTCCGCTAGTATATATATACAATATAATATTTACAATGTGTCCTTTCGGTGGATAATATTAACTATATTTACGAACACGGCCCGGCAAGTGATACGTCACGAGTAAGTCTCTTCTTAAGTGGAACGGCTCTCGTCCTCTGGAGAAGGCTGATGGAGGTAGGGCTGGTTTTCTCCCGTATCTGGAGTAAACTTCGTATGATCAACTTCTACTGATGACCGGAATTTTTAATTTTCCGCACTGGTCTCTTATCTGGTGGAACTGCCTTCGTTCATTGGGACAAGGGGATGGAGGCCCGGGGAAAATGTATTTCGTGTCCAGAGAGGTTTCCTTTATCTGATGCAACAGCTCCATTTCTCCAGAAACTACTGATACTGGTCCGTGGATCCAGGTAAGTGGAAGGCTCGGTCGGATATCCGGTACAGACCAGGGTCCATGTATCTGGATTGATTCATGGCATGAGATGGTCCGTTGATCCATGTCAGAAACGAAAGGAAGGTGAGGGAATCAAGTGACTTAATTTACAAAAGTAGAGGTCAATGGGAAATGAGATCAATATAACTTATTGAAGTAAGGACGGTAAGGAAGTAACTTCCATAACTATTGAAGTAGTGGTCAGGGGAAATAATAGGAATGGGGAAAATGTAATCTGATGAATCAATCTGGTAAATGTCTTCTTTTGGTCGAGGTTGTTGATCCACGACCTCAATGGTTGTTCCTTCGGTGTCTGTAAATAGTTTTCATGAATGTTGATATTATGTTTATGTTTATCGCTAGATGGCGATATATATTTTCCCGTACCGGTTTTTGTCTACATTGATTGTCATTATTTCACTAAATAGCGGTACCTAAATCATAGTGCTGATAATAGTGTTTGTCTGGTTTCTATTTTTAGTGTTTTCTGGGTTTACTGGTCGTGAACCGCTATATATTTGTGTGTTGTTATTTTATAATTTTATCTTCTAATATCTATTGGTTTGGTCCGTTACAAAATGTAATGTGCTTTTCAAATAAAGGTATCATTTCATTCATACCTATATGAACTCTAAAGGCCATCAACTTATTTATCATATTTCACTATATATAATTTCGTATGATATGGAAGATTATAGGTAAATAATTAAAATACAAGTACCTAGTTATTTTATAAGACGTTTGTTATATGGTATTACAAACAATGTATTTATGTAATAATTATAATTTTCATCCTACAAAAAATATATTAAATCTGCGAGGTTAGGTTTGGTTATTATAAGTAAATTAGGTAAAATTGTATCTGTTTACCATATTACAATAATAATATTAGTATATTAGATAAGATTTTAATGCTAATTTAAAAATGTTTTTCAGTTTGTTATTTAAAAATAACTCCAACATTCATCATCACAGGAACATCAAATACTTCAGTAATTTAAGCAAGTACATTAGGATTGTGCTGATGAACAACAATATTAATATTTCTGAATAAGGTGAAAAATGAACAGATACGATAAAACAATGTGTTATTATTATTACAATCGATTGATCATTACCATTTTGACAAATTAGTATGAATATACGAATATACCTTTTTTTCCCGCGTTTTTTTAAAATGCTAACGCAGTACCGCTGAGAAACTATGAATATAACTCCTTAATATAATATATTTATATTATAAAAATTAACATTTTGACTATCATCTATGTTTCTATTTTAAATAGTACCTACGTACCTAACATAAAAAATAAATAAAAATCGGTTCTACCTACTTAAATCATTTTGTTTATTGTCTAACTTTTCTAACAGAAAATATGTTCTTCAAATTGTACTCAAAATGTTGTAACTACCTACCAGTAATATATATATATATATATAATATCTAGTATATGCACTATTAGTAATTTTGTCTAAAATAATAGATAAATAGATAATATAAATAACTAACAAATAGAAATAATTATAATTATTTATTTTTTTTTTTTCTTGATTACCTACGTAATAAATTAGTTGAAATTCAGATACAACGAGATTACCAGAACTATTAGCAAGATATAAAATGCTCTGGAATAGTGTAAAATATTGGTAATTTGACTTTACATTTTTGACAAAATAATTATAAAGTACCTAACTTTCATTGCTTATAAGTTATAACTATATTAACATCGAATTTCAAACTCAGATTTTAACTGTGTGTCTACCTAAGTATATAGACTATCAAATTATGTTCAATTTCAACCAATCAGAGTTAGATCTTTAGGTCTAATTATATTGATGTTCGAAAATCAAAACCCACAGGAATATGTTAGATGACATGAGATATACAGAAAAGAGTTTATTAACATTTCTGTTTTGAGCTATTGTTGTTGATATATTGTCAAAAAAGTACAATTTCCATAAAATGAATGCCTATATATTTTATATATTTACTTAAATGTAAATATAAATGCACCCAGACCTTTCTTAATTTATGGTATACCTACATATTTAACAAGCTTAAAACATATTGGCATTTTTGGATTCAGGGGTTATTAAGTTAGTTAATAACAAGTGTCATATATAAGTCAACGAAATATGTGTTCCCCAGTGTAATCTATTACTTTTTAGTTTGGTGCAAAATAAATGTATTGTTGAGAAGACATTTTAATATTTTTTTTTTTTTTTTGGATAATTACCTTACTATCTCGATTTTTTAAAAATACAAGAAAATAATATAAAGATAATGATAATTTTATAATATAATTATAATTTAAAATGTATATATACCTATATATTTAATCGGAAATGCATGTCCCTTCGTTGGGTGTAATTTATTTCACAATATCAATGTAGTTTAAACTGTGAACTATTACAAGCTGACCAGAACCGTCTAGTTGTTTGGGGTGAGGCACTTAACCTGCAACTAAATGTTGCCAAATGCTATTTCATGACCTTTTCCCGGCCTTTTGGATATCCTGAATCTATGTATACGCACTATTCATTGAACCCCTGTCCCGTATACAGTGAATTCTGTTCGTGAACTTGGTTAAATTATCTGGTTTTCGTAGTCTCCGTTGTGACATTCAAAAAATCGTCTGTAAGTCATTAAAATTATTTTGTTTTGTTTTAAGAATCTTTCATGAATTTCAACTCTCAGAACCTTTGAAAATTGTATACTCTCGCCTGGTTAGGTGTACACTCAAGTATGGATCTATAATGTTAAACCCCAAAGGTCACATCTATACCGATCGTTTAATGATTGGATATGTCCAAAAGTAGTTTTTTGCGATATTTTTATTTGATATTCTTTGTCCAATTCGCTAAGACAAATTAATTAGCTATGTACTAGGTTTATCCAGTTTGGTTGGTTGCCTATGTGTTTCAAATTATTAATTTCTTGTCAAACTTATATCCAATTCCATTGATAATTTTCTCTATTACTTGCTGAAATAATAATTTTAGGGTACGCTCATGTTATTATACTAGAACTAGTTTTCTTTTCCTTATTTTTTTATTTTCTCTAACTATCAGTCGAATTTTACATTAATGTGTGTAGCCAACGAGAACGATTTTTCATTTAAATTTAAACTTAAAATTGCTTTCTTCTATACAAACCTTTTTATTGTGTTACATGGTTTTGTCTTGTTTTTGTTTCAGTTCATTCACCACTTTTTCTGTATATTATTATTATCTATAACTTAAATGCATTTGAAAAATGCAATATTTCGTAAAATATTCTAATCGTATATTTTAATTGGGTATCTACATGTCTTAAATAAATACATACGTTTAAAAATTTTCTTATTAAAAATATTTTTAATTTATATGCAATTCATTATTAGAATAATACAGGTTTTATGGCTTTTAAATATAAAGCCGATGCAAGAAATCATTTTTTTAGAATAATATAAGGTCTGTAAATCGTTAATACTTTGTCCAGTTCCAATGTTTTGAAAACTTTTATTTTCCGATTTTTCTAACTTTTTAATTTACATGACTATTTCTTAGTATTAAAATAATTACCCTTTCTTACAAATTGGTGAATATTAAATATCAACTTTTGATTTTCTAAATTACAATTCTCTCTTTCAAATTTAAAAAACCTATTAAGATATTTCTTAATTTAAATTTAGCGTTCATAAATTTTCTTAATAAAAGTCTTTTGAAATATATAATAATCAAATATTACAATGGTATATATGATATTATATTATTGTTGTAGTGGTCGTTATGATAAATTAACTTAAAAAAAATTTTTAAAAATTATAAATAACAATTATTAGTTCAGAAATATATTAGAATATTATAAATTATTATAAATTAAAAATAGGAAATAGTATTTAAAACAAAAAAATTGATACTTAAATAGAATAAACCAGAAAAGAATTACAAAGAAGACTAGAAGCTAAAATATTTAAGAGTATAATAGAATTAAAAAAAGTTATAAAAAACGAAATTTTCCAAAATATAACTACTACTTTTTTTGAAATAATGAATGTTATGTATATAAAAAAAATGTGATCATTATAGGGGAATTGGATCATATCGCTCGTCGGTAAAAATATTGCAGGTAATATATTAAATTTTAAAGCAATTATAAATTATTTTTTTTATAAATTTACCAACAAATCCACAAAATATTACTGTGAAAATTTTTCAAATTTGTGAAAAAGTTTTCACAGAAGTAAATAAACGTTATTGCACAACCACCCCTTCATTCAGCATGTCAAAATCACCCTGCAATTATAGTTTTTATACCATTTTATATTATACGAAGAATATGAGTCAAATTATTTAATTGATTTTTATTCTTTGGTATCCTTTAAATCCATTCAACGATAAATAATTAATCCACCCGCTGACACATAAATTACAAAGAAATTTAACCGTACATCGGTTACTGTCAAATGTGTTATTTGGTGAACTCGTATAATAAATTTTTGAACATGGAATTTATGTGTAGGTATGCACTGAGTTGTACGGTTGTAAATGAAAGAAATCGAGGCACGGTTTTGCAAGCAAAACTTTCATTTGTTATATTTTTACTAATTTTATACTTACGCCATATATTATAATATATCATTTGGAATTCAGTTTTTTTTTTGTCAATTATTACCTCCGCTTTAAATAAAAATTGATATTAAAAAAAAAACATTTTTTTTTTTTTAAGTATTTATATTTGAGTCATATATTTTTGGACGAATTCTAAAAAAGGAATCATATTTAGAAGTATGGATATGAGTCTACTTTATAATTCAAAACAATATTTATATTAACATATACCTACCTGTATATTAATATATATTGTTTTATAGAATCCTCATATCATAAAAATATTTACAATATATTTATGTAAAAACGTTAGAATAAGTTTTGACATGATGAATTTTGTAAATTTTCTACCTAATCTTTTTTTTAAGTTTTCACATTCTTTAGGGCACAACGATTCCCAAATTTGAACTTAATTTATCCCATTTTACAATAAAATCTGTTAGGAAATATGTATTTTTCATAATATTTAATTGTATTTAATTTTATTAAATAAACACATTAAATGAATAATAATAATTAACAAAATTTGGAAAACAACATTTATTAATATGAAACATTTAAAAAATCAGAGCTATTGCACTAAAATGATTAACATTCTTTTCTATATTTAAATGTAATTTCAACAAAGTCTTTTATATTATTATTATTATATAAATCTTGTTATTATAATATTTAAATTAAAATGAAACATGTAAATATAATTACTAAATAATAATTAAAATTTAAAAATATCAATAATATTTATATTTACGTATTTTTATGCATAAAATGGTGAAGCTAAAAATCTATCAAATCTGTTTTTGCAAACTACTAACTATTTATTAATTCATTTTTTTTTTGTATTTATAACAACAATATATTTTTATATATTATTTAATAACTTAAGACATGTAAACTAACTATTTTGAAAATTAATTAATATTTTATATTATTAGGTATCATAATATTATGTAGTATTTTTTGGAAAACTATGTCATCAGATTAGAATTTTTTCTTGGTGGTTTTGGAAAAAAAATCTAAATTCAAAACTATCGATTTTCCCTGGAAAATATGTTACACTATTACAGTAATTGAGAAACATACTGTATAGACCGTATTATAGGTACACTGCACAAATAATAATAATAATAATAAAGGTTCTTCTCCCAATTGCAGTAAGTTTACTAATAATATTCGTATAAAATAATTTAACATTTTATTTAGTCGAAAAAAAACGTTCCAGTAAAAAAAATATTCTATATATTTATTTTTATAAAAATTGTTTACCGTTTATAATACTATCACGTACACACTATACGAGTGCGTACGCATATTGTATTTTTTATTATCTATTATAGTATTATAGGAATACTATACACTGGGTCCCACAAGGATATATACAAATACCTCTTATATAAATTAGGATTTCTAAATGACGTCTTCTTTAAATAATTAGATGAACAAGAATTACATTAAGTGTATTAAACAATAATAAAATGTTCTTATCAAATCAAAAAGTAAAAATTAATTTGAATTATGATGAATTTTTCGAACATTTTAATGGGTATTAATTAACATTAAAATTATTTGATTTTTAGGAACTTTTGTAGTTTATTGAAAAAATATTACTATATACCTAAATAATATATAGGACAGGTACTTATTATATATTTATATAGTATCTCTTATTTATCCTAACTAATTCATTTTAATAATTTAAATGAATATTTGAATAAAATTGTAAAATTTTCCTAAAAAATGAACTCTATAATTTACTATTTTAAATTATTAATATATTTTAAGAAATAATTGTACTATATGTTTTTCAGAATGTTATCAAATTTTTAAATGAGAGATTCAGAGTAAAATATAAACATGTATCTGAATTCAAATATGATATAAAGTATATATATCATATTATATCATTTATTATATACTACTATTACGACTTGTATATGCAGTTTGATTTCGAGCAAACAACCTTATAGTGTGTAAGTTAGACTGTGGTATTCTATTATTTATAATTTGGTATTATCAAGACTATATAGTGAAGGGTATAATAGATATACAAAAGTAAACATATAATATATGAACCAAGTTGGCTCTTCGAAAATAAAATACAATAATTGAGTACAATTATATTTATTTTAGGATATACCAATCTTCTTATACCCATGTTAATATATTTAACCATTTATTATTTAAAACAAAAATGTATCATTTAACTGTGATAAAATAAAAATATTGTTAAATATATCAAATTAAATATTAGAAGTCAATTTGATATACTGAAAATAATTTTAGGATTTACTTAGTAGATATAAGTACAGCCACATGCCGTATACTTTGTGCCTTCTTTCACCGTTTATAATTCACATTGCAATTTTTTGAAAATATAAATTTGTTTCTAAATTTGAGTTTAATACATGATTTATGATTATGTTTTTTTTTTGTGATGGAAAATAATATATTTGGTAAATACCTATAACTATTATTCCATAACTTAAAAATAGACTTAAAATTTACCTAATACCAATCGACAAAAATATACAAGTTTCCCTAAATTAATAAGGTTAATTCTGAAATAAAATTATTTTAATAGTAATCTATTTATCTCGTTGTTTATAAGTTCACTATTAGAAAAATTAGAAAAATATGCATTTAAATATAAATGTAAAATTTCTTTAGTCATAGCACTAGAGTTCAATATTATTAAAGTAATATAAAAACTAAAAATCAACAAGAACGTATATTTTTCAGAATTGTATCGGTGAAGTATATACCTATACATTTTTACACTTTAACATAATATCGTGTCAGTTGTGGAATTTATTACAACTTTATTTAATTTATTTAACTACAAATATTTAGGTAAAACAAGAACAAATATGCGGAAAAATTCACAAAAACGAGTACAACATGCGCCCATTTATTTATTTATTTTTTAAACTATTTTTCAATATTTTATTATTACTAATTAAATTGTATAGTCTAATTAAAATTTTTTTTAAAAGAAATACGATTTGTAAAATGGTTGTACATTTAGTAAACCCTCGAGGGATATCCTGTACCTATACATTATGCCAAATTTAAATTATTAAAATATTGTTATATAATATATTATACCGTATATTGTGTTTAATTAAATTTTACTAAATAATCGAATAATAATTTATTATATCTACACCGCGTGTACACCGACAATATTTAATAGGTATCCAAAAACGGAATACGACCTATACTTATATATACATAGTTTTAACATTGCGGACAATGATTCACCGCCAAACTGCCGAATAATCGTTTTGTAATATAATGTTACGTGTATGCAATAACACTGTTATTTATATCTTTTTCATAATGTAATAATACACTTTTCTGTTTACCGTGTGTCTTTCGCCCATATAACCGATCCGATTTACTCATGTATATACTCCTCGCCGACCAATATCGCTTTTAAATCTATATGTTGTGCAGCGTTTCAACGATAAGTTGTAAGTCGATTTTCTCCAATACTACTGCATGTTGTACAAATTGATTTTATTACCCAAACGCAATGATGTAATATATTTTTTCAGTCTTTTTAACGAAACTTTATTGGCATAAACCGTTTTTTATCAACTCGGTCTACTAGGTACCTATATAATATATACTTATATACACATAAAAATATATCAGAAAAGTTTAGAAAAAAAAAAAATACAGGTATATATAATAAATTATTCATTGTTCAAATCAATTTACAGAACATCGTTAGAATATTTAGGTTAGGTGTATTATAGATAATAATAAAATTATTATTTCTAATCTTCGAATTACACGATGTGGCTGTCATTTTAGTTGGTGATTATTTCGCGATGACCCTATATTATACAATATTTATAAAACCAAATTATTATTATTGAATTCTATATTTAATTTTGTTTGGCTTAGTAATATACTTTTATTATATCTTTGTTTTTGTATTAAATATTATAAAATGTATTATGATTAATTATTATTATTATATTATTATTAATATTATTTATATTAATAAAATTATATTAATTATTATTAATATAATCCACTAAATAATATTATTTAACGTACATTATGTTTGATATCGTTAAGATAAATCACTAATAAAAAGTTCAGTCGATAAGAGGTGTAAGTAATTCATTTTAGGGGATTGATCAGTAGGAATTTATAATTCACTCATTGAACAGATTAAACTAGCTAGATGTATTTAGTTTGATGGAAATCCGGTATAGGCACCTATTAAAATTTAATATACATTTTTTTTTTAAATAACCTTTCATTTTTTTATACTTTGAGCTAATTAAAAAAAAATCAGTTGCTGTAACAATTATTTATTTGTTATTTTTAATTTCCCCTGCATTTATATAATTGCATAAATATTGCATACATGCATAATGCATATGCATATATCATGTACAGGAATTTCTTCTTTTACCTTAAGGAAACTTCTAGGAAAATCATAAAACTAACTTCTTTACAGTACCAAATAGAAAATATTCCTTTAAAAATCCTCCAAACGTCAAAACTAAACTCAACTCCTTCTGCCCAAAAAAATAAATATACCTAAATACAGAAAAACCTTGTATAATCAATTTATTAGTTCCTCGCTACCCTCAGAATCCAAAGCAAACAACATTGTAAAAAAATAGCATTCTCGCTATGTTCAGAATGAAAAATAAATATATGGATAAAAATTTTAGTTTTAACTATGAAATGTATATCTTTTTTCTATAATATCATGAACGATCTATAACAATTTATATAAATTATTTTTTTAATGTTTCTGACAAATTATTTCTTTGTCTTTCGCCTACCTATACATTATCGTTGGAATAACGAAATTATAAACGATTAAATGGCATACCAGAATGAACAATACGTAGGCTATATCGAATGTTTTATATAATATATTACATGATATGAATGATATAAACGAGTACTGCGCATTGATTCGGAAGAAGAAAAAAAAGTAATTGTTTAAAAATAAAAATTTCATTTTGTACATTTTTTTCTTTTTTTAAAAAAAATTTCAAATGAAAATTATTAACGGTTACTTGCACATCGATATATATATATACCTAAAATATATTGGTATTGATCAAAAATATTTTCATTGATACATCAATGTAAGATATAAGGTAATCGTACAAAGACCGGAGAGATAAAATATATTCTTATTCCGGAACGTTTACTTAATAATATAACGACAATATGCATTTAATATATTGTTATTTATTGGCATAAAAAGAAATCTCACCATAGTGAATTCGTTTATTAGTAGAAATAAGTTGATTTCAATTTGACAGTATGAGTACATTGAATAATGTGGCGAGCGTTCATAAATTTAGTCAAAAAACTAGTTTAATATCAAAAAGGAATTCTGATGAACCATAAAACGTTAAAATTTTCTGAAATTTCTCAGTGTAGTATGTTTGGCATAAAAATGTATATAATACTAACATATATTACGTAGAACGAAATACGAAGATTATAAAATAATATAATAATAATATATAAGTATATTCACTTGTAATATATAATCAAAATTCAGTTTTTGATGAAAAATGTTGGCTAATATGACTGGACTACAACAGATATGGTATTAAAGGTATTATGCATATGATATCAAAATATATAGATACCTATAATAAATCATACATAAAACATAAAACGTAAAATTATATATATATATGTATAATTTATTATTATATATCATGGTATATATTTATAATTACAAACTTAGAAATGTTCTCGCCGTGCCACATTGGCTACTATTTAAGCGTAACTCGATTCTGGTATTTCTCTATCTATTCTAAAGTTTGATACTAATAAGCCCACTCTAAAGTCTGGTATTTCAACCAATGTCACAAATTACCGCCCAATAAATTATTGTTCTATCACACTTCTCTAAATTATTTAAGATACTTGTATTCAATTCTATTCGCCCTTCTATAAACCACATTCTTGTTGATGACCATCATGGTTTTTGCCCTGGTAGGTCGACTGTTAGTTGTAACCTTGTTCTCCATACATAAATATTTATCTCCTATCATGCAAACTGCCAGGTTGATGTTATCTACATTGATTTCGCAAAGGCTTTCGACCGCATAATCCACAGTAGGTATGCCTATTTCAACTTTAGAGAGTATAGGTATTGGTGAACCTCTTCTCTTGGAATCATAGGGTCTTCTTCCTAATGTATCCAAGTGATCAGTAATGACTTTTTGTCACAATAGTACCTTTTTCAATATGCTTATTTGCCTATCTTAATTAATATTTTTTACTTATTGTATTGAGCTCGTCCAGTAATGTCAATAAAAATAATAATAATCATAATAATAATAATTGTTATTATTAAAAAATTCCTTTTAAATTTAAACTTATTGAGTTAAAATTAGTAAATGGCAAAAATAATTGGCTCACTGAGTTAAAAAGTGTTAAAAAAAAATTACTTTAACTTTTAACTACGTATATATTATATATTTAAGGCCTTACGGATACAATTATCGCAATAAATAATAATATTAAATCTGTATAAAAAACGTACCTATATATTTATATTCAGACACATTTAAACTAATCTAAAATCATAAAATACGAAAATAAGTTATCTATACATATTTTCCGATAATTCCTATTTTATATTCTCCGGGGAGACCCTAAAAAGAGATGTTTTATTTTAGTTATTAAATTTATGGGTGGATACTGAATAAACGTCATAATAATATTGTTGAATTATTATTATTTTCGGTTAATCATATAATTATGTGAATATATAAGTACGTTTGTTTGGGTGAATTAGTATTTGGAAACGGTATAGGAGTTAAACCCTAAAATTAAATATTATGTCAATAAAATATAGAGAACCAAAAATAGTATTTCATAATGAAATAAGAAACCTGTTTAATGTTTATACCAATAACTGTTAAAATATTTACGCTATAATAACATATCATAATTATATATCTATGGGATTTATAATAATTCATTTTGTATTATAAGAGTCGAATTTATTCCATTTACATAAAAAAAAAAAAATACGTTTTAAGTCAAACGATTTGTGTAAATAATAAAATTAATTTCTTCCAATAGCCGAAGAATATTTTCATATCTTCTGAAGTATTCTGTAATTTTATGTAAATAACGTAAAATAATAATGGGTTCTTTCGATATTTAAAATTTTGCATTTTTATTTCTATTTATTTACTGTACTTAAATAAATAATAAATAGCTTTTAATCATTAGCAAACAATTATACACCGTATCAATATAAGCTCTTTAATGAAAACTGAATTGTAATTAAAAATATATCGTGTTTCATAATAACGTAAATTTTACGAATAATAATCATTGTGTCAATATTAAAATGATTTACACAATTATTGATATGATGTAAAATATAATTTATAATTTAATATTTATAAACATAATATTATTATTAATCTTTGTCTATAAAATATAATAAGAAACAGAAAGCATTATATTATTATGTAATGATTAAGGGTTAAGACAGGTAGATTTCAATAATTTTTTTGGAATATTTAAAGTAGAAATGTTTATATAGCAATTTTTAACTTGTAAAAAAACTTTTTCATAATGTTCTTTTCTTAAATCCAATTACAAATTTAAATATTGAGAAATATAAATGTCGGTAAAAAGCTACCCCGCAATTTGTTAGTAGAACTTGTAATTTAATATTGGCAATAAAAAATAAAATTTATTAGGTATTTGTTATACTTTTACAGTGGTATTTTATGATAATATTATGATAGTATTCGATGGTTTGGTTTTTACTAAATGCTTAGAAAACAATTGGTTAAGCTGCACAGTTGGTACCCTATTGACTGTATCGATCCCTTTATCCGGTGTTTCCCAAGGAACCATCTTATCACCTTTTCTTTTCTCGTTATTAGTCAATAATATATCCTCTGCCTTGTTATACGTCAAACTACTTATATTTGTAGATGATATGAAAAATTGTATGCGCATTAGTTCTGTAACTGACTGTGAGCTACTTCAAGAGAATCTCGATAGATTAGTCCTGTGGTGGGAAACTGTAAACTTGAAGTTCAATATAGCTAAGTGTCAAGTTATGACTTATACCCGCTATTCTAATTATTCTGACTGATTATAAGATTGGTGGGCTATCTATCACACGTGCTGTAATTTCGGTTTGCACCTTGGCTTTCGTTTATCGAGTAACCAGAGTCCTCGCTTAAAAATTGAAAATATTTATTGTAAGACGCCTTAACTTCTAGGTTTTATTCAGAGAATTGTGCATGAATTTAAACTATCTGGCTCACTGAAAACATTTACTGTGCCATAATCAGACCTGTACTAGAATATGGATCTATTATTTGGGATCCTCACACTTCTGTAGAATCAATGATGATTGAACGTGTGCCAAGAAAATTATTAAGGTTTCGCACCCTATTCTCTAAATTTTCCCTGCCCATCCCATGACTATGTGCCTATGTATATTAAAACTACCCATCCTTGAAGATTGTAGACGTATGATTAGCAGCAGATTTCTATCTTGCATTATTTCTTTCTCTATACACTGTCCTTTTTACTGGCATTAACTTCAGAGTTAAAAGTTTTTGTGTTCCATATTTTCCTTTAATTTCATTCTGAACTCACAACTTATTCGTCTTATGCGTCACGCCAATGAGGACCCATAATTTGTTTTATATAATACCTACTATTATTACAGTCACTTTTAAATCTTTTTGTTTCTGTTTCTTTTTATTATGTCATCATAAATGTAATTTTTCCAATGTTTAATTTTATAAGATATATTGATATTGTATAATGTATATATTGTTGTACTCATATATAGATCTGGGATTTTTGCCCGTAAAATATTAAAAATAAATATATAAAATATAAGTTATAGTTTGCCTGATTCTCTGGTAATGCAATTTTATATTTTTATATTTTCAATTTGTTTTTGAATGTATTTTAAATAAATTTAAAAAAAAAAACTTAATATATTAAATAGGATATAAATTGATAAATTGTATACATTTTTTTCTACAATTTTAAAGTAATTATGATATGTCTTGCCTTTCTAACTATATACTCATAAATATATGACCTATTTTTATTTCAATAAAGTTGATTTCAATATAAATAACTAAATTCATGAGTATAACCACAGAATCAGCTAATAAAGAACTTATAGGTTGGGCTTAGACTTATCAAAATACCAGAAAAACTGTTCCTTGTTTGAATGAAGAATACAAAGAAGCTATTAAAAATTATAAAAAAACTCTAAAACGATATAAAAAAACTAAATATTTGTCATATTATACACTACTAAAACATACTAAGGCCATATCACGTTATATCACAAAAAATAATAAAATCTTGTCAGGACAAAACTTAACTTCCACTATTAATCATAAAATAACTCCATCGATCATACGGAATAAAAAAAACACTATTAAAGGAATTGTGCAATATAAATTGCGCATACTTAACTACATTACACACTACAATCAAGAAATAATATCATATAATGCAACTGAATCATTAGTGCATCCTTTCCAAAATAACAACAGCGATGAGAACTTTAATTCTTTCAATACAAATAATGAACATTTCAAGAAGAATTTCGACATCGCAAAACTTATTAGAACAATACACACCTGTAATAGTAAAAGCCTAGGCCTAAATAATGTACCATACATATTTTATAAGAAACTTCCAACAATAAAATATAAAACTTTACTTTAAATCAACAACCTCATATGAACATAGAGGTTATTCTCTGAACATTGATACACCTCAAATATCGTCCGCATTTCAAAACCTCGTAAAAATTAATTTGAAATTAAAAATTCCTGTCTCACTGAATAAAACCTTAAGTAAATTCTTAAATATAATCAATAAATGACTAATTTTAATATTAGAAACAGCAAAACGTCCTACTAAAGAATGTGGAAACAGACATTTTAGTGTGAAAATGAATGATTTGTGCTCTTCATTTCACAACATGGAGAACGGACTCCCCCAAGGCTCTTCACTTATTGTTAATATGTTTCTAGTAGTATAAATGATTTAACTATAGAAAAATTTCCCTAACACAATTGAGTATATACTTTTTACAGACGAATACACTATTTATTTACAAATTAAAATAATCACAATATTTCGTCAACAAAACACATAAGTCTCTAGCTAGCTGATTTTCAGAAATAGACTTCTCTTTTTCTCTTTCTAAAATGCAATGTATCGTTCTCAACAAAAAGAACAAACAGCAATCAGTTATCAATTTCATGAATACACAACAGATATTTTGAAGCAATATTCGTATTCTGGGCCTCAACTTTGAAAATAAATTATCATTGAGCTCACCTGAAGAAACATCAAACCAAATATCTGATAATAATTAAAATAATCAAATATCTAGGAAATCATACTTGGGGATTTGAAGTATCGACATTTATCTCAATATACAAACGATTATCCTAGCCTCGATCGATTATAAATCTGTCTTCTACAATTCAGCTAAATTATATATTCTCAGTATACTCAACCCCATCCATAATCAAGGTGTACGATTAGCAACAGGATTTTTTAAAATAGCTATAAAAAGTATTTTGTGGAACGCAAGAGAACTTTCACTTCAACTAAGACGACAAAGCTGTATATTAAAATCAAAACTAAGTATCTATCACATCACATTAACAATAATGTTTTTTCACAGCACACTATCTGCCAACCAGATATGCAATCAATGTATAGTTTTTGAAAACATCAAATGAATTAGTGATAATTTACACATCCATGAAATAACATTAAAAAAAATATAATCTATCTTTTCCCCTTAGCTCTCGTCACCAAATATTACCAATATAATATTATAATATTACCAATATAATATTATAATATTACCAATAATATTGCCTTTTGGACTATTTATTGTATTCCCTGGCATGTTTTTCCTCACACCCACCGTTTATTCCTTTTTCTTTATCGTTTTTAAAATAATCTCCAGTTATTTTCAGATTTTTTATTATTTTTGATCATCTATAATATTGTCTTTTCTTCAAGTCGGGAAGATAATATTAAGTTCCGAAAAGTCCACTCAGCTGTTAATACTAGACTTTTCGGTCCACGTATTCTTATCGTGACGTATTTTGATACCACATAAGATTCGTGTTAATTAGACGTTTTTACGTCTAAACAAATCTTTCTAATTCTGTAGATTTCTATTTGGGGACAATAGTTATATAAAAATACAAGAACGGTAAGTTCAACAAATTGATTTACATAATAGATACCCATATTTGAGTTTTAGTATATCATAGTAATTGTATTTCAAATTGTCGGACCTCCATACCATTTTTTATAATATTAATTGAATTGATAAACTCGGGTAAAGTTTTATCATAGGTACCTAATATAATATTTAATCGGACTATCGAAAATTTCCAGCTTGTGATAACTTTATATAAAAATGATTTTTAAAATCTGACCAACAGTTTTGATGTTCTATAAAATACGTTATATTTGAGTTCTTATAAAACTTACTTAAATAGTAGTTGTCATAAATTTTCAATTATCTATTAATCATATACAAGTTAATGGTAGAGAACTATCTTCTAGAGAGCAAAAGCCATATTTTACCACAGGGGAAACATTTCAAAAATTAATAAATTAACCATATTATTTCCCAAAAATACTCCAGTATCCTCAACTCCCAAATCTAGTTATTTAAATATATAATATATTATTAATATAAAATAATTATAGTTGAGATGATGACATAAGTTAAGTTTATATTTGATGTTAAATAATAAAATTAATAGTGCTTAGCATCCCAAAATATATCAACATTTATTATAATTATATTATTGTAATTTATATAGAAATCAAATTGTTTAGTCGTCAATATCATATATAGTCATAAATATAATTGTCTTTTATGTTTCTAATGTTTTTTTTTTTATATGTCTATAATCAATTTTTATATTCAGTATTTATAATTTTTTTATTAACTATGCAGTACCATTAAAATCCATTATTCTTTACAATATTGAAAATGTATAATATTAATAAACTCGCATCAGTTATTTATACTCAATGCATTTCGCTAAACTTTCAGAGTATACGTTATCATACATTCTATATAACATAATATGCAGGATTTTATTTTAAACAAAATATTATGTTATTTTCGTATAACTTATGTGTTTTGAACTATATTATTTTTCACTGAGCGTCTAAATAAGTAAATGTTACAGAAGGTACAATGCATATCTATGTTATAGTTTGATTATAATATAATATTTTAAAACTTTTTTTGTATATATAAATATTTTTTTTAAATATAGGTAGTATGCCTGAAAACTTTGTACATTTATGACGAAAATTTCCGAGCAGTTCAATTTCTATAAGATTTTAATAATTCGTATGTATGTGTTTATTTTCATAAACAAGTAATATATATTTATTTTATTTCTATACACAGTTAGTGTACATTTTTGATAAATATAACTTTTTTTAACAATTAAATACTAATTTATATTATAATAGTTTTTGTTTTAAGTATTTAAATTTCGAATAAAATATCTGACATGTACTGAATAAAAATTCATTAACTGAACGAGATGGGTATAATCTGTAAAAAGGTAACTTAAAACAATGAAAATTTTAACTTTGAATAGTGAATATTAAAAACAATACTTGTGATGTGCTGGTTACTAAAAAAAATATATACTTAAACTTATTTAATAATATTTTAAGTAGCTCAATCGTTACTTTAGGAGAAAAATTCGAATTTAGAAAATAATTATTTTATACATCATAGTTTTATAAAATATATTAATAGTTTAAAATTGTTTTAAATCATTCCAAATACATTGTTTACAAGTGAATAACCTTTATCAGAATATTAAAACCATCTTAACTCAATTGGAAATAATTTTTTCGAAAAAAAGCTCTGAAGTACACTCGAAAATTTTGTTATTTTTAATTTTAATAATAAGTGATCTGGCTCTAAATTTACTCTGATCTAGTATATTTGAAATTTTCGTGAGCGTGTTTTTCGATACCGAAAATCACCTGTCCTCTGATCTGAAATTCGTTCATTTTTACTTAATTTTTGTTTTAAATCATTTCTTCTTAACGATTTAATGATAACTACTTTTTAGTAAGTATATAACATAATATCACCTATTATAATAATACACATTTATTACATATTTGAAGGATTTTTCCTTCAAATCTAAAATTTTAGCGATTATCGTTTTTTTCGGCTGTATCGTAATGCAATGTTGAATGTCCGCTTGGGGGAGTTATTTTTTATTCAGTTCTGACAAATGCAAAATACCCGTCACTTGGGTGTCAAACGCAATCGGTGTCCCCCGCGCCCAAAACTATGAAACGAATATGACATAAGCATCGTGACCGGCGGCAAAAAGTCTGTTTTTATTGTCCGGCATGTTATTTTATGATTACAATTATTATTGTTACTATTATCAGTCGGACACCACTGTCAATCAATTTCGGCCCGATATGTATATATAAATCTGTAGTAGAAGCTCAATCTACCAAACGCCACTGCGATTTTAATTAATACAACATATTATTCGTATCTACATAATATTGTACTAATGGTGATATTTTTTTTATTTCCAAAATACACAATACATTGTTACATCATTTTGTTATTCTTTTTCTACACTATCCCGTTTCTTTTTCACTTGTCAAAACTCGATAACCCCACATTCCACCACGGTTTCTCGTACCGCCACCGATTTTTAATGGATATCCGGACGATATTAAAACGTCGTTTTTGACTGATGATTTGCTCCGACACTTTGAGTGCGCCGCTCCCATTGTTATAGTACGGCTCTTCCCGCATTAGAGTCGACCAACTATTATATACTACAGTCGTCGCCCGGAGGTCAAACCATCAAACGAAATTGGCGAAAAAATGGGTTATTGGCAATGAATAATTTTACAAATGTACACAAGAAAAAAAAAAATATAACCGACCACCTATTCCTAGAAACGAAAATTACCATGTTATTATAATATGGCATAAAAGAAAATAAATATAAATCCCAAAAAATTGAATAGTTTTATAAAATGAAATTACGACTATCGATTTTCAAGATGATTTCAATATAGTTATTAAATATAAACATACAATTATCAAGCTAGTTTTTTAGTTTTCGAGTTGTATCCATTTAACTGCTCCAAACGTACTATTACATCCCATTGCCTAACAAATAAAATAAACGTGTTGTCTGCAGCTTGAAAATTAAAAAATTAAACCAAAAATATATAATATTGTAATTATAATTGTACTAACTATATATAGTTATAATTCTTTTCTGTAGTTAATGAGACAAATTCAATATTATTATTGTTAATATTAATTTCTAAATTGATCATTCTGCGTAATAACATAGTATCATATCACTCACATCTTTTTGTTATCAATAATTATTTGAATTATTTTTATTAGTTTGATGTAAAATTTGATTGATTTTTAATATTACATATAAATATTTAGTGTTTTAAGTTATTTTGAACTATTTCCTGATACTACTATATATATCATTTAGGTATAAACAAACAAATTAATTTAGTAAAGGTATACCTTAAAAAAGTCAATTTAACTGTTAAAAGGATAATATCAATAATTAATTAAAACATATACGAATCAAATCATGAAAAATAGTTTTTAATATGTTCATATCTACGGGTTCTGAGACAGATTTAAGATTTATTTGTGTTTATATTAGTTACAATATGGTATCACTAATAATTTTAATTAATAAACAAAAATTAAATTTTTTAATTTGTATATAAATAACTTAATATTTACAAAAAGTTTTGATAATTTTTCTTTGTGTATCGATTATCTTACTGGAAAACAAAAAAACAACTCCTTTTTAGTACTAATATAAGATATTAATAATTACTATCTATTAAAAAGTATTTTAACCGAAGAAATTTTATGTACTATTTCAATCCGAAATAATATAAGTAATATAATAATACATATAATTATTTGATATAATACAAATTTTATAGTAATAATATTATGTTATTTTTTCGCGCTTTGCTCTGAATACAAAAAACAAAATTATTACCTAGACATTGTGAAAGAGTATAATTTTTAAATTTTATTTTTGGTTTTGAGTAACTAGTTAAGTTTGAAAACTGTTTTAGTTTTGGTAGGTTAATGATTTCTTGTTTGAAAATAATTTCTATTTTTTCATATAAATATGTGAAATACCAATAAAATCATACGAGTATAATAATATATTGTTGACCTAATTTTAAATTGTATTGTCATAACTCAAAAAATGCAATCATGAGATAATTTTTTTTTTCTTTTAGAAAAAAACTAACATTTATCGTTTAAAACCATATCCACTTCTATAAGACAATTTGTATTCTTGAAATCATTAGTTAAAGTTCATTAATCAACACAATAATATATTAAGTTGTACGCTTTTCGTATTTCCTGATATATAGTCATTACATAGCTACGACAATTGTGAATTAGACCGACGATATAGATTATATATAACTTAAAATAATGAAATATATGAAATAAAAGACGAATACAATTTTCATTTGTCTTGATATATATTTGCGGTATGACAATATTTTAGTGGAATTTCGCCTATCAACTTATTTAAAAATAGTCACGCTTATATAGGTACTATTATTTTCATAATACATGTGCTAACTTCAAGTATGTTTTTTCGCTAAAACATAAGCATATTACTTTTATCAAGAAACTACAGATTTTTTCATGTACCTACCTCAAGTTACTGTTTCACACTGTCAACTTATAAAATTCGTATTTTATTATGAAATACGATATAAATTCTTCGAATTTCATAGATAATACTGTAAGTTTCAATATAGTCAATAAAAACTGATAATACTTCAATTTTACGTCATAATTTGATTCCATTTTTATATATATATAACATTTTTACTTGTCGAATGTCTTTGAAATTATTGTAGCATCTTAATCCGTTGGCAGTTCATCTTGGTATATATGCTACAGTAAACAACTACATTTATTTTTAAAAACAATTATAAATAGATCTAAAAAATTTAATTTACAACTTCAAATGTTTAAATATATATTTTTCAAGAAATGTAAGAAAGAGTTTATTTCTAATTCAATATAAAAAAAAAAAAAAACAAAATGGTACATTACACTAAAAAAACACTAAAAAAAAACAAATTTTTCTAATTTACTGGCTTTAGGTATATACATAGTAATATACAATTAATTTTTGAACATTTTATTTCGAACATATCGCAGATGAATAGTATATTTTTAATGCTCAAGTACACATATACCATTTTATTGGTTCTCAAGTCTATTTATCTGCGCACTGAAAATTCCAAAAGCTAGACATCCTATTGCGGTCATGAATACTTAAAATATTCTTAACCCGACGATTTTTACAGTATCCTTTCTAAAATGCGTTTCATGAATAATCACATTCATTTACAACACTACCTGCAATGTTCGAGAAAAAATAATCAAGTTCAATGCGCATGGTACATTCAATTGAAACAAACCTATAATCGCGTACTTCTTTTTTATTATCGATTAAAGTATTGGTAAGGAAATTGAAAAATAAACGTAAACTGCTTCTATATTTTATTTGCCGATCTTTCGAACGTGAAAGTGTACTCGACTGTCATTATATTTCTTTTGTATCCCCCCCTCAATTTTTTTATTTACTAGACCCTTTTATAAGAAAAAATAGTGACTCTAAAAAAATCTTCTGGATCTTCAATTAAATTATTCATGGTACACCGCGTTTTCCGCGCCAGGTAGATCAAAGAAATCAACTGTCATAACCTGACGCACAGTCGTAAAATAAATCGAACTTTATATTCGTTTTCCTGTTATAATTCTCATTTACCTTTGATTATTTGCATACAATGTCATAATATTATTTGCACACTTTAAAAAACCTTCTTGCTCCACAATATTTATTTATAATCTTCGGAAATTCTATTACAAATCTTTTATCATGTCATATCCAGTGACATTAATTTAACATTATACACACTACTTGTACTATTACTGATTTTGTGTTCATAAACAAATTATAGCATAATTATATATAATAATATATATAATTAATTACTTATTGCATATATATAATTATATTATAAAAGTATAATTCCGAAAATTATGATTTTAAAATTATAAATGACAGTTAGTTTTCGATTCACGATGATAATGACAACATAGGACAACATAGGCGTTGAAATACGTATACACAGTTAAAAGTGATTAAAATTTATGACATGGGTTTATTACAATTTCTAATAATTCTGAAAGTTTATTTATTTGTTTATTTGTCTGAACGCAATAGAAATCCGTACGGCTTAACTGATCAACACAACATTGTTTAAATATGTTCTTAATTTCTCTGTTCTTCAAGGCAAGTTAAATACAGTAACATTTTGAACAAAAATCCTTTTGCCGAGAAAGAAAGTAATTGGTAAAATCAATTTTCACACAAAAAAAAAAATTACAATATTTTTTTTCAAATCACCATAGATATCATATGAACTACAGCAAGAAAAAATAAGTATTATTAATATGAGACAAACTTAAAGACGTGAACTCCAAACTTAAAGAGTGAACGGAAGCACTTGATGGTAAAGGATTAAAAATTAGTAGGGTCAAAACAGAATATATAGAGTATAATTTTGGATATGAAGCGAATATGGAAAGGCATGTAATACATTTGAGTGGGGATGCAGTAGGTCATAATGAAATTTATGAATATATGAACACGGCATTAAGTGGTGTGGATGAATGATGTAGAGTGAAATATCAAATATTTTGTGACAAATTATATCCTAATTAGGTTAATAGAAAAATGATATAAAACAGTAGTGAGACATGCAATGATGTACTCATCAGAATTTCGGGCAGCAAATACTATATAGGTATAAATATATCTATATAGGTATAAATATATCTATATAGGTATAAATATATCTATATATATATATATCTAATATATATATATATTAGAATGGCCCTTATTTCTGAACATTCAAATTGTGTTTTTTCATCACTTCATTTTATTCATAACTATATAAAAATAATTTGAGTTAAATTTAGTCAAGAGTCCCCCTTCATGCATCCCCTTCACGTGTCATATGGAGGTTGAAAAATGACACAAAAGAGTAGCTTTTTTTAATAAATTTAATAACTATAGCATTTAAAATAAAAATATATGGAAAAAAATATAAAATATAAAATTTTTACTATTTTAGCAAAATAATTATATAAACATCAAATGTAATAAAATATTTAAAATAAATATATTTGACACACTGCTAAAAATACGATAAAATATCTTATATAAAAATTACATATAATTGAATTTCCTAAAAAAACAAAGGTTTTATTGAAACTACACCAAATCGTCACTAAATACTTTTATTTAAGTAAATATAATTTAGATTTTACTTAAAAATTATAAATTTAGTTGTTAATTGTAAAATACCATAAATTATTAAACATTTTTGTTGTGTTAATGAAATATGTTATAAATAATATATTTTATTTATTTATTTAATTATCAATAAAATATTTATTAAATTTAACTTTAAATATTATTTCCTATAGAAAATTGTATATTGTATAACTTAGGTTCTATATATTTCTAAAATAAATATAAAATTTTATATTATATATTTTTTACAATAAACTATAATATTGACCACCGACCATCGTTATATGGATTATTATATTGGTCATATTTAAATATTACATATATCCTGTTGTAAAAATTAAATATATGATTCAAGGACATTTTTACCTAATAATATGCTTTTTTTATGAAATTCTATTATATGTAATTTGTGTGTAAAATATTTTATTGTATCTTTAACAGTTCGTCAAATAATCGTAATAAATAATTTTTGTCAAAATAATAACATATTTTTTAATTATTCTTATATTATATTTATGAGAAACTATTTAAATATATTTTTATTTAATGATATATAATATATATTATATTTATAATTTTTTACGATATAAGTGCTATAGTTTTAATTAAATTATAAAACCCTTTTAGTATCCTTTTAAAACTTTTTGTGTAGATTTTTAACCCCCAAATAGCTCGTGAAATAAGTGAGTAATCATGACCAAATTTAACTCAAATTACTTTCATATAAATATACGCAAAATGAGAGGGTGAGAAAATATAAATTCAATTATTTTCTTCTTTACCTGTAGCTAAGAGCTACCTTAATATGTACCTAAATTGTAATATATTATAGTATAATATTTAGGTGTATGAATGAAGTGACTATAAGAGTCAAAATAAGGAGTGAACATATAAGAGGTAGGTAGTGTAGGAGTGGCTTATATAATATACAAAATTAGAGAGAATAGATTAAGATAGCCTAAGAATATTTTAAGGAGGGAAGGGACAGAATATTTAACATTATTTAAATGACTGTATGTTGAAGGAAAGAGAGGAAAAGGTTTATGGAAACTAAGAAAGAGATGTAGTATAGAGTGATAAATGGTGGCCGAGTGTGAGTGAAAAAGAAGAATTCAGTGGAAATAAAGAACAAAGGCGTCCAATCTCAAATAATGGGAAGAGAAGGCAAAGGAGAATAAAAAATGAATATTGTTCTAGTATGTAATATATTACCTATATAAGAAATATATATTATCGGGAAACAGTAAAAATATTAAAATATCTAAGGACTAGCGGTCATAACGTATTAGAAGTTGAAATTGGAAGTATTATAATAAAAATATGTTTTTATATATAGAGTTAGTAGATAATTCTTTAGTACATCCTAATTATTATAGTAATAATAATAATAATAATAATAATACTATTTGTCATAACGTATATTAAAATATGAACAATTGGTACAGAAATTAAAATACGATACGGGACTAGAATTCTGGTTACATATTTACTATGTATATATTAATGTTAATATTTTATATGAAACTATATAAATACATATTGCCAAAATAAAATGTGTTTGATAACTTTCCCTAATTCCACGTACAAAATAAAAATTAACATATCTATCAAAATGCGTTAAAACTATTTTAAACGAAATCGTATTATTCGACATAAATTATAAATGCCTTATCAATTTTTTCATGAAAATATAACATACAAAATATACGATTTATATAACGCAAATGATCCGGAAATATGAAAATATTTTTCCATTGTAATAGTTGTCGGTTATATCGATCGGTGAAAAAAAAACTATGTTGTGATTGATGGAAGATTACTTGACCCGATATTATGTTATAGCTACACATATACATATTATTTGTATTTTGTTTGCGGTTAGAACATATTTATAGTCCATCGTCATACAAAATTAATGATGTCCCATTTATTATATTTATTATTATAATTAAAAAAAATATACTAAAGTAATGTAGGCTCTCGCTATAAAAGTTGACGAAAGTTGACTTGGAACATTTTTTATTTTACCGTGTTACAGTACTATAATTTGAAATACTTTTACATTTAGAAATTAATTTGTTTTATGTTATATTTGTATAATGTTAAATGATATATGTAGGTATAATAGCTGAATAAAAGTTTTTTTTCCGATTTAAGAAGATTTAAGGTGTTATAACCTTTATCGAATATAAATAAATATTAAAATTCTAAAATCTTGTTCAGAAGTTTGAAATGGGCGTTGATTAAAAATTAAAATAAGCTTTATCCCTTTTCTTTCCATAAAGGTCAAGTCAAAATAAAACATTAATCATACCTATATTCTTCTTTAAGAAGTTATCTACAAAATTAAAAGAAAATCGCCTATAAATGGAGTCAATAGATTTGAAATCTAACCCAAATAATCATATGGAAACTTATTTTATATAATATGTGAATATATATCTATATATATATATATATATATATATTGCAATTGAGCAATTATACACTCATCGACTGATCACGTTCAATAAATTAAACTTAATAAATTTGAACTTTTATTTATTGGCATCAATGTATAAGAATAATGTATTAATAATTTGAATACAATAAACGAAAATAAAAAAACTGTATGTTACACGATTAGTGAAATTATTGAATTATTTTACCTATAAGTGTTAATAGCACGTTCTATTCAAACAAATATATTATACACGTATTTATATCAGGCATTGAAATTTTAAAAGTCATATACAAATGATGGAAGTTGGTCCATTGTCCATTTAAACTCGGACCAGATAGTGTATTGTTAATATTTTAAATTTAAAAACATTCGAAAACGATTTTGAGAGAAGTCCATTATAATATTATTAAGGTAAAAAATAGATGTGTTGTTATTTTTTGTATATGTTTATAAAATACTTCCATTATAAAAACTACTGAGAAAATCTAAAAATGACAAATTTTAAAAAGTACCAACTAAGACCAATTTTTTCCACCAAAAAAATTTTTTTTCACCCCTTCCACCTCAAATAAAAAGAAATAAAAATGTACACAAACATAAGAAAACACATTATATTGAAACCAATACTGAGAATTCACTAAAAATCTAATATAATAAATCAGAAATCAAAAAATAAAATAAAAGATATATTCAATAAAATTTGAACTAAAAATATAATATATATAATATTATACAATTCACAATTGGCTTCTAGTAATCAGTAAATTTTCATGAAACTTTACCTGAAAATTCGTATATAAATATATATATATATATATATACGAATATATATATATTTATGTATGATTATTTCGAATAATATTATAAAAAAGAGCGTGCGATGATCCCAAAAAACCAATTTGGAATATACGAGTATATATGCGGATAAAAATCGAGGAGATAAAATCGGCTTATCATAATAAAAGGCTGCCGGTTCATACGTGATTCGACTTCTTAGAGTCTCCGCCGTTTGACAGAGACATTTTAACACGGGCTTCTGGATTTTACAGATATTATAAATCCGACGTCATGCGATCCAACTAGAGGATTACGGAGAAATTGTTTTTTCACCTTATCATTATTGTCGACCAAACACTCTTCCATCTCGGACCTGGTTTTTTTATAAGGAAAATCGATACCGGACTGTGATAGTGAAATGTAATACTCCCACGTGCCACTCGCTTAGGGTAGTTTTAAGATAAAATATACGTCTGACTTTGGGATAAAAATAATTTTTGTATTTAAATTACAATAAAAATATATACCTAATATATTCATGTATAAAATACGTTATGTGCATCATTTCCTATTTCGTTCAATATGTAATATAAACTATATGGAAATTAAAAAAAAATAAAAATAAACAAATCAATGATCGTCAACATAAAATAAATATAAATGATAACCTCTAAATTATTAAGTAATTGATAACATTGTAAAATTATTAAAATATATATATATTCATTATTTATTGAAAACTTTAGGAGAGATCTAATACCTAATTATACAAATTGTAAATTGCAAGTTTCTTTAATGTAAGACATATGCTAGATTGATATAATACAAAGAGATATCATAAATATAATAAAAAATTAAATAAATATAAAAGTATATACAACATATAATAGTTTTATGTTATTTGAGCTCAGAAGCGAATACTAAAATATTCTTAAAAAAATAGCTATTATAATGAACACGTCATTTGAAAATAAATTCATCCACACACACCCACCATATACTGAAACTGTTAGTAAACTTGATATTTAAATTTTTAAATAAAAGTTTTACCTAACCTAAGTACAAACAATGCTTTATTAAATATTTTTATTATTTATCATAAATTGATATGTATATTAAGTAAAATGCATAAATATGTTGTAACTTACTAATGAAACTAGATAAAATATTAGAAATATTTAATAATTACAACTTTAATCTCAATACTACGAGTATTTCTGATATCTAAAAATGGACTTGACATTTTAGTAATTTAAACATATAATATACTGGAAAACAATAATTGTGCGCTCAAAAATAAATTTTGAGTTATTTTTCCATTCCTATTAGGACACATTTACTTGAAGATGTTTAAAACTAACTTTCTCCAATACATAAGAATATACCCATGGAAAATTTGAAAAATTTGTTGACCTATTCTTTAAATATATTGTTATAATTGTGCTATGAAGTCTTAATCATTGTACCTATGATTAAGGTTAAATTTTATCGAAATGAAATTTACGGAAACGTGATAGTTTTGGTGAAAGAAGTAGTATCAATAATAGAATATTACACCAAGATAACAGGATATACGTATAGTTTTATTAGATATATTTTCATTTTTATTTTAATAAGAAAATGTTTGTTGTACAAAGTCACCGAGGTTTTTTAAATAAAAAAATATTTAAAAACATGAGCCGTTATAATAAACAAGTTATTTGAAAATAAATTTTTCATACGTGAAATATGTGCCTAGTTTAATTTTATATGGCTCTGTTAGGTAGTTATAGTGGTATGCGCTTTATAAATAATAAGTTTACGTGAACAGGTACTATGCAATGTAATTAAACCCATAGATTACACATGAAACTTCATGCAAATTGTATACTATTTTTATTTATCGTACAAACATATTTCGTTGGGTGTATATATATATATATATGTATAGTTACAGGATTCATTAAGTTAAAACATATTTAATTGTTCTTATATATTATATTATATATACTTCTCCGCAAAATTTAACGATATTGTACTTATGAATAAATTTTAATATCAGGAGTTCATATATATTTAATGGAATTAATTAAAATTCATTGAATGAAAAACTATATATGTAACGAAAAAATATCATGAAATATAAAATACATTTTTAAAAATAATTGTCATTCAATTTTAAAAGTTATCTATATATAGAAAAACACAGATTTCAAAATTACTAGTAGGTAGTTAATAATAAAATGTCGACTTTTGAGTTAAAGAAATTAAAAATGGACAATAGTTAAAGGAGAGAAATTGTTTTGGATAATTTCACCTAAATTTCCAACTATTTTAAAACTTTAAAAAAATTATAGTTAACCAAAGGTAGATTCATAACATATTAATGTTATAAAGATATAATTTATAATGTGTTAACTTAACTAAATGATCAACAAAATGTATTATAAAAATTGAGTTAATACAATGAAATTTTAAATAAGTAAAATTGAATTAAAAATTAGAAATCAAATTGACTTTTTAACTAACCATTGAAACAAATGAATGTGTCAATTATATACTTACCGCATGAACATATATATTATTATGATTGAAATTATATTACAGCAATTATTTATATTTTATTTGTTATTTATAAAAAAAATTATAAATATGAGATAGTTTCGTTATAAAAGGAAGTTTATTTTACTCTTAAGAAAACTACTAGGGAAATTAAAGAATTACTTATTTGAAATATCAACTAGAATGAAATTTCTGTCAAGAAAGCTCTTTAAAAATTCTACTCCATTAACCCGACAAACTTTACCTATAGAGAAATAAAAAAAAAAAATAGGTAATTCCCTTAGCTCAGAATATAAAAATCAATTATAAATTAATTGTATTGGATTAATTTTAAAGTTAAGTTTATTAATATTTCTGATAACTATTATTAAAACGTATGAGAAAGTAGGTATATTTACCTAATATAGTAATTTGATTTAAATTGATAAAGTGTTTGTGTATACAGAACTTAGATACATAATATATACCTATAATAAATTTAAATGAAAAAAGAAACTTTTTTTTGTTAAATGTTACAAATAAAAATACTACATACGGATTTGATAATAATTAATCAATAAAAGTGTTGATTTTATCTCATATTATAAAACTATAATATTATTATATAATTATTGTGATCTCTATTACGCTATTGATAATAGATTAAGTTTCTCTTACGGTTTCGTTGTGAAAAAAAAGTCGATTAAAAAAGTATTAAAAACTTGCTAGTATAATTCATGTAACCACTATAAAATCTAATACATAACAAAATACCTATTTATGATTTATTAAACATCTATTTTAATACAAGTATATGCTAGATTGAAAGTTTGCCAACTGTAAGACGTGATCATATTTAGAACCTCGAAAATGTAGAAAATAAGGTTTATTTAATCAATTATTTTTATATGAATGAAGAAAAATATAGTATCTTTAGTATACATTTTAATTTAATCGTTCGTAGTAGTATATTTTTGAATACATTGAGTAACACAAAAATATTGTTAGACTTGAAAATTTTCTTTTCTTTTTATAGTACATAGATGGCATTTGTTAAGAGTTTGAAAAAATTTCAACTATATGTTTATACTTATAAACAAGAGTAACATAAATATAATATCATTAATTTAGAGAGAAAAAAAAGTGGTCTATTGCTACTTGTGAAATATATTCAAATGAAAATCATCGAGTGGAAATTTAATATGAATGTATTTCATTCAAGCATAATTGTGAGCTTTTTAAACATTATTATTTGTTCGTTTTATTCTTGATTTAATTATTAATTGTATTATAACTAATATTTATTATAAATTATTTGAACAACTTTACACAATTATACATTGTTTATATAACTTTTATTTACTCGCATGACTGACTACTGGCAAACGTATAATTAAATAATAGGAATACTCTATACACACTGTATGTATAATTATGAATTTCGAATTTCAAACATTAAAATGTATAAATACAATTTTTGTACATTTTTCTGAAATGTGAATAAAAATTTACTTCTTTTAAGTACGGATACAATACATTGTGGATAGGATATAAAAATTTAAATTATTACAAATTTTATAACAACACTTTTCTGACTCTTTCATCACTTGTAGGGGAGAAAAGACCATATTTTATCCGCCTTATTTTGTAATTTATTTATTTTATGATTTTTATTTGATTATTTTTACAATATATATTTCTTATTTTATAACACCAACACTCCTTTAATAAGAATTTTAGTATTTTATTTACTTAATGATCTCTTAAATTATATGAAGATACGTGGTGCCTATTAAAGAACCTATTAATGTTAAAATGAGATACGTATTGTCATTCAAATGTATTTTTAAATTGAAAAATTTAGAGATAAGACATGGTGTATATTGTCATAAAATCAGTCACGAAATGTTGGTTTATAGCATGGTTATACATACGGAATGGAGAATTAATTGTAAATTTTAGTTATTTATTAGATATGAGCAGCGAGGTCGCGGAGGGGAAATTCCTCGGGTAAACACGCCATCTAGTGGTGTGTTGCGCGATATGAATAACCCTATTATTTTTAATGGTAAGTAACCGTATTGCTTTAGTCGATTGAGATATCGTGCTGTGTATCTAGGGAAATATTACCCCCAGACCCGAAAGTTGGACACTATAAGTGGTTATATATTTTATAATTTGTTATAAAGCGGTATACCACTGACACGGTGAATCCATGCCGTTCATACAAAATAGCTCCCTGATTGGTCGAACCACCGATTAACTTTTGGTATACGACCATAGCAAACTGTGCTATATAATATTGATAGACTAAACTTAGATATCTACTATAAAGTTGAACTCTACTCAACATTGTCCAGTGTCCTTGTTATTGTGGTAATTGTAAAGACATAGATGAATTCATAGAAACAGAGAATTATATCAAATATTTAAAAATGTATTGAATTATTAGAATGATGCAGACTTTTTCCTAGTCTGAAAGTTTTGAAATGTTCATTTAACCATGGATACTATCCCAATAAACATTTTGTAACCTTAAACATTTAATGTAAAGTTAATAGTTATTATTTTTATGTAACGTTAATAGTTTAATGTTTAAGAATACATTTTAATAAACATTAAATTAATGCAAAATAATTAATGTTCAACATAACATTTAAAAAACAATATTTAATTGAATAATATCATTTTGTTCATATTAAAATATTTAATGCCCATACAATAAATTTCAGAGTGGGCACATCTAAATAAATTATAATATTTTCATGTTATAAACTACCAGTTTATTAATAATTCATTATAAAATTATTCTCTAGGAGGATAAGGCCTTCTCCTAACCCCCATAAGTATCTATAGATATTGAATTTAAAAAAGGGAAGGGGTATTTGAAACCACGTAAAAGATAGATCCTTTTCTCGGCTACCTGCAACAAAAGTCTTTTGAAATTGTGGATTGATTGTCTGTGAAATAGTATAAAAAAAGTATATAGGCACGGAGAAGGAGGAGAGATTTTTGAATCATTATTGCGAATTTAATAGTAACTAAATAGTACTCGGTCTACTGTAAAAACGTGTAAAACACTTACTGTATATAACATACTAAAAGTATTTTTTTTATTCCCCAGAGAGGGGTAAGTCTCTTCCCCTGCCCCCATAACGGGCATTTATATATAGGGACTTGAAGCAAAAGGAGGGTAGACAAAACTGTGAGGCACTAGGTTTACTTCCCCTTGAATTATAAACAATCTAAAATTCAATTTTGGACTACCCAAATATGTGACTTTTAGTATGTTATATAGCTTGGAATACAACATATTTTGCCATCGATCCGAACTCGTTCTGACAGCCATTGAATACCCTGCAGCGATTCAAACAATTTCTTCTCCTCAGCCGTGCTTATAATCGTATACAATTACTTCAGCATTTAAATTTACTCACAATACCGACTACATTTGTACGATTAGAGTGTAGCTTGGTCAGTTAAGCATGAGTACAAAAATTGTTAAGTAAGTTATGATCGGAGGTTCGAATCCAATCACCAGAATTAAGATTTGTTGCAAAATTTACAGCAAAATAAAAAACAAAATCATCTTCCGAAAAGGGGTATTACAATAATAAGATATAGGGGTGAAATACAATAAAAATACATGATTTGTTGCAAGTTTTTTTTGGGGGGGAGGGAGTGGTTCAGGATAACGGTTCAATGTTACATTGAAACTTACTATACGATGTTGTATGAACATTGCCATGTAATGTTGTAAGCACCTTTAACAATTTTTCAAATAAGGTTGACTGAAAGGTTTAGCAATATTTGATCAAGCCAAATTTAATGTTAAACATTACATTTAAAGGTTGCATATAAGGTTTGATAAATGTTTAAATGTTTATTGGGATGTTGTTATGTAATTTAATGATACACAGGCACACGGTTATGATGATTATACACAGTACTCGGTATATAGTTTCAGTTGAATACCGTATTAAGATTTCCTATCCGTTTTCCAGTCTGTATGAAGTATGAATAGCCGTGGTTTATACTATGATCATATATTATGAATGGAGCCATTTCCCGACGATTGAAGCATAAATCAGCGACAAGTCTCCTAAGTAGATTTATCTTCCACGCAGACGCTGTCTTATATTTATCCAAATATCTATATATTAATAATATAATACTATTAACAATACGCTTAAATATAGTGTTTCTGACTTGACTTTTTCACAATTCTATATTTTTTTTTAACTTT
Source organism: Pemphigus obesinymphae (assembly GCA_025469235.1). NCBI lineage: Eukaryota > Metazoa > Arthropoda > Insecta > Hemiptera > Aphididae > Pemphigus > Pemphigus obesinymphae. The sequence continues at coordinate 258,288 of JAIPRL010000003.1, forward strand.
AATAATTATTGTATGTATATACCTATGGAGTTTAAATAATTAAATTCCAGCAAGAACACTCTAAAATAATGTCATATATCACATAACACCAATAAAATGAATAAAATTACTTGTCTATTTTTTAATCATTATTGGTACATATAAATATTCTGTTATCCGTATATTTTTATATTTAATTGTAAAAAGTAAAATCTGTGTATTTATTTATTAAACAAATATGCGTCGAGTATACTGGCACATGCACATATTCAAGTATAATATACTTATAGCATAGAGTAAGCATATATAGAGAAGCCGTACCGTATATTATACATGGTACTGTATGAAGTAGGCCAAAGAGTAGAGAAACATAATAACCAGATGAGAATATAAAAATTCCCAAATTATTATTATATCGGTTAAACTGTGAAACATGATATTATCTAAGACCGTGATATTATCCATAGATTTATTATCTCATTAAAAAGAAAAGTGAAATGTAAACAATGCAAACACGCCGGACCAGAACGTGCGTTCTGAACTGACAAGCAATAATGATATTTCTTTACAGTTTCGCCAACATTATAATATTGGAATTTTTATCTTTTTATCTGGTTACTATGTTTTTCTACCTTTTGACCTGCTTCACATATTAAGTATTATGGCCACCCCCTGACTTATACTCATCAAGTGACATCGCTAATATGTGCTTAAAATCTGTACATGTGCGTAACAGATTATAGCTCTATCCATAATATATAATATGATCTAAAGGTCTGGAGTAAGGTATGACCGATAAGTATATGACATAGATTTGAGCAGTCTAGCGTATGCGTTTAGTAATATTTTTTTTCTTACACACTTAAACAACGATATTTAAATTCACTGACGTATTTGCAGTCTTCATGACGTATGCAAATAGACTATGTTTTATAAATAAGTTTGAATGTTATGTCATGCGCCGTAAATAATATGCCTTTGATAATCGTAAATATAAAATAAAAATGATACGCTATATGAATATTTTGAATATGGAATCGTTCCGTTTGCATTATGTGCATTATAATATGTATGATAACAAATTGTGTTTATGATGCCATTAGTCGTACTTTATTATTAATATAGACAAATAATTCAAAAGAAACAACGTATCATAAAACGTAAAAAACAAACGGTCTGAAAAACGAATCTGCGTTAGTATACTTAGTTTTATTTTATACTTGTCAGCACAAAGTTCAAAGTATTTACTTGGATTCATTTGGTTTTTTTATTTATTTATTTTTTGTTTCAATGAAACAGTGAAAATATATTAATTAATATTATCTTTGAGCAAAATATATACTGGTCTGGTTTTAAACTAAAACAAATGCATGTATCATTATCCGTATGTACCTATATGAAAAAAGTTACTTAGATGGCGTACTACCCATCAGCAGTATTATTTTTGATTTTTGACTTACTTTAGATTTTAATTAAAACGTATAATCCTCAATTCTAATTTTAGATTTTGAATGGTGTAATGAATCTATTGATTTTAAAATTATGTTGATTTTTATATTTTTTTCTATGTGAGCAACTTTTCGACCAGAAAAACTTGAGTAGGAGTTTTTAAATGCAGAATTTTTGTTGATAGTGAATTAATAATATCTGGTACATGGAAGAAATCGTTTTTATATTTTCTAGTAGCTTCTTAAAGCGTAAAGAAAAGCGATCTATTATTATAATGGAAATATTTTATAAATGTAGGAGAAATAACATACATTTTAATCATTTTTTTATTATACTGATGCTCCGCTCAAGATCCATTTTATTCATTCAAATTTAATCTATCCACTAACAGTATATCATACACGATGGATGAGATACTTTTACTCCTACTGATACTCGATGATATTTTTTTTTTTTTTTTATTTAGCTTGTATACTATATTAATAGATACTCACTGAAAAATAATTTATACTAGTACCTACTGTTATTTCTAATTTCCAGTGAAAAAAAAAATATTTGTACTTATATAATAATAATGATGATATATATATATATATATATAATATTGAAATATATTATCTTTTTATCGTTAATATTGCTGAATAGTAATGTAAACAACAATTCTAATTGAAAATGTTTCTAAAAGTTGATATGTTACCACTAAATTGTATACTATAAAATCTTTGGAAATAAATATATAAATAAAATGAATTATTAGTGGTTGAGTTAAAAATGCAATTATGTATTATGTATTATAATAAATTACTAATGCATTTAATACCTATTCGATGAAGTTACGTAAAACTAAAGTTGGTATTTGAAATATTACTCAAGACGTGTTTTAGGAAAGAAAAAGTAATTCTAGTCTATAGGTGTATATTGTTCAAATTGAAACCAAATATAAAATATAATATAGCAACAAATATCCTTCTTTGAGATAAAAAAAAATATGAAACTTTTTTGATATTCATATTATAGTCAGTTTAAACCTAATCCTACACACAAGTTTAGACAAAATAAAAATAAAAAAATATATATAAATAATATATTATAAACGTTAATATTATCATTAAACATTTTAATATGCATTAAATTTAATTGAATTACTATTGCATACAAATTGCATTTTCTATAATTCAAATAATTTAAATTTGTATAAATAGTACTTACCAATTCGTCTAAATTGTGTACACATATTTTTAAGAATAGGTATAATTTAACAAGACATGCTTAATTAATAATGCATTCACTAAGATCAAATGCAGACAAATTATTTACAACTTTTGGCATATGAAAATAATAAATATTGACATAGTCAGTCAAAAATTAATTTAAATTATCCAAGTATAATAATAATATTATATCGTTAATATTGACATAATTCCAGTTTCAATAAATTGAAAAAATTAAATGGAACTGAATGTTTCTTATACGTGATAATAATTGTTGGTAAATAACGTATAAAATAAATATTATATTTAATGGAGGATACAAAAATCGACGTAATCGCATTTTAAAAATAACAGAAAAATAAATAAATAAAATAACATAATTGTAAAGTCATGTGAACTAGCTCCGTCGTTACGCTCAGAATCTAATATATATGTGGAAAAATTTTGATAGATTCAAACTTATATAATATTTTGAATAATATTGAATAACACTTATATAATATTTACCAATAATAAAGTAGTACTTTTAAAATATGTAGCTATGATATTTTTTTATTCATTCAATTTTTAAAAATTATGATAAAAAGCTAGAGTAAACATTTCCAATTTGTTTTTCAAGCAAAATATATTTATTTTTATATTATGTTATAAAAATTAAACATTTTCAACCACCTACGGAGAAAATAGGTGCTTGTGTGTTACAAAACTATTTATTAATCTCGTTGGTTTTGTTATTAAGGTTTTTGGCCGAACGTATAGCACTGAAATAGTTGTGGTCAAAATAATAATGAGGAAATCAATGCCAAATTTTTAAAAATTAAATTTTGAACAACAATTTTGATATAATTGGGCTATAATTTGAAATGAATTAATTATTTTAAAATCTTTGGAAAATTGTATTACTGATATTAAACAATTGTTAGTAATTGTACAAATTTAAATACATATATATATATATATATATAAATATTTTTTTTAAACACCAAATTTGTATGTAATTTACAAAAATTATCTTTAAACTGAGATATGTTTCTCTCTTCTCTGCATTGACACATAGCATCTTTAATTAAAAATTTTACAATATAAGTATACGTTAGCATACACCCAAATAAATATTAAATAGGGTGTAATTACAAGCTAAAACTAAATATCCGACTTATTGTATTATAGCTAATCACTATCTTCTTCACAATTGTTATGACTAATGCTCTTCAAAATTATTCACGAAGTGTGCATATTAATTATTTAAAAATAATATCACTAGTGGGGCATTTGTGACCTTATTCAGTATTATCCTTGTGGGAACAATAAGTGGGTTAGTTGTGTAGGTACTATATCTATATATTATATGGTATTATAACACATTGTTATTTTTCCCGCTGAAATTGCTCTGTTCGAGGTCATAATATACACCTTCATCACCTCATTTATAGTTATAATATGACAAAACAAAGATTCGACTGTACGCACGAATAACCAATTCGTAAAACTTTGAAACTTTTTTAATATAAATTATTATATTTACATAAGACCAGTATATTTGCAATGCAACAAAATTTATAAAAAAAAATGTCATTACAATATTAAACATTTATCAGCACATTCATACTGTCTAAAAACCTTTAAAGTTTCATTAATAGAATTACACAAATTAGTTAAGTTAGTGCCTAAGTTTCTATTAAAAAAAAGCATAAGTGATTAATTATAATTATTAAAATTTTTAAAACATGTTTGATAATCAATAAGTATCAGTAGCGTATATAGAAGAAGAATCCATTAACACCCCCCCCCAAAAAAAAAAAAAAAAATAAGAATAAAAATTAATATAATATTAACAATTATCATAATTTGATAATTTTGTGCTAGTTGACATAAAATATTTTTTATTTTTACTTTTATTATGTTCGTATTAGTAAAAATACAGGTTTCTTTTAAATACTTATAATTCTATTTTTAAACAAATTATTTATTACATCGTTAACATTCCTCTATCCTTTGGTTTAGGAAAATTGACGTTTTATAGTAACACTATTCGGAAATTCCAGAAATCTATGATATTTCGTATTTGGCAGATTTAGAATTATTATTTATGAATATTGGTACTTCCTAATTAGCAATTATTAGGCTGTATTTATAAAATATGACGCCATAAAGGTTAAGTTATATTAGATTTAAGGAAAGGCACATCGTCACAAAAAGGTCATTCAATATTGTACATAAATATATCTTACTTATATTAAATGTGTAAGCAAAAAAAAAAGGTATCTTATATTGATTTAAATCAGCACCCACTTAGTATTATTGTACTAATAACCATTTCTTGAAAAGTGCTTTCTAGAAAAATATTTACTCTGAGTTTCCCTTGTTTATATACGCCTGAGCACAAGCTGGTATATTATGTTCAGTGATTATACAGAATTCAAACTTTAAAATTTAAGCACGTTTTAAAAAAAAAATTTTTTTAGACTCTTATTACAAAATCTCACTTAGCCTATAGCCGTTAACTCACTATCCATTGTACCCATTCCCTCACCACTCAACCCCCAAAATAATTTTTTATATTATGTGTAACTGGTAGGTATGTCGATATTTATTAAAAATCAATAATATTAGAGAAATACATTTCATTTTAAATTTTAACAATAATTTTAAGACGTAAGTATTATATTAATTCAAACATATTTTTCCGTAAAACAATTTATATAATTATCTACAAAATGTGACAATCATGTGAACATCAAAAATGTTATATTAAAAAAAAAAAATCAATATATAAAATATTATATCATGTACTTTCTGTATGTATATTCTAAAAACGAGAAAAAAAATTTTTACATCACTTTATATATAGAAATATTATGATTATTTTAAATAATATTCAGTAACAGGAACGTACAGAATTCTCTATTTATTTATACTTCTTGGTTGCTTAATTTGTACATTTATTGATAAATATAATATTAATTCAGAAATTATATTCTATTCATATTTTTTATATCTAAGGTCACCAAATTTAAATTCCAATTACAATCGAACGATAGGCTATATACATTATATAATTATAGAACACTAAACAGTAAATTATTTATTTAAATTAATTTATTCAATTTTGCTTCACCTAATAAATTTTGAATCTTTGTTGCCGATTTACAGAAATTTAGTTTCATCCCAGTGATATTATACAAAATATAGATAGGTCCAATCAATTGATTTTAGCAATAGTTTACAACTGATAAGTCAATTTAATTTACATATATGACGGATATTCAATATACATATATTTCACTATCAAAGTGATATCGATAACCATCCAATAATTTAAACAATAACTAACATTAAATGTACTCAAAGTAAACGCTTAACACATCATTACGATATTGCATACGTAGTAATGTTAAAAATTCAATACACGTAAATAATGTAAATTACTATTTTCCACAAGTGATAAAATATTATAATATTTTAGTTTTGTTTAATCTATTTAAAAATAAACTATAACTAAATTTTCTAGACTTAAACATGTGTATAGAAACAAAAACGAGAACGTCTAATAAACCCAAACTTTTTCGATAAAAAGTTAATAGTTAAAGAAAAATATGTTAATATAAGTCAAAATGGAAAATGTTAAAATAGATAAAAGTATTAAATTGATTTAAAATAATTATTGCTTTTATTTTTCATTAGAGAAATTCAAATTCTAATCAATGAAAATATATATTTAATAAAGTGTACTCAATGTATGCACATTTAAATTATTAAATACTATTAAATATTATTACATTTCAATTGAAAGTATAAAAAAAACAAGTTAGAAAAGTCTAATTTCTATTTATTTATAATTTGTTATATAAAAACAATAAATAAATTGCATGATATAATTTGAAATATTAAATTTCATTATTATATTTTTTATAAATAATAATTGTTGTTTATAACTTTTTATAAATAATTAAATGCAATCACAAGTATAACATGAATATCATATACGACACTTAATATTTCAATGTACAATAATAATTTATGACGAATAAAAATTTTAAATATTGTTATGGGCAACGTGCAAGGTAAATAATAATAAAAACTCGTTCTTCAAACATGTTGAATTTCCCGGTTTCTATTTTCCTAGTAACTATGACTAACAAATTGTAAAGACAGTTGATTGTCAAATCAACAATATTACTATTAACTGATTGTATGACAGTTTTCCAAATTTATTTCTCCTTATCCATTTTTCCCACAAAGAACCTCAATTCGATGTTCTCATATTTCAATTTCTACCCAACAAAATATTTCTAATCTAATTTCCTCAATTTTAATTTTAATAAAGATATAAAGAATTATTTCAATCAAATTTTCCCCTAAAAACATTGTTTTTCTAATTTGATTTGTTCCTATTCAATTTTATTGTGTATGGCAAATAATATATGGTTGAAATAAACGTGTTGAAAGTCAAATCAACCACGAGATGATATGACAATTTTACATTAAAAATATATAGTCATATTTTACTTATACCTGTATTTTCATAACAAATAAGGGAAATCTGTTTGAAAGTCATGTTTATTCGGAGCTTTTGAAAAAAATAGTGTTGGGAAAATGAATTATAATAAAAAATAAAATTAGCTGAACTGTTCCCAACCCTAGTACCTATGTCAAAGATATTTAAGTAATTAAGAAAAATGTAATAACAAAAAGTGTATAGTGTATACTTACTTAGTATCAAAAATTTCTTTTAAAACCGTTTAAAAATCTTACTAAATAACATATAATTCCTGATCATGAAAAATGAGAAAAAAATCATTTTTGAGTATAACAATATATACATACTTTATAAATGTGATATACAAAAATAAAATTGATTTATTTCTTTTTATTTTCACGAATACAACAAAACGTAAACATAATTGATGAACTTCGAGTTTTTAGAAATATTTATTAATTGTAATTAATATCGAATATCGTTTAAAATTGAATCACTATAATATTGTATAAGGTTAAAATATTTTTCCTCGAAGATAAATTCTGTGCAAAGTTTTGTACACATATTAGTAATAATGATTTTTCAATAACACTATCTAACAGCGTTGTTGATTATATTTTAATATTAAACACTATCTAACCGTGAACGTTATATATTATTCGTACAACAATATAGTGTATAAAAATCGCAAGTCCAAATTACATAAAAATATCTAGTACACGATATAAATTATTTATTATGACTCAAACTAGAAATGTAGACCTAACGTCTTGAAATTTATGATGGTTATTGTGAACACTAGTGGATAAAAATAAAAACAGACATCACGTATAAAGTACACTTAAGTCTTACATTTATTGGATTAATAAAACATCTGACATGATTTTCCATTGATGAACCAAGATTCGTTGTTGGTACGCGCTGAAGATGACAACTTATTTGTTGAAATACGTATACGCAAAATAAAAGTGTATAATATTGTGACTTTGGGTATATAATATAATAATTAGAAATAGTCACAAGTGCTCATATATATTAATGAAACAATATTTATTTAAACTAATTTATAAACAAGTATATACAATTATCCTGCCATCCTGGAATGATTTTTTCCCTTCCGTGTTATTAAAAATATGTAATTATATATAAAAGAAATTACTTACTTAAATTAAGTAGGTACCTATATGCTAATCATTACACGTGAAAGCTTATTGTTAAAATTCAACAGAAAATAATTAATTTTAGTGTTAATGCATTTTGTATTAATGATAATTTAAAATCCAGCCGATTATTAAATATTATTCATACCATAAAATAAAACTATAATACTTAACACTATTTGGTGTTTTATTATTTTTGCTATAGGTAAAGTGGACAGCATACACAGACTCAAGCCATCAAATTTTATAATACATAATATAAAATTATATATTTTAGTTAAATTTAACTGATTATGTTTAAAGTTAATATCAAAAAAAAATTATAATCTCATTTAGTTAAAAATAAGTTATTTTTCTTATTTCAATTGAACATTTAGGAATAAAATCTCAAGACATGTATTATAAATTAGCTATTTAAGAACAATTTTTTTTTTGCTACTTAATATCTAGATTTTGAGAGACGAAGTGTTTTTTTTTTATGTCTGTGTCCAAAAATTTCAACCAGAAAGAGTACTCCGATCTTTACAAGCTTACCCGGTTTCCGGTAACAAATTTCATCTAGTTGCGATATTTAAAAGAGGTCATTTTTCAATTTTTTTATATATTCCATAAATGCTTAAGAAAAAACTATCGAAAAATATGCATAAAAATAGATAAACACCAATTTGGGAAAATTCTTCATAACTCTGAAAATATTGATACTACTGCATGAAATTTTCACTATACACTTTATATGTAAAAAATAAAAATAAATTAGGCTATTTATAGCAATATAAAAAATTAAGGCATTTAATTCATAACAGGCTTAATTTTAGTTTTTATGACCTGAAAATTTAATTAAGTGTTAAAAATATGCCATTCTAGCTACATACATTTTCAAAATCCGTATGTATAATATTTTTGAATAACCATTTAAATTTTTTTTTTTTTAAATACCCATTTAACTTTTTTGACATTTTGGTATGAAATGTGTTAGAATTTTGGGAAAATAATAAATCTATAAACTTGAAATTTTCACCAAAAACTATATACATACATTATGAAAGCGAAAACTTTTTTGAAAATCTTTACCCATTTTTGGATACGAATAGTAATTTTCAATTTTGTGTCATTTAATTCATAATGGGTATTCATTTTCTCCTTTAAATTTAAATAAAATTAGATTTTTGGAATTTTTTGATAAAAAAAAAATGGTGAAGTCAGTATATGGCAGTCGTGCTTAGTTTTAAAGTTATATCAAATTGAAATTTAAAGATTTTATCAATTCGTTTAACATCATTTTTTTATGTTTTATAACAGTGGTCTGCGAAGCTCACTGTTTTCATACGCGTGGTTCTCGGTTCAAATCCCTTTGCTCCCAAACAATTTTTTGCACTTTTTTCAACTTTTTTTTGTTCATTTTATTGTATAATATTATTATAAATATATATATATTTATATATATATATTATTAGTATAATATGCAGTAATTGTCAAGTATATCCACAGAAGATTCGTTTAGAATCGTTTTTTAGACAGAAATGATTTATCATTGCTTTCAAATTCAATATATCCGTCATTATTATTCTAATTAATGTGTGAAGTGCTTCCCGACTTTTTGTAATATTAAGAGTATCATATAGGTACTTATTTTGTTCACTATGTACGAATATTCAAATACAGACTATTAATAATTTCGTCTTTTACATTTCAATTTATCTGAATGATTATAAAAATTAAAGATTAACAGTTAAGTTAAGCTAATAATAATTTAAACTAGTTAAAGTAATTAGTTAATGAACAAACTAATTCACTAGTTTAGTTAAAAATTAAAAGAAAATGCATTTTTATAACTAATTATTATAGTGTCTATTTTTGTTATTACTAAATGATAAATGATATCACGATAAACTATAATTAATTAAGGTTTATTTAAGTCATAGATATAATATCATTTTTTTTATAAAATATAACTGATTTTACGGACTATTTAAAAACTTTCTAAAATGCACGAATTGACTTCAGATAAACATAAATATAATATATACATATATATTTTTACTGGAAAAGTAGGTACACACAACTTTTGAGATGGCCGAATTTCGATATCAAAAGAACAATCATCTAAAATTGACACTTCTATAGAGAATTAAAAACGAATTTTTGTTTTCTAATAAATAATCTTTGACATTAAGACCTAGGTGGTGTATGAAAAGTTAAAAATACATACCGATCTGCGATAACAATGGGGGAAAAATCAAGGGTTCTCGAAGCCTATATAGTGTATTTTATAACTATCATTGGCCCATTTTAGATGGATAGGAAAAACGCTCGAAGTGATAAAGTTATAACGGTTTATACGCCAAAACTTTATCACTAAAAGCCCTCAACGTAATCGACATATACGGTTTTTAAAAACGTTATTAATGTCCAATAATGAGTTTTACAATTAAAAAATCTACAAATAATGAAAAAATATATATATATAGAATATAATATAGAAATTATATATATAACAATAACATAATTTTGGAAAATTCAAAATCGTTATTGTAATGGAATTTTACGTGTAGATATGTGCGACAGTAGGCAAGTCGAATAAGAACATAAATCACGTGGATTTCATCGTATTTGCGGCGTCCTTGTTCAGTTATATAAATTTGTTCATTTCTACGTGTATATATTATGCGTATAATAATATATTATAATAAAGTACATATTGTGCGTTTGGCAAACAGTTCTATTTCACACATTGTGCGCACCCCGCGGCCGTCGGATGGCCCTATATTCAGACACGTTGTTCGGTCGTATGCAGGGGATAGCCGTAGGCATAAAAATGTGAAGTAAGGAAAATAGCAAACTACAGTATGACCATGTGTAAAAAAAAACCTAGATAAAAATATTCTATTGTATTTCCTACACTGATTATTTGTTATCAGGATCCGCTCGCAGCCGTAGAATGCACGTGCCCACTAAGCACGGTTTTCACTCTCGATTTTCGTACGCCGTGTGTTTGTCGCATTACGAGTTTTGAAATATTATTTGTGTATTTACCTACTGTGTCACGTTTAAAATATCTTCAGTAAATTGTTGAATTATAATATTCAATATATAATAATCGTGACGTGTAAGCAAAATAACGAAACTGTCCTAAATTACGTGTTTATATGAATGATTTGACAAACAAATAGATAAAAATTGATAAAAATCAGTCCAACATCAAACTGGGCGAATACGATATTTCGCTCCCTCATATAAGGTCACACTGTAATTGGCTGTTTTGATTACTTCATATTGCTATGCATGCGAATTGCGAGTACACGTGGCATTTCTATGTGATTATTATACTGTACGGTCGTATGTCGGTCGTGTCATTGGGCCGGCGAGTGCCGTAAAACGAATCACATAGGTGTACGGCTGTATATTGTATGCGTGCGCCCGACGACGATGTCGTATTAGACATTTTATTACACCGCCGGGAGGGGTTTTGCGACCGTGACTGGTCTTATTTTTATATATTATACGACGAAAGTGTATATACGACGTATTTCACACGGTACACCCGGGGATCCGTTAACGTTTGGTTATTTATTTCGGTCGGCCCGCAAAAGTCATCCCGAGTTCCGGGAACAGGATAAGTTACGCCTAGGTTATAACCACACGTGGTGCAGGTATTTATACCACGTTCCATATAATATCGCCCGTACTCTCAATATATCTCAATCCTTGCTGTCCATATATACAATTCTAGATTCCGACAGACAGTGGCCTAGGTCAAAAATTTACGTCCATGGATATACCTAGGTATGTAAAAAAAAAAAAAAAAAAATACAAAAAAAAATACAATGTACTCACGAAAAGTAAATTAACTTTGACGGGTTTTCTTAGCACGTTGTAAATAACGGTAAAAAAATAAAATAAAATTTTCTTTTTTTTTTCTTTTTTGTAGGCCGACAGTTTAAAATGGATTTCGGAAATATTGAAAGAATGCTATAACTGCGCAGGGACATAATATATATATACCACCGTTCGTGGACGAGTAGAGTAAGAGGGAAAGTAAAATCTGGAATGTGGTGAATTTTTCTATAATAAAAAATCTTTATTTATAGTACTTTTTAAAGAAATGTATGTGAAGTCTTAAAAAGCATTTGTGTGGTTCATAAATTTTCTGGTGAGTCCAAAATAAAATTGTTTTCAATTTTTCTGATGAAACAAAAAAATAATCTGACGAACTCTCTTCCCCTGTATACATATCTGTCTACTCTTAGACACCAATAGCCAGTAACATAGATCAAACTCAAAAGTATAAACCTAATAAATATGAATAACGAAAATTAAAATACGCAATAAACCCATAAATAAAATTGATTACAATGATATTTATCAATAATTCAAACAATTTTTTTTTTAATTTGAATATTAAAATTCTGAAACCGAATTTGGAAATATTGCAATATTTTTATTTATACCCAAATCGACCATCTATATTAGAGGGGCAGTGAATGAGATTAATGAAAGAATTTAAAATACGAGCATGATACATTTTAACGATAAAAGGAAATCTGTAAAAGAATCCCAAATTCGATTTGAATATAAAATAAATATAGACGCAGAAATGTAAACCTTTATTTGCTAACTATAGCTGTAGATATTTATTTAATATAAATCAAGCAAAAAATCGAATATTATATATTATGAGTTCCAGAGTTAATCAGAGTAATAATTTTATGAGACACTTACACAAATTCTATATATTCTTTTTAAACTTGTGTGTATGTGTATGTGATTTATTTTCTAGACTTTATAAAGATATATGTTATTGTATTTTAAATTTTATATTAAAACTATCTATATATAATAATCTCTGATAAGACTGTATAGGAGAAGTTAATTGGTTTTCCACCATCTTAAGTTGATGAAATTATAAATTATATTTTTGTTTGCTATAAAATTATTAAAAATTAAAAAAAAAAAAAAGGGTTTCAATGTTAATATATATTTTTTTTTTTATTACTTTTATGTGTCTGACCTATTTTTGTCATAAACCTCATACCGATTTATTGGAATACTTATCCTTAAAAAATTCCAAATTGTATTAGTTTCTTCGATGGTTTTTTTTTAGTATTACAACACGATAGTATTACGTGTATCAGACTCAATTTATTTGTGTAAAAGTTTAAAATGTTCTTTTATATTTGGTCGTTTCCATAAGTCAATAGTATTAAAAAAACATTATTCTTCTTCGTATTATTATTAGTAGGTTTATTATACCTTTTTAACATGTTACATTGGTAATGTAAAACTTCCAATCAATAACTTCTAACTACCGTGCAATTGGTAAGGAATAAAAAAAAAAAGCTATTATTGTACTTTTGTCTTTCAAATTGTTGGCATATTGTTGTATTTTCGCATATATATAACAGTCTGCTGTCAACACGCAAGTATGATAATCACGTGGGTATAGTAAGGAATAAATATTGTTTTCCTTTAAACTGTTGATATGACTGCGTGATAATTGGCTTATGATTATGTCGTAACATATTTCAAATCAACACGTATAAGCGTGTTATCCGTTTATATATGATATAAAACGATACATTTTGTTCCGATTGGTAATGATTTATTTCTTTATTCTATCCGTATAATATTAATATCACTTTAAGTTATATTTTAATACAAGTCTTATTCCATTGAATCAAGTTCTATATAAGTACTGATTTATTATGGTTATTACTATTTATTTTTTTTTTATATTATTGGCTTTATGCCATATCAGGAACGAAATAATAAAAATAACATTATGGTAGATATTTAACATGCAGTTTAAATTCAAGATATTCATCGTAGGAACCTAACCTATCTTAAAGTATAGCATGTTCTCTATACATAATTATAATAATTAGTGCTGGGGATTAGATAAAATTTATTTTATTTATTTATTTATTTATTTTGTTGTTTTAAAATTTAGTTGCGTTAGTATAAAATATATTTTAAGTAATACTGATTATATTTATATAATTAAAATTTTTCATTTTATGACAAATTTAACTTTTTAGTAAATTCCTCGACGTTTTTACGGCATTTTTCAAGTTTTAGGAAATTTTCACAAAATTTAAATTGTCTTTTACAAATATCAAAAATAATATATTGGTTATGTGATCAATAACCAATTATTAATAAATTTCAATATATATATATATATTTTTTTTTTTAAATCTCAGATTTTGAAATTTTGGATTAAGAAGTCAGAAGACCTACCTATCTTATACCTACATTTTAAAATTAATATTTAAAATCATTTTTAACATTTTTTTAAATTAAATATCTTTTATTTACTTTAAATCATTCAAAAATAATTTTTAATGCATTTTTTGAGATTTTAAGGTAATTTTTTCAATTTTTCATTGCATTCAAATCTCAGTGCTAATAACAATTACATAATTAATACATAATATACGACTGTTTATCCAAATAGGTAATTGCGTAATGACGAAAAAAATGATTAAACGTGTATATAATTAATTGTCCTATTTTTATATTAACTATTTTTATATTAATTATTATTTTGTTATTAGTCATTTTTTTCTAAAAATATTGATTTACCTAACAAAATTAGTATATTTTTATAAAAACATTTTTTTATACTACCTACTCTCATTTATATACCAATGATTGTTGTTCATAGGTAGATAATCGTTATATATAAATTAATTTAAATAAATTGAAAATATTGAAAGTTTGGTTATTTTCAATGACCTTGGATATTATATAGTTAAGAATTTTATTTAAACAAATAGAAATCTCGTACTTCCATAATTTGTAGATGATATAATTGTATACAACCGAATTATAATATATAGTAGGTACCTAAAATTAACTTTGCAGAAGTTTGTTCGACATTACTGATTCGATTAAGCTCTGATCATTATAAAATAAAGATAAAACACTTACCGATAACGGACAAGTTATACCGGAAGCTCTTAGTGGCGGAATTTCTAAAATCCACGCGACATCTGTACACGCCTTCGTCGTTCCGGTGTACGTCATCCACGAATAGACACGCCGGATCTGTAACCGTCCGAAATATAGCCCGGTTGCCGAACACATCTGGCGCCGAATAATGGTGTGCTTGGTCCAATGGCATACCTCTTACATCAAAACTGAAAAAGTAAAAGTAATTAAATCGTGAGATGAATATGTTTTCTTACATTTAAAGTCATTATTCTACTAATAATCATTTTCATAATTATACATAACTTCAATAATAATTTATCATTATATATATATATATATATATATATGATTATCGTTATTTTTTTTTATTTTACATACAACATGGGTTATTCCTAAAGATATAAACAATAGAATACATTTAATGTATACCTTATAGCTTATAATTTATTCAAACATAAAACTAGTGTATACATTTATAAATTATACTGTATAATGAGAATTATAACCAGAGGTGGTCATAATTATGTAGACATAGCATACGTTGGATTGTGTGATTCCGACCATAACTCATAACAAAAAAAGATGTGCACGTAAAGTTATAAATGTAACATTATGAATCAATAATATAAAATTAATAATAAAAATATTTTATAATTACTCATGATATTATGTTAGTATTCAGTTATGCAAGGCTGGGCAAGTTAAAGATATTTTTTAACTCGTTAAGTTAAGTTAATTGAAAATAATATAAGCTAAGTTAAGTTAAAAGTTACTCGTATATTTTTTTGTTTACATTTGAAGTTAAAAGTTAACATTGAAAAAAAAGTAACTTAACTTAGTTAAAAATTAAAATTTTCTAATTAGAAAAAAAAGTCGATATACCTATTATATCGTAAAAAGGTAAAAAAGGATGGTTATTCTATACGCTCAAAAAAACTACTCGAGACTTCTTCTGCCTGAAAAAGTGTATACATGTAAAAATAAAAATACAACACGTCATTTTAAAACCCATGCATAAATAAGAAATCAGAAAATAACTTCTAACCGCCAAGATACCTACATTATTGTTTGATTCACACTAATGTAGTGTAAAATAATCAGTACCTACTACTTCAATATATTTTCTATACTAGATGAACATAAATACCAGCCTCCGTGTAGTTAAAAAGACCGGGCTCAGCCCAATATTCATGAACGGCCAACGTCACGGCGTGTGCGTGAGTGTTACTTCGATTCTTAACGATTACATACGTGTTATTCTAGGTACGTAATAAAATTAACTTAATTTAAATACTTTTGTATAAAGTTAACTTGAAGTTAACACGTTAATTTCAATAAAAATCTAACTTATTAAGTTAAAAGTTAATCTGAAAAAAAAGTAACGCGTTAAGTAACTTAATTAAAATTAACTTAACTTTTTAACTTAATTTTAACTTTTTACTCGTTAATGCCCAGCCTTGCAGTTATGTTGTTCTGTTATCATGGCTATCATAGATAAACACTTAATATCAATACCGCATTGATCAATATAGTATTATACTATGAATGAAGCGAAAATAAAATAACCATAGCTACTTCAGATATTATTATATATATGTATATATTATTATTGAGAGGTTTTCAATGATTCGACAAATGTTTAGACCAATAAACCGCATTGGCCTTTTAGTATAGCACTGAATGCCACTGATTATTCAAAATATTTTCAAGATAAATGTGATTTGTATGCGTATAACATGCCAATAATATCAATGACTATAAAAAAAAAAATAAAACTTAATATTTGTATTTATTAAAGGTGCAACAATCATATTATGCATACGCATTATACACGGATATAGTTATACATTATTCCATGATGTTTAATATAATAGACATTTGTCGACCGAGATTATAATATTACATAAAGTACACATGACCATATAGTTACAATAGGGTAACATTTTATTATCTTATTACTGTATATCTGTATCAAAAAGTTATTATATCGTTGAAGTACGTTGTTATCAGTAAACACATAGATAACATGTTTTTATTTTTAATCGGAATTTTAATAATTCAAACTTTTCATAATTAATTGAATATTTACAATATAAACATCTATCTATTTCATATGTATAGGCTTTACACCTGTGATGAATCATAATTGATTACCTCATGGTAATATATGATATCATAAATTAACAATTTCGGTTTTAATCTCTTTTATCACTTCTTAAAAAATGTAATTTGATTTATTTTTTATTATTATTAAATTATTTTATTTTATCAAAAAGAGAATTGGAGTTTAAACTCTACCTATAGTTGTATTAACATGTAACTGTTGTAAAAATTATCTGACCTTTAAACAAATTATTACAGGAAATTTGATACGCTACATATACTATTTAAACACAATGTAAATAGTGAAAAATTAACGAAAAGGTAAATGCAAATAATAATAAAATATTAAAGTATTTAGTTACCTATCTACATTGTTATTACCTAGGAATATTGGAAATATATTATTTATATTACTCTATTTAATAAACTTCTAAATTTTAACGACTTCAAATCGGGTTATTAATAAACGAATCGTTAAAATGATATTTTACACTATATTTTAAAAATGTAACAAAGGTATATGCAACGTTTTTGTTTTAACAAGCCGATGAATGAGACAACATTTTATTGAATATTGATAACAGCCTATTGAAAAATGTATGCGACCTAATAATATACAATGAACATGACATATAAAAAATATATAAAATTACACAATTTGAGAGCTTATAATTTATATATTCTCATACTTGCTAATATAGTATATCTATAGATAATTAAAATATTAAAAAATAATATTTTTTTTTCATACCTATGTGGAAATATATTTAATATTTATGTATAATACATTATATATTACAATAACCAAAATGAATACAATTCATTTGCGATTTTCAAACACGAGACTCTAATTAATCTTAATCGCTTAATCAAAACAACCTGACAGTGTTATTCGAAATAACCAACGTTCTATGACAAAACATTTGAAGAGCGTATGCTTGTTGATGTTCTTATGAATAAAATGTACAGTGACAAAATTATACGAATTTATAATTAGTTCATTTATATTCACCTTAAAATAAATAATGTATTAATAACAGATTTGCTCGGGGAGATGTCTGGAATTTCATACTATAATCAACCAACTCGGCAAAAAGCATTGTTATTATATAAATAATAATTAAAGTATGATTAATTTTTATGCATATAATGGAATACACTACTAGAAAATGCTCACCGAAACCGACTAAAAATATAGCAGTTGATTTTATGGTTATTTTTGGAAATGTACCAACAATTGTTGGGCCTTTGTTTAATATTTATGTATGTATAAGTAAACCCTGTTGAAAAATACCTGAAGCACCATCTCAGTAAATACTTACCAAAACTGTAACTATAGTACTACTCTTTTTGATAATTTTTGGAAAGGTCCCGACATTATTGAGATCTATGATTTTATAATAAGTCATCTTGAAAATCTTAAACCAATTTGTTATTGTAAATATTTTTTTAAAATATTAGAAATATTTTAGTAATACTTTTAGTTTTTTTAACTTTTATCTTAAGAATTATATTCCTAGTTGACGTAATTATACACTATTTACATGATGCACTTTTTATCAAATTACCAACACATTATTATGTTTCCATTAATTGGTTTATCCTTATCAGTTATCAAAATATTTTTAAAAGTAAGTTGAATATAAACGTGATTTAAAAAACCGAACCAATTTTATAATTTGCAAATTAAAAACCCCTTAAAAACATCACTATAAAATAATCTCTTTTGTCGATTTTATAATAGATATATTTAACTTTAAAATCTTTCTATGAACACATTTTAACAGTTTTACATAAACATATTTTTTAGAACTGTCGTGTTTACACAAAAATCAGAAATGGAATAGACAAGAAACTATTATTAAATTACTCTTAAAAATGTATTTAAGTATTATTAAATTGTTAGATTTACACTTTTCTTAAAAATTTCATATATATAACCCTCTTAAAAATAATGTGTATGATGTTTTCTTATAGGGTACTAAATAGGTAGTTTTTAGAAAATTTAAATATTAATATATAACACTTACAAAATATTTACATAAAAACATTTTTAAATAATTTATAAGGTTTTTTTTTTTACTCCTGTGTTAATATTAATTTACATCTATTTATTTATTTATTTATTTATTTATTATAATAATTATATATAAGTAATACGTTATAATTATAAAAAAAAAACATTTTAAAATTAATGAAATATTACCCATGAGTAAATTTAATTTAGTTGCAGTAACAAGTATTTCAATTACTTTACGCCTCCAGAATTCGTCCTATTATAATGTTTCTTGATATAACAAATGTTAAGATCATTCCAAAAACAATCAACTAAAAGTATTATTATTATATTATTAATGTTTTCGTGAGTATTTATCAAGTTTGTAGTGCTATCATTTTCCAATAGCGCATTTCAAACGTGCATACAAATCTCAATTGAAACTGCAGGCTGTATTTAATATTTTTATTTTAAATGTTAATACAACGATCAATCATGGTACTCGAAAAATAGTTCAGGGCCAAATCATGTTCTTTATGATTTTGTGATTATAGATTTAGCATGGCACCTAAAACAGGAAATAAAATAAATGCCATTTTAATTGTATTTGTCAAAAACATTTACGTTTTTCATAATATTCTTAAAAACTTAATTTAACCCTGTTAAATTCTTAGTATTGAAATGTTCACTATCTACATTCTACAGGTTGATCATGAAAAAAATAATCATATTATAAAAACCATCAGATTTCTTTCTTCGCTCGAAATCGAAAACGTCTATGTCCTTTGGTGGCACATTGCGGAATTTTTGAATTGATTATTCCAAACCAACGATGTTCCAACGATACGATTGTGGTACCAGAAGAACGATATATGAAAACATTAAAGTGTATCGAATTAAGTAATTTAATTTTTTTTTTTTACATTCGTATTTTTATTTTTTGGATGTTCAAAATCCGTATCGGATTTCACACAATTCGAATTTAACGTAACAGATCGGCCATACGATTATAAAATCGTCATTATTTTTTAGCGTTGGCAGTGTATCGAAAATCGCAACGAAACCGTACGATTCAAAGGCACAAGTCTCCGGGAATGAATGGTCGGATCCGACGAATAAACAGTCGTATAATCCCAGCCATTGGTTCAGATCCCGTACGGAATTTAATTGAATTCCCTCCACCCCGTCACCGGATTTAGCTTAATGTGTGTATGTATATAGACGTCGTGAAGGATGGGAAGTGGCGGCAAGTCGTGGGCGAGTGTGGATTGCGACGAATGTTTTTTTTTTTTTTTTTTTTTCCGGAGATCGGACCGGGCCGGGTGGCGGAGCAAGAAAAGATTATGATACCGAGTGGCAGTCGTAAATTTCCAAGCCAATTAACAGATAAACCGGATAGCGTTGGGTTTTGCATGTTAATATCGCTGCTGGGCGTTAATAATTAGCGCGATGGTGGTAGGTCTTCGGAGCCGGTGCACAGTCGACGAAGGACAGGGGTCGTGTTGGAAACGGAGGTTTTTTTTTTTATACGCCCGTCGTGCCAGTTGCCGCCGATGCTGCCGTGCTGATTATTTTATTACCGTGTAGTCCGTGGCCGGTCTAAAACGTCGGTTTTTAATTTTGCCGAAAAGGCGCCAGAGGTCGGTTCGCGGGCCCCACAGTGCACCGGACGAAAGATTTAGCTGCGCCCAATAGAACACATATACATACATGCAATCCCGACCTTTCCCCCAAAAGGGGCATCTGTACGCCCGACCGTTGAACCACCTACGAATTCATAATTTTCATGTACGTATTCCATTTCCGATCGTATTTTCCAAATTAAACCCATTTTGTCGCACGAATTCATCAAAATTATAGTGTACACAAATAAATAATACAAAAACGATTAGCCATCGAACATTTGACGTGATAACTTCGAAACGGTTTTGGTTATTGAAACCACCACCATGCCAAAATCCTGTAATAACCGTAGGGAGTCCGCGCATCTTGAAAATCGCCATATCGAACAATAATTTTTTATTATTATTATTTTTTATTTATTTATTTTTTTTTGTTATTGGTTACGTTAAAGATCTGATAAAAATTATATCGTTTTCATGTTATTATAGCTCATGAAATTAATTGCGAAATTTAACTTTCGTTTTAAATTTATTTCGAATTCCAAAACTATATTCATACATTTTTTTCAAGTGTTCACATTATATATTTTTGCACATGTGGTTTGATGTTATCTTGACAATTGAACTATCTATCAAAATATAATTTTATATTATATTTTGTTATATATTACTAATGTTAATATACTAACTGCATATAAATATAAATATAAAACTACGAAAAATACTATTATCTTAAATATTTTTTAGATAAATCTATTATTTGCTATATATTATCGTGAATCGTATTTTTTTAGGACTATTCATTAAGCAAGAATCTGTTATTAATGGTTCTTAATATATGCAGGACGTATTAATGTCTATACATTACAAACTATTCAATTGATTAAACATAAGTCAGCGAATATTAATAAATGTTATAAATATTTAAGAACTTAAAATGAGAATATTGATTTAAATAAGTATTTTTTTTTTTAATAGATTTACAAGAAATTAATATCTATACTAAAAATATAGTCACTAAACCAATGCTATCAGTTGTAGTTACAAATTTCTAAGATTATTTTCAATACAAAATTATAATTGTACGTGAGCTAAAACTCGACTCCAACGAATGATTAGGCATTAAAACAGATCACTAGATCTGGACCTTTGTTCTGCGTAGATTTACATGTGCAACCACTGATAAATTCGCTGATTATCAATTATTAGTTATTACGTTTTACTTTCTAATTATTTTTGTTATTTAAAACAAGCTGATTTTCATTAGTGATTTTCAAAAATAAATTAAGCGAAGAGTTTTATAACTAATAAATAAAAACAATAGGTATATTAAAACTAAAATAAAATATATAGTCAATCAATAAAATTGCAATAAAGGTAAATTAAATTAATAACGACCAGAATAACAATAAATATATCACATTATGGTTCATCTACTATATAGGTAAGATTAAATTATAAGAATAAATCCAAAATATCCAAGTGACATTTCAAACGTCGCGCTGAATCCGAATCAGTTGTCTGTTCGCGTAACTACCATCTTTTATATTTTTTAAAAACATGGAACGTGCGAAAAGTACTGTTTTTCTATTGAATTAAATTCAATAAAAATTTGACGAAAAAAATTTTTCGACGTTAAATATACTTTAGAGTTAAGACTTTTTAGAAACAATAAATGTCAAAAAAAACAGTCAATATACTTTAAACAATAACAAACAATAATGAAATAATTTTAATAATATGAAAACGTTTGTCATTACGTAAAATTATCTAATTTTAGGTATATAAAAAGTCTTTTTAAAAACAAATTTTTTTAGTATAATATTATATAAGTATAAAATAATAATTATTTCAACAATTTATAATATTCAATGTACATATTTAATTACCAAGAAATCGGGTAAACGTTGATAAAAATAACAGACTTAATATAATAATTTTTAAATATGCATAACCAATTTTTAATAATACAATTCTCGGAAATTGAAAAAAAATGTATATTTCTGTATAATATTATATTACTAAAAAATATATAGTATACATGGTTATTTGAGGAACAATTTTTTTTATAAAGTTTTAAAACATCAAATAGGTAATCGATATCTTAATAGAAATGTTATAAGATTCTGTTAGTATACAGTAAAAGTATAGACATATAAAATGAAGGGAAGCCCTTGAAGATAAATAATTAAGGACTAGTTAGGATAAATATAATATATAGTATAATTCTAATAAAAAGGAACACGGAGCAAATAGGAAAAGGCAAGTTATGAAGTTGAGTGGAAATATATAAAGTATATATATACAGTACTACAAATATATAATGGGTTCGAGAATGATATGAAATGCATGATTATAGATATAGATGTTTGGAGTGAAATAAATGTCAAATATTTTGTATAAAAAGGGGATCTATTATGTATACAAATTTTATAAGACAGTGGCGAAGCGTGCAATGGTACACGAATTATAATTTTGGATAGTAGTTAAGAAGATATACAGAGCGTAATTGTAGCAGAGATAAGAATGTTAAAGTGGATGATTAAAGTGATTAGAGAAGAAAAACAAGAAATTAGTATGTAGGAGGTAGTATTGGGGACAAATTAGTAGAAAAAATGAGAGGGAATAGACTGAGATTATTTGTACATGATTTAAGGAAGAATGATACTGAGGAAATAAGATGTTTGTTACTGGAAGACCAAAAAAAAAAAAAAGTGAGAGATGTAATAGAGTGTAATATGAAATGGGCATTTGAAGTACAGGAGATCGAGTTAAGTGTAAATGCAAAAGTAAAGTAGTTATTAAGGAAGATAGAAAAATATATGATAGAATAGATACATCGAAGTATTAGTCAGATATGGAACGAAAATAATTGGCAAAGAGTGATTTTACGTTGGAAAATATTTTTTTTAAACTTACTGACGGACGACAATATTCTGTTATTTTATCTCTATACGCATCTGCTAAGAAACGTTTTCACAATAGTCGTACATTTATAGATACACACATACATATACAAATAATATCACGTCAGTTTATTCCGTGGGTCGCAATAATAAAGGACAAAAATATAGATGTTAAAGATATAAAAAAATAAATAAAAGAAGAAACCTCTAGGATAATATACGTGCGTTACACTGAATATCACGCTGACGTCTTCAAACACTACAATTGCTTTGGCCATCAAGGTTTCCCGAAACGTTTCAATTATTGAAGAAATACGAATCGATACAAGTATATATAATGACAGTGGGATCTCGTTGCTTAAAATACATTTTATTCGGTTAAAACTTTTGACCCAACATAAATGAAACATTTGGTGTGCACACATGGGATATATTAATAAATACCTCACTGTAGTTTTACTTTTGTCTGGTTGATCATTGGAAAGCACAATAATATGGCATAATTTATTGTAATGTGTGCATTTGATACGTACATATAAACATGTATACGATATTGTCCATACGTGTGTGTGTGTGTGTGAAATAATAATGCTGATAATATAAGTAGGTATATGTGTAGTTATGTAAGATATAGGAATATATACGTACACAACTTTTATATCTACCTATACATCGATAATAATGATTTGAAAACATGTCATATCTGACGTGTTCTAAAATACTCGAAAAGAAAATAATATTCACAATAGCAACAACATATCAATATATCTACAATACTATTTGTTTTACTATCACTTACTATGTTTTAAAATAAAAAAAAAAAAAACAATCGAAATAATATTAAACTTTTCCATTAAAATAATTAAATCAAGCTGGTACAAATGTATATACCATTACACTAAGTCTACTGTCCTTTATACACATTATAACGATTTATGGTTCATGGTTTAAAATATAATATGTATTGCTGGACAATAGCGGAAATAGACCATTATATTTTGATCTATGTTCACTGACAAGTAATATATTTGTAATATATATTAGTAATATATTTTTTCTGAAATAATACGTTCAGAACATATAAAATTACGTTTAAAATAGACATTGAATAATTATCCATTTAGTAGTACAAAAAACTCAAAATTATTTAAACAAATTACTGTACATGCATATTTATGCGCATGAGATGCATTATCATCATACATACTTTAATTTAAAGAAAATTAAAAAAATGTTTTTAAGAAATATGCCACAACACTAACGAATAATCGACCTAAAAGCATTACAAATCTGTGGGGCTTTGAAAAATCGGGTTTAAATTCTGAAAACTGTTTTAAATTCAATAATTTGTCTTCTAGGGATTGATCGAGGTTTTTATTATTAATTTTTTTTCTACTGTGTTATTTATCATTAATAATTGAAAATTTTAAATATTGATTATATTTTAATCTGTAATAATAAAGAAAAATACCTCGATAGACTCCTAAAAGACAGGCCAAACAATTTTATTCGGTTTACAGATTGTAAATCCGACTTCCCAAAGTTCTAAAAGTCACTCTTATTAGTTTTTTAGGTGAAAATTTTGTAATAACACAGCAATAAAAAATTATACGGGTACTGGGGTATTTATAAATTTATTTTAAAATGTACCTTAATACTTCTAAATTGTTAGATTTTTATTTTTAATAAAAAATGCCTATACAGAACCCCTTAAAAATGGCAAGTGTTGCGGCCTCTTAAGAGGAGTGATTTGAGGTTTCAAGATCTAAAAAATGAATATAATGTTAGTTGTATAATATTATTTATAAAGTATAGAAAATTAGTTGTCGCCCTTTTTTCGAATTTTGTAACCTTTTAAAAATGTTTTGTTAAAATGTATTATTTTGTTGTAAAACTACAATCGATTTTTAACAATCAATAGTTATATTAAAAATTGTATAACTTTAAAATTAAATACTATTATAAAAGTAAAAAATAAAAATAATAATACAATAATAAAAATGAAAATTTGCCTAATATACTCAAAAAATAATTATAGATTTCTATAATTTATTTTACTATAAAAATAATATGGAAAACTATATAATCCTTTTTTGAATACTCTACGCACATTTTTATTTTTATATATTATATTTTTATAATTAATACTTATATTCATATAATATGTAGTTTTAATTACATTACATGTGTTAATCGTAAAATTACGTACCTGTTATATAATATTATATAAATTTTATTGAGCGTCGTTTTATAGAAAGAAATGATTTATCGATTAATATTGCTTTCAAATTTAAAAGACCTGTAAATAAAATCAAAATTAGGCAAAATGCTTCCTTCCCCTAATTACCAACTTTTTTCTAATAATTGCGTATTATTTGGGTTAAAAATATTTTTTTATCGTATACTTTAGTATTTTAATTTTCTCTTAAATTATTTGAAGTCACGTGGTATTTATAATTTTATTATAAGATACGTGTTGGCACTCAAGCGCATTTAAACGGAAAATAAATAACAAAATCATAGTTTAACCTCAATTAAAATGTTTTCTCCGAGAAAATCCAACTACAGAGGGACTAAATAGTAAAATTCTATAAATGTACATATACATAGTATTTTAGTTTTCAAAATTAGTAACTTCTTTAAAACTTTTAGATTTTTAACTAAAATATATACAGATTTGATTACATGTCATAAATATGTTACATGAACTTAATATGTTCCACTCTCTCATGAAACATTCTTTATTATGCCAGTGATATAGTCCAATACAATATTATATTAAATATTCAGTTTGTCTTACTTATATAATTTAATATTGTCAATATCCAATAATATTATGTAATACATGTATTAATACAATTGATGCGTATAATTATAAATACCGTCAGAATGAACTCAATATCTACTCGAATTACAATTAGAATTGGTACACTATAATAATGTTATTTTAATGTTTTTATTGTTGGATGATGACACAAAATATGAGATCGCAAATATAGAAAGAGTTCGATTATACACTTAAAAGGAATTGTATTTAAGATGTATTTTGCATTATATAAAAATGGATAAAAATCGATTGTGAAGTATCTCATGCTAAATGCCATAAACATAATTAAACGTTGTGACACTGTAATTGAGGAAAGCCATGAGTTTCACAAATGGTACAAAACAACAAAATACGTGAAAAAGGTGAGATAAATAATTGATGGCCAAAGTAGTTTTTCATTAAAAAAATAAATAAAATAATTAATAATAACAGTAAAAAATTATATTTCAATTCTCCTTGTGACAGTTAAGAGTATTTTTCATATTGGACGCAAACCATTATTGTCAACGGATATCCATTTTAATTAGGCAATGCCTCCAACAGTTTGCAGTCCCGTGTTTTTTCATTAAACACGCATGTATTTAAATTAAAATGGTCAAAAACCATTCATTTTGAAAACATTTATCTAGAACGAGTTAAGCTGTGACTAACAACATAATCCATTTAAAGCCCTCCGACATTTTTCCCTTGCGCTAATTTTATAGTCGAGCTTTTTTTTCCACTTCGATAGCTTTATCTCACTAATATTATAATATATAATAATATTATAAGTCAGTAAACCATATTTAGTATTTAATTAGAACAATAATATATTGGTACCTATGTAAAATACATGAGGATTGAAAATGGTTATCATACAATTGTTGAACTTTTTAAGAAGGCAATAATTGACATAAAATATGCATTAATTTTATTGTAGTTATAACAAATCAATCAAATCATAATTTAATTCAGGAAAATAATTTTTATATATTATTAAGTGGATATTAGTATAAAAGTAATTAATATTACGCTATAGTTTTTAATAAATATAATTTACATGAATTTCGGATCATATGCTTTCCCGTAGACGTTTTTAACTCTCAACAAAATATTAGTTATCAGAAAACTACTTAAATTTTACAACCCAATAGCAATATTAATATTAATTAAAGGTTGATAAAAAGTTATAAATTGTGCTATGGTAATTATTGTACAAGTATTACTGTACTATTTTATTATTTTTGGAATTTATGATAAATATTGTAGTGAAATAATTTCATCTAACCTCTTTCTATTTTTGGGGGGTAATTTGGGGGTAATATATTTTACACCCTTACTTATTGCACTTACTGATAACTAACTTAAAATACATATTTTCAATATAACATACATACTTTCCTATCTCCATACCTAATAGTTCTCCCACCAGTTATATAAGATTCGGATCTGTCCTTGATTCATAAGACTCATTACTCTAGAAATAAATCATAACATTTATAGAAACATTAGATTATACACTATATATGTACAGTCAACCAGTTAAAAATATTTATACGTCTACATTATAGTAATTTAAATTAATAATTATTTATTTATCGGATAATTTTACTTACGTTAGAGAATCACTTTTTTAAATAGTATTTTATTATTTTTCCGACAGTTTAAATTGTATTTGTATATAAGTAGACATTATTTTATAGTTTTATTTTGTTTTTTACTAAAAATAGTGGGACAGTAATGTTATTTTTCAATTTTTAATTTATTGATTTAAATAATAATAATAATAATAATAATAATTTTTATTGATGAAATAAGTAGTTGTAATATATTATTTTATTATAATGAATTAAGTAATTACAGTAGTTAGTGACATGAAATCTTATATATGTATATGACATTATTGATTACAAAAAAAATGTAGTATTTGTACTATGTCATTGAGAGTATAATGTTTCTCTATTAAATTTTACTAAAGTAATTCATACTCATTTATTATTTAAATGAATCACACAATATGAAACTTTAATATTATAATTTTGATATAACTCATAGTTAAAACATAGGTGTGTATTAATTATCAGTTGTATTATTATACTTATTTACACAGGAAAAAACCGATTAAATAGTGGTAATATATTACAATTAGATACTATTTTTGTTATTGAGATCTAGTAAAAAAAAGTATTCTAAAAGTATTGGGAATTTATTTTGTGAAGTATTTTTAAATACTTAGAGAATACTATTATCAAAAAATTTTCGAATACATATTCTAAATATTTTTTGTTTTAAGTATTTTTAATACGTATTCGAAATACTTTTAAAAGGTATTTTACCCAAATCTGATAAAAAGTGGTACAGATATGAGATTTTCTTCAAATAACTATTAATATGTGTATAGGATTTTTCAATTGTTGAATTTTCATTATTCAAATTGCTATAGTGACTATACTAATGTAGTAGGTACGTTGAAAATATCTTACGACGGTGTCCCAAGGAAAAAACTAAATTGTATACTAAACATAATATATACGTATCTATATAATTTTACAATCTATATATACATTTAATCGTCTACGTCATTTAGTCGTTACATATTGTTATATTATATAGTGATGACAATACAAATTAGAGGAAACGTGCAGTGGCGGAACAATTTGCGCATTAAACGCACGAGGCAACACGCACACAAAGGTCGTTCCAACGTGTGTACATATATAACTAATTTAATAACAGTTTGTTAGACATGTTTGGGCATTTCAATTACTGAGGTTGTTCGGCGATAACATAAAAATATCATAATAATAATAAGAAAGTAATTTTAAAGACGATTTTCGTATATGTCGACGTTACGGAATGCAATAGATAATAGAGGGTTACGTATCATAAAAACACAAATTACCCATTTTCTGACATTCTTATAATCATGGTTCATCAAATATTTAATTGACAACGATATATACTAATGCCAAAACATATAATTATGCTATAATATAAGTATGCAATTATATTCGTGTTGTGACATGTAAATGTTGATTTTTGTGCTTTTACAGTAGTATTATTTTTGGTTCGTGACTTTCTCAACATTAAAACTAGTGATTTATATTGAAATTTATTACAATCATCAGCATTTCTTTTATTGGTGAGGGGCAAAATGGAGTATTTGTCTCTATAAAAAATGATTATACTGTTTTTTACGTTATAAAACAAATATGTTCAAAAAATAACAATAATATATGCTGTAATATTATATTACTTATACGTATTACGTTACCTATTAATGATATTTAGGTTTTTATCATAACAAAAATAATTTAAAACACATTTAAATCGATTCTTTATTTACTTTTGGTGAATTTATGTGTATATTTGTCCTTGGATTATTACACATGAACCAATGACCGTAAAGTATGTATTATATTTGAAATATTTAAATAACCATGTGTTATTAAATTATACAATGAACAGTACAAATTTTTCTTCGCAATGGACTTATAAAGGGTGTTCAACAATAAGTAAAAATGTCCATGGATAAATCGACTATAGAAATGTTAACAGATATTGAATTCCATATTACGTATATACATGGATTTGGATTTATGATGATATATAAGCCTAATATCTTGCAATCGATAAATCATTAACATAAATTTATTGCTATACTTAAAAAATATTTTTCAATGCATCAAGTTAAAACTATCACTATACCTAAATCACTCTGATAACATATTGAACTAATTACAAAATGACAATTAACGATATTTTAACCAATTTCAATAATCCGTGATTCGTTGCTACAAATTCGAACAAATAAAATTATAGTTATCGACTCAACCTTATTAGTAGAAAAAACGTTCTATCTCGACCTGTTAACTTTTCGGCTTTATGTAAATTAGCTCTTTGTGTAGAACTTGAAATAATAATTTTATCGTACTGGTTATAATATTGTATAGATATATATTTTTTTCGCTATAGAAAATCGTGTAATGCGATTTTAATAAACAAATATGAATGTCCTAAACGAGATACTGTATTATGTTTAATACAATGTTATAGTTTTTATTTGTAATTATTATGTCTAGGGTTTAGGCTTAAAGGAACGTATCAACCAAAATTGCATTTCTTTAATTATAATACAAATTGTAATGAAAAATTAATTGCTTTTAGTGAAAATGTGTATAATATACAAGTTAAAAATGTATGATTTATCACGAATATAAAAAATAGAATGTAACACTATTTTTAAATTATTAATAACATTAAAAAGAAAAATTAATTTTTCTCTCCTGAAAATTTTAATTTTCGTTGATACATTACATTAATCCTAGACTACGGTATATTTTTAACGTATTTTTTGGAACCTGAACAATGAGCGCCGACTGATAAAATTGAATGCGAAGGCTCTTGTGAGTTACAGCAATATCAATATAAAATGTGTACATATATGATAAATACCTATATGTACATAAAATATAATATCATTATACATGTATATATCATGTAAACATGAAACCACCTATTGTGCCCTTATTTTCTTTAGATTATATTTTAATCATACCTATACCTATGTATATTATTAATAGACTGATAAAATATTCCACTTTTATTTTACTTTTTACATCTATCTATACATAATAAATATAAAGAATTGTGTTTGTATAAAACTTCTTTACATGATAAAAAAAATAGAAAATATGGGCGTATTACAGAACAGGATAAGCGTGACAATATACGTAAGTTTTTCAGTCTTCCTTTACAATATATAAAGTATGTAATTATTAAAATAATTGCCGTAGCTGGGGGTTGAATACTAAAAATGGGTATTCTTAAATAAATGGGTTTGATCTATTATATATTTAAATACAGGTACTGGTGTTTTAAATAAAATTCAATACAAAGTTAGTGCATCTGTTTCTATCGTGTTTGTTATTATATTGTTCATTTGATTTCTAATTTACTTGAATTTCATATTACCAATTATATTTGATTGGAAGTTATGTCATTTATATAGACATAAATATATCTATATTAACTTTGGAGCCATTTATTTGAACTATTTTAGTTAAATATTAAGAAAAAATGATAACCAAATAAATACTTATTAAAACTTAATATTAAGAAAAATAAATAGTGAAAAAATTCATTGTTGAATAATTAAAAAAAAAACCCTCTTAAGATTTGAGTCCCAAACGTGAAATGAAAAATAAAAATGAATTGACTTTTTAACTTAGTTAAGTTAATATTTTTTTCGATGTTAACTTTTAACTTAACTAAGTTAATATTTTTCTTAAATTTTCCCACCTTATCCAACATAGGTATTTATTATTTAGTAAACCTAATGTCTATAAGTTCAAAATATATTTAATTTCATTTATTTCATACATAAATCTATCGACGACGTAGAACTTTGTCAACGCCCATCGCATATTGGATAAGTAAATATTGTTACATTATTCGCATGTGCAATTAGTTTTCGTCTTAAGAGAACGATTTTTAGACCAGTACTACATAGAACTGTATTTGCTTTCTCTGTCTAATCAACTGATAATATGGGAAAAGTACGTTTGGCATTCTTATCACAACTTCGCCAAATCTAATATTTTATTAAATTGTCCAATTACAAAATGTATATACTAGATACTTATCTATCTATTTATTGTCCTCTATTTTTCAAAATTTTAATTTTATAGAAAAGCATATATATTTAAATTATTAGTATTTAAAAATAAATAAATCTCTTAATAAAATTAAAATTTCAGAAAACGACGACATACATTAGCATACATTTTATAAAATCTACGACAACAAAATGAAAAATTGATTTGAAAATGTTGTTTTATTTGAAATTGAAAACAAATTGGAAGGAAAAATGTATATATAAATTATATTTACAGACATCCCGATAATACGTTTTTCGAAACATTCTGTTTCGATTCGCATCGACACAAATATCTAGAACGAATTATTTAACTCTATTTACGTTCTCTCACTGTATCCCCCATCTCCCTATAAAAACTGTAGTTCTTAAGAAGACGTCATACCTACAAGTATTCAATGAAAAACTTTTTCATTTTCATTAACATACAATCACGAAAAAAAAAATTAACTAGGTAATAATATAACCTATAATATATATATAACCTATATAAGAAGTAATTAAAGTACCTTTTTTCGATTTATTGATTATTTTTAATTTATAGGTATTGAAAAAAAAAATCGAAAAATTAGACATTTTACAACTCATAAAACTTGTAAAAATATACATATCAAAAATCGGATAAGTTGTTCACTAGATAATTTGGTTTTTAATATTTTATTTTTATTTTATATTTCTACAATATTCTCAAGTTGTTAAAAATGAAAAATACATAAACACGTTTTTTAACAAATATCGTATTTACACAAAAATAAAAAAAAAGAATTGACACAAGAATGTTTTTTAATTACTTTCAAAATATATTTAAATATATTCAAATTGTGACGTTTTCAAATTTTCTTAAAATTTGATAAAAATTGCCTATACAAAACCCGTTAAAAATTGGATGTACGACGTCTTCCTAATCACTAAATTAATCCTATAAAATATTAATCGCGCGACTATGCACACGATATATATACCTATACATATATACTATACTACTGCGTGTTACTTGCAGTGTTGGGCAAGTTAGTTTTAAAAAGTAACTAAGTTACGTTACTAGTTACAAAATTAAATGGTAACTAAATTAATTATTTGTTACCTAAATACAAAAGTAATAGCGTTACATTACTTTTTTAACTCAAAAGTAACTAGTTACAATGACGTTACTTTCAACATTTTTAAATATGTAAAAATGAAAATAATAAAATAAAATGTTTAAAATATCTTTATATTTCACTAATAATCTTCAGTCGAATTTATAAAATTCAATATCATGCCTACTCCTATTTGTTATATAACACCATACAATCGTTAAAATATCTACTTTTCGCAGATGTGATGGGTAATTTTAGACGAATTTAATAGAATGATTTTCATTTTTTATTTATAGAAATGTCACGCGTTATTTTACAAAATTACTTAGATATAAGTAACGTAGTTACTCCTACAATACGATAAAAATTAAATTACGAAGTGACTATAACGTTACTCGAAAAAGTAACTACGTTACTTACGTAATGAGTAACGTCCGATACGTCACTAGACAACACTGATTACTTGTAATGCTCGTGTATTTCTGTAATACATTCTAGATGATAAGACATTGTCGAAATATCTGGGTTTCGATTGAAATATTGTTACAGTTATACAGTGTGTGCAGAGTGACGCTGCGTTGCGTATTATCGTACTTCTAACGGGAAGTGTCGCGTGCAAGTCGACTACAGCCGTGAAACGTACGGCAATGTATAATATTACATAACAGAATAATACGGAACGGGGTAAATAGTTTGATAAGACGACGCGCGTTATCGTCGAGCGGGGAACGTTCTGGGCGCGCGAGCGGAGCGGAGATTGCGGAGTCTGCCGTACCGTACTTCCGGACCAAGGTACATCGTTTATGCGGGCAAAACTTATACGGCAGTTGTAGTCTATAACTTACCTGCACACGCACACACGTTGTACACGAAATAACACGCACACGCGCACGATCTCTTTGTGCCCGAATAATAATATAATGCACGACGTCGCAGCACACGCCCGTACGACAAAACAGTTTCCAGAGCGGGTTTGGTTAGGTTAGGTTAGTAGGCAACAACCCACGACCGTCATGGCGAATATTGTTCAGTAAATTATTATGGTCGTGCGCGTACATGTTGTATGTATTTATGTGTGTGTGTGTGTGTGTGGTAGCAAAGTTTGCAGTGTGTTGTTGTTGTTGTTGTTCACTTCCGACGAATTAAATTCACTCGGAGCGGCGTGTCTGGCCGGGACACTTGCGCGCACCCCGTCCCCCGCGTAATTCAATCGTTTTAAACGCTCTCGTCGTTTAAAAGAGATTATATACCGCAGAACCGACGCCACAGATATCCCTTGTTTTTCATATAATGATAATACGTCTACGAATATCCACGTGGATCTCCGGAAAATCGAAAATGTCCAAATAACATACAATATAATCGCACGACAAATCGTATTATACGAATCGGAGCAGGGCTCGTCGCAACGAGAAACAGACCACTCTTTCACCACTGTTCACTTTGAGTATTCTGCGGGAGGAGAAAAAAAAATGTACGTTTCACCAAAAGATGGCCATTAACATGGTACTCGTAGATAAAATTTTTAATTTTTAACATTTTAGCTCAACTGGTAAATTTTTTTTTTCCACTGACCAACATCAACGGTTTACATTTTCCGGTGGCGGGGCGATCGCCCCCCTCTAAAATTGTAGTAAATCACTTATTAACCACTTAAATATTGATTTAAATTTTAACAATTATTTGTATTTACATGGTAATGTATTTTCATAATATTATTGAAAGTAAAAATAGTTCATTATAAGCAGGTAATTAGAGTTTAAAAATATATGTAGATAATAGCACGGTTGAAATAGGTACCTATTATTCACTTGCGCCAAGTAACGAACAGCTCTCGGCGCTGGGACGACGTTGACAATCGCCCGTCATAACTATTTACTATACTATCAAAACACAAAAACATAGTAGGGGCAATTCGGTAATAATGCGGCCGCCGGAGCGATATGAATCGTCGCCCGACACGCATATGGACTACAGAACAACACGGAATAAGTTACTGTGCGTATACAAGTGTGTTTTACTGTGTTCGTGTTCGTGTTCGTGACGCGTGCACATTTCTATAATTTCTATATTTCTTTATTATTTATTTAATTTATTCTTTTATTATTGGTGTATATTATATTATTATAATATAGCAGATAAAAATGCAGTATCATATTCACAGAAAATTGAAATAAAACAACTTGGAAGACCTGTTTAGTGAAATGAAAGATAGACGCTTAAATTTTGAGTATAAAACATATAAGTTTTATTATTTTGTAATTTTTGGTTTTCGTAAAAAGTATTTATATATATATAATGTTTTATATTTTGGTTTCATAAATATCTTTTAAATTTGTACATAATTATTATTGTATTCCGTGCTTTTCAAAAATTAATAGTTTTTAAACATCCTCCCACTTTCGAAGCCCACGAGTTGCCACTGACATTTTATTATATTCATTTAAAATTTCACAGTTTCTTCTCGTAATCATCCAGTTCGGTTAATACATTATAGGGTAAACGATTTTCGTAAGATCGTTACATAATATACAAATTTAACATTTTCTATCAAAATTTAATTATAATAAAACAATACTATTAAATAGATACTATTAATATTTTTAATAATGTATATATATTATGTGTAATAATGTATTAAAATTTATTACACTTTGCTAAAATATTTTAAATAGATTTGAGTTACAATTTTTCTAATAAAAAAGTGTATAAACTTCAGACTTCTAATCATTTTCCATTTAAATTCTAAACTTAACGACGAGTTAAAATAATTCAATTAAAATTTGAGTTAATATTTTTCATTAACATGACCATTTCTGTATTTCAAATTCCGATCCTACTTAGGGAGCTAGTATGTTATACAATGGTATTTATCTTTTTTTGATTTGTTAACAAATTTTTTCTAGTATAATTTATATATAAGTTGAAAAATTGTATAGGAATTTTTATTATATTTAAGTCCCATCCTATAAATATTTCTTAGTGCTCAACCTGTACATATGTATATATATATATTTTATAGTAAATTTGATCAGGATGGTATTTTAAGGAAGACTTTTAAATTTTCGAAGGAAAAATTACCGATATCTACAAACAGTTAAAAATACTCTTTCGTTAAAATAAATATAATAAATGTTCAAATAAAATTAAAAATAATTTCCTAAACCTATTTATGTTTATTTTAGCTTAGCATTCAATTTTTTTTTTTTACCATTTAATTAATATGATAATTTTAGACTTATAAAGTTGAATAGTAATATTATTAATATTTATTTAAATAAATCCGTTTTTATTAGTGTAGCGACCCGGTGTTCGAAACACGAAGTTGGTGTCCCCTTGTGTCGGACACGACGTTGCTACCTACTACTACTTTTGATTGACGAAGTCAGTTGTCCACTTTCCGTAGGTTCGTCGTAGTTGAAG
>JAIPRL010000003.1:295190-345487 GCA_025469235.1 Pemphigus obesinymphae
AACACATAAAAATATTCAAATATTTAAAATAAGAATTTAAAGAAAAACACCCGACGAGAGTATTACGTATCGTTGTCCATGTAAGTAAAATAATATAAGTAATAACAGGTATCTGGGATTACTACATTAGTAATAAAAATTTATCATATTATATACTGTTTTTTTACAAAACCTAATACAAGAAAATTTTTCTCATAATATGCCAAGGTCAATAGTGTTATTTCAACTGAAACACGATTTACGAACAAATATATTTTACTTTAATTTTACGTAAACGTTTAACCCTGTTAAAGGCAAACAATTCTACATCAGGAACGCACGTATAACAAAGCGATTGATGAAAATGTATATAAAATAGTTTTCTTGTTATATTTGTATAATATTACGAAAATTCCAATAAATCGATATTAAACAAAACTGAAAACTCGCATTAATATTACATTATAAATTGGAAGAAAGTTTAAGTGACTTTTTGATATGCATATACTATGAAACTTCTAATAGCTTTTTCATGCAAACTCAACATTAACCAAAATTCATAAGACGGTAAACGAGATGTAAATCTTGTAAATAATATAAATACATATAAACTACACACATTCATGTAATATGGGTAGTTAGGTATTTGTATTTTATTATTATAAATGGTGAATTTGCCTACAACCAATATTATAATGTACAAAAGTATGTCAAATGCAATAGTAAAAATAAAAATAAATTTCCAAGTGATTTTTCAAAACTATTCGCAAAGTACAATAATTTTGATGTATGAATAATCTAAATATTTGTATGTTTATTAAACATTTATTGAATTTGCTATATACTCTAATCCATTGATATTCATTGAGAGTAAATTTTACTTTTAATTCGTTACTAAATGCGATTTTAGCTTCCTGTCTTTACTTTACGTCCTATGCCTCTGGTCTGTCTGGAAGTAAAATCCGTTTGCTCTTCAATAAAGGTGAGAAATCGTTGGTTGGTCTTACAAATTTCTACTCAAATATCTTTCATCCCCATTATCTTTAATTTTAAATCATTTTGTTGATGTAATTCAGGATATCTCTCCCAATTTTGGCCTTAGTTGCTTTTTCTATGTTCCCTTATAGTTTAACCAATCTTTGACCTAATAATCGTTTTGTTTTTATTAAAATTATTATTTTTTGTTTGTAAGTCTCTTTCTCTTAATTTTTAAAGTTCAATGTACACTATTACTATTAAGTTTTAAAACATAAAAATAAAATAAAATGAAAAATAATTCGAAACTATAAATTATAATTTAATTAATTCATACAAACCGTTTGCTCTAAAAATATCTTGCTATTAGTCATTTTATTAGTGTAATAAACCAGAAAAATTTTCAGAAACCACAAATTTGTTTAAAATGTATTTTCTTTTTCCCTTTGTTTATCCCTGTCAATGATAAGCTTTGGTTAGTAAACCAGCCCTATGCCTTATATTTATATATACTTAACCATTCACAATGTATCATCGATAAATTACGAGTATGTGAACATTGTAATATTACAGAAAAAAAAATGGTATTTTTCATAGCTTTAAACCGAAATAATATTTTATATTTTGGTTAATAGTTTTTGTTTTTCTATTATTTTTTCGGTTTAAAAAACTGGTTAATATTTTTCATATGTATTATTATTTTTTAAACCAGTTTTCAAATCAGGAGAACTGGTTAATTTTGCTCTTTAAAAATATAATAGAAAAATTACTTATTAGAAAATTCAATAATCAAGAGATCAAGTAGTCATCCCAAAATATAAATATCTATGTGCCTAAGTTTATATAATGATAAATATGTTGTTGTTATATGGAACATATTTTTTTTTAAAAGTGTATACTGAAAATCAAATTTTATCTCAAGTATATATTCAATAATAATCCAGTCAAAAATTTCGATAATAATATTTATATAAATATATTTTTAAAAACAAGTTTTGAAGTTCTAGTCGGTTTTCGTTTTCATTTATTTGACTGGTCGACAATTGTGAATTACTTACACCATAGTACACTAACTTGTAGTCTCTACATTGCAATATGGTTTTGTATACATATTGCTTGAGTGAATTTGTGCGAAAGAGATGATAGTCGTGCATAAGCATGTGTCGGTTTCCCCGGGCGCAAATTATAATCAGACACACGTGGCATGACGAGACGACGTCTTTTACGGTGAAATAAAACGATATTATAATAATGTGAGTTGTTAAACGGTGTTCGTTCGTTTGATGAGAATTTAACATCGTGGAGAGGGCGGCACATATGTGTAGCTGAAAGAACTGTACAGTAGTCAACAATTATTACGCGCATACTGTTGTTTTATTGTCAGACTGATTAAATTTAATTTTCACCGAATATACCGCTGTATAATTAATTTTACCTCTTACCACTATACGTTATGTATGTCAGATTTGTTTCAGTGAAAATAATGTGCACGAAGTAACAGTATGGCTAGTAATGAACGTATGTCCTTTCTTTCTATGTGTATATAATATTATATTTCAGAGGTATCTAAACATTTTATAGACCTTTACAACAACTTTTTTGAAAGTTGTGAAGTTTTTACATTCAATCTATATCCTACAAAGACCTTACGCGATTAGTTATTGTATGCCTATTATCACAGTTTGGGCTATAATATTCTAATATAAATGATATTCAATAAAATGAATTATTCACGATTCTTATAACAAACAATAAAAAAAAAAAAAAAAAAAATAGGCTTTTTCTGTGTAAACGCATAAGGGTATCATATACCAAAAATGTATATGGAAATACAATAAATAGATGCTACTATAGAAGTCAATCTATCTGGTATCCTCAGTTTTACTTGCGGTCTACCGATACAATGAACGTTGACAATATTATATTGTTAATACAAATTTAATAATGTAGTATTATTTTATTTAAATATATCTGTTTTATCTTAAAAAAATATATAAATATTTATAAATATTTATGGTATAATTAACAAGTATCAAAAAAGTCATGCTGTCCTTTGCCTTATGGCCTTCCAAAAATATAATGATCAAAGTAAGATTATAGCAGCTTACGAAATTAATACCCTTTATAGTTTTAAAAATGACATTTTTTTAATCCGATCATTATTTACCAATATTATACAAAATATCCGAAACAGAAAATGAAAGAA
This sequence comes from Pemphigus obesinymphae, assembly GCA_025469235.1. Lineage (NCBI taxonomy): Eukaryota > Metazoa > Arthropoda > Insecta > Hemiptera > Aphididae > Pemphigus > Pemphigus obesinymphae. Next base: position 298,351 of record JAIPRL010000003.1, read on the forward strand.
CTCTTAACTCGTTCAAAATCAGTTGTATAAATAAACATAAAAAATTTGGTTGGAATCTTTTCATTCATGAATAATTTGGTTCTATTTAATAAAATATATTGTTTATTCAAAATTTAAATGTTCTATACGCAAAACATTATTAATCTTAATATTATATTTTAGATATTTTAAAATAATGACAATTTGAATTAAATAGAGTTAATTGACATACCTACCTGTAATATTTTAGAATTTCAGACTATTTGAATAATTTATTATGAATTTAAATATTTAATAAAATGAATATACATTTCAATTAGAATAAAAATGTTCTATCTATGGATGGCACAATAATATTTATTTTAAATTTAAAATTTAAAAAACTGTTAAACCATTTTATTTTTAACATCATATTTAGTTGTAACTCCATTATAATAATTGAAATAGATGATATTTAAAAGGACGCTGCTAATACATTTTCGTAGCAAAATAATACTTCTATAATTCAAAAGGTACTAGTCTATTTGGATTATTTATTAATTATACATAACATAAAAGAACTGTTTAAATATTTTGGTAGAATTAGATTTTCAAAATTATGTTTAAATTTTTTAATTTTTTACAATTGAATAATTACCAAATACACCTTTTTGCTATGCTATATTTGTAGGTTGTAAATACAACATTTCAAAATTGACTTTCAACTAAATATAACCTAACTTCTCATCTTTCAAACTAGTGGCACAATTTTGTTTCTACGATATTTTATGTTTACAGCTAATTTGAATTGTGTAATCATATTTTTTTAATAAATATCTAAATCACACAACAATAAAAATGGTACTGATACACATCTATTTTTAAATTACTTTTAAAATATATTTAAATATTTTTAATTTTTATGATTTTAATTTTTCTTAAAATTTCATAAAAACTGCCTATACAAAAAAATTTTACCTTAAAAATTAGGTATTGAGTGTCTGCTTAAGGGTTTTGATTTATTAAGCAGAAACCTATCAGGGTGAAACATCACCCTCTAAAGTTAACTCAATTGGCCAAATCAACCCGTATTTTAAAGTCTTATTAAATAGATCATCATTCGGCAAACATGCTGTATTACCTCTACCTTCCCATAAATTAATTACCTTTGTTAAACTTCTGAGGACCATATTATGAACATTTAATGATAATTTCATTGAAAAGTATTTACGGAGTATAATAAAGAATTTAAACATAAAAAAACCTCCATCTTGGGGGCGCTCTACCACCATAAATATAATGTATACATAATAAACCAATGGAAGGATTTTTATTTAACCCTATATGACACTCATCATAATTTATCTTAAAATTAAAGCTTTGAAAAAAATATATTTACTATCATATACAATTTTTTTAAACCAATTGTTTTAAAATAAATTATTATTTAAATCTATTATTCTGAAAATCATAATATATTATCAATTTTTATATTATTTTTGATATAATACCTTTACAGTAAGTTAAGTTTCAAAAATAAATAGTTATTAAAATATTATACAAAACTACTATAGTACCTACTAGGTCTTTAAGGGATCACGTGAGTTGTTAATCACAATAATTTTGAGCGGAGGGAGGGAGTTATTCAGGTGACTATTTTTAAATTTGTAAGACTGGGGAAAAGGACATTTGCGTACATTTGGTCCATAAATCACATTCATATTCATTAGAAATATACATTACAAATATACCTACATTTTAACAAATTATAAACAACGGGACTCAAAGCATTCGATTTGATTTTTATTGAGGAGACGAGACACAATGCTCGATAATAGGATAGTCCTTGTTCTGGAAATATTTTTTTTCAACCAATAGACTTGACTAATGGTTACATATGTAACCATTTCTTAATAAAAAAAATTGATCTGTAATTGATACCTGCATTGAATAAATGATTTTCAGATGTTTTTACTCTTTTGTTAAATTTATTTAGAAAAACTACACAAAAACGGTTATTTCTTGCTAATTCCGAAAATAAATTAAACCTTTTAATTTGAAAATTGCATAGAGTAGTTAAATTTATATATTATTATTATACATACGTCATAAAAATGTTTAAAATTTTTTATTTTATATTAAGTAGTACTTATTGTGGTTCCACTAAGAATTGTGTAATAGAAAAAAATGATTTATCATTGCTTTTAAATTCAATATACCCATATATACTATATATACGGATATATAATATCCTACCCAAAGAACGTAGTGCTCTCAGTCCCTAGAAACCATATTATTTTTAACCCTCAATAATTATAAATATTTTTTAAACTATTTTTTTTTTGTTTTTGTAATAATTATATTACTGTGAGTACCCACCTAAAACGTAATAGGTATTTACGTATTTAAATCTATATTCAGACCAATAAGTCATTTTAAAAAAGTAGGCTCTTTGCTAAACTTAATGATGATTATAATTTGTTATAAGTTTGACTAAACTAGCTGTTTGGAAAAAAATGTTCATGTTACCAAAATTATGATACATCCAAAGAAATAATACGAAAATATATTTTAAGGGTGCTAATAAAGTCTCTGGAGGGAGTCGAAGCACCAGTAGTACTCTCGGGATTCGCACCTATGATGTAGCGGTAAGTTCATGCGTTTTGACATTTTTATAGTTACATCTATATTGTTATTTACATTGGAATTAATGTATAAAGATAAATTAGCCTATAATTTATAAATTACCTATGTCAGGTAAACTACAAATATATTACAAACAGTGTTGTAGACCATATATTATATTATAATTAAATTGACTAAGGCACAATTTATAAAATAAGCAACGCAAATTCTATTACTTAGTATCAAGCAATCAGATATACTACACTACAGTCATATATAATAAGATTATACCGCATTTCTTGCTTTTGTTTCGGACCGGTATTTTTTTCAATATGTTTTAATATAAAATTTTTGATTTTGAACAAACCAGAAATGTATTGGTTTTATAATAATGTATTTTTATTTTATTTTATTTCTATATATTTTCTGAGGTAGATAGGTCGAGTAGCATATTTGGATTAAAAAAAAAAAGAAAAAAAGTGGTTCAATTCGGTACTCAAAAATGTCCATTGAACTATCTTTTATAACCCAAATATTTTATAAATGCAGAGAAATTATGAAATAAAGTTGTAATGGTAATCGATTTTTTTTATATATAATGTTATACTAAACTTGGCTCGTAACAGTTTTTCGATTGTATTTATTTGTCTTGGCTTTCAAATTTAAAATAATATTAAAACACTATCCTGTCTGAGAATTTTTTTTCTTTACTGAACAAACAGTATTGTTATTTTTTTTTTATTATTATAATTAATGTAGTACATAGTCATACTAACTACATAGTTTAAAAAAACAGAATTTAAAAATCTTAATTAACGCCGAAGATATTACAATCAGTAAATCTTCGGGGTCACACTAAATAATACTATAAAAATATAAAATACAATATTATGCGTACGCACGCCTATATAGTGTGTACGTGTTAATATTATAAATAGCCAAACAATTTTTTAAATAAAATTTATTAAATATAAAATTCATTTTTTTTATTTAATTTTTTTTTTTTGGTATAAATAATTTAGTCTGTGGCTAAATAAAATATATGTTTTTTATCAATTGAATATTTATATTTATTTCTTTATTTCGAAGAAAATATATCCTAAATGTATACTTATGAAAACTTTAAATTTAAAAAGTAGACTGTAGTCATCCAAACGTTGCCTACAGGAACTATTTTTTTTATTGACATAATGTATTTTATGTATTTAGGTATTTTATTTTATATATATATTATGTACCTAATTTATCCATACTATTATTTTATTCTAAGTTCTATATAAAATATATTTACATTTAAAAACACGTATAATATAATATAATAGAAAAATTATAAGGATCTTCGTGCCCCATAGGGAATTTAATAGTTTTTATAAGTTTATTTATGCAACTACTTCTGCGGGTTTAAATTGGATTGTTAAAAATAGTATACCGTGCTCCAGCAGATAAATGTAAAAAGAAAAGAATAATACTAATAGCTTCCATATAGTCCTATGTCATCAGTGACATAAAAAATATAATACAGATGTATATCAGTAACATAGATGGATTGAGGAATTAATTAATAACATAATATATAAAATAAGGCCAAATTATTTGTATTCCAAATATTAATATTGTCAAACTATAGGTATGATGGACCTATCTTATAATTCATAAGTTATATCCGATTTTAATATTCAAAAAAAAAAGGTATGATCTAAAACATTAAAAATATGCCCTAAAAATAATTTCTTGTTTTTTTTTTTAATTTCCATGAATTATAAATAAAAACTCTTAAACAGTTATCTCAAATATTTATGACATAAGAAGTGAAAAATAATCACCTAAAGTTGGATTGATACATATTTTTTTTATTGGTGAAATGATGATACAAATAAATATAAAATGTTGTATTTACAAGTGAGATCTCGTAAAAAATATCGTGTTTAGAATAGTATTAGATAATTTCAAGTTGAATTTCTATTTTAATAATAATAATCATATTGGTTAATATGACGTATGTAATGAGATATAATGTTTTAATTAACTTTTATTGAAAAAAAAATAAAATAAAAAATATCTACATCAAAATGTTATAAATAATAAAATATCGAAGAAACTAAATCTCCTCGACCTAGAAAACCCCATTGGAAGGGTCCCCGAGCCAAAATAGACGCGCACAACCAAAGTACAATATTATGACCATTGTGGGATTTGGGGGGGAGGGGTGAAGGGAGGGTGTTGTATGACGAATTAATAGTGCGGTCGCGCAGCGGCGGTCGCCAGTAGTACGTTACCGGTGTTTGGCTGCGGAGCGGCGCGCGGTACCGGCTGTATAATCCGAATAAAACGGCGACGGGAAACGATCGTTTTGACTGGACGGGGCCGGAAGACGGTAAAAAATGACGTTTGTGACACTGCCGATGTATAAACGCGTGTGATAATAATATTATATGCCAACGGCGTGCGCAGAGTTCGATTACGTTATTATTATTATTGTTATTATTATTAGGTACGTCGTCGACCATCAATCTCGCGTGTATCGTGTAATATATTATTATTATTATTATTATTATGTACGAACGTTATTATAATATTATGCAGATTTTCCTATCGGTGACGGGACATCCTGCTATTTCACTAAATCCATCGTATACGTCCACACGCGCTTATACACGACATAATATTAATATTCCAAGTACTCGGCGTGATATTATGTCGTACGAATACATTTACTAATTTATTACACCGTTATACAAGTATAGTAAGTACACACACACACACACACACACACACATATATATATATATAGGACACGGGTTCAAAAATATTTGAAATCATGATTATTTTATTATGAAATCCTAAATTTTCATGTTAAAAGTCTCGTTATATTTATCAGTGGCAGTTCTTGGGTTTTGAAAGTGGGGGGAAGGGATTAAAAACTATTAATTTTTGAAAAGCACGGAATACAATAATAATTATGTACCAATTTAAAAGATATTTATTAAAACAAAATGTAAACAAAATCAATATATAAATACGTTTTACAAAAAACCAAAAATTACAAAATAATAAAACTTATACGTTTTATACTCAAAATATAAGCGTCTATCTTTCATTTCACTAAACTAAAGGTCTTCCAAGTTGTTTTATTTCAGTTTTCTGTGAATATGATACTGAATTTTTATCCACTATATTATAATGATATAATATACATCAATAATAAAATAATAAATTAAAGAAATATAGATATTATTTAAATGTGCGCGCGTCACGAACACGAACACAGTAAAATACACTTGTATACGCACAGTAACTTATTCCGTGTTGTTCCGTAGTCCACATGCATGTCGGGCGACGATTCGTATCGCTCCGGCGGCCGCATTATTACCGGATTGCTCCTCCTATGTTTTTGTGTTTTGATCGTATAGTAAATAGTTATAATGGGCGATTGTCAAATTCGCCCCAGTGCCGAACGCTGTTTATTACTCCGCGATAAAATAATGAGGTATGTCAGCAACTCTTTGATACGCATAAAATGGCTGCCGTCTTGCTCTTTATTATTAAATTTATTATCAATTAACCGTATACTTATTACAGAATAGAGTAAAATATATTAACAAACATAATATAACCTACTAAAATTTAATATAGATAAATAAAATATTAGTTTATACATTTTTGTTTTTTACGTTTATCCTTTGTTTTAAACTGTATGTCCATAATTTTCTTGTTGAGGTTATTTAATCTAATATAGGTTCTAATATTTTAATATTCTAATGCAAATTCAGATTGTTCGAATTATCTTGTGATCAGTTTTCAACCAATGAGATGTGGAGTATGCCATACGCCATATTTGCGCAGAAAATCATCAAAATGAAATTGTTGCAGTCATAACTTTTTATTTTGTCATACGTTACTCGACAACGACGTAATTTAATAACAGGTATCTATTTTAACCGTGCTATTACCTACATATATTTTTAAACTCTAATTACCTTATACAATTTTTACTTTCTATAGTAATATTTTGAAAATGCATTACAATGTAAATATAAATAATTGTTAATATTTAAATTAATACCTCTAATTTGTTAATATTAAGTAATTTTCTACAATTTTAAACAGGGGTAATTGCCTGTCGCCCCTACATATGACCCGCCACTGATATTTATTAATAAATTATAATCGATTTTAACGTAATTTTTATGGAAAATTAAGTAAAATAAATATCAAACATTTTACAAATATTTTAATATATTTAAAAATTGTTTGGCTTTAGGGCACATTTTTATTATTATTTAATTGATATAAACACGAATCGAGGATAAATATTTACAATAAAGTTTATTGCAATTATGTGAATCTGTTGCAGTGGCTCTATGATCAATTACGGCCTGTCATTGTAAAACCCATCATTGGTTCTAAAATGCTTTCAATTTTTAGTATAATCTGTTGTCATAATTATTAGTTTTTTTTTTTTTTTTTTTTTTTTTGTTATAAAATATCACTTATATTATGTGCAATGTTTCGTACAACAATTAAATTGTTAGCACGCCCCTGTCACTAAATGTACGGGCGCAATACTAATAGGATAATAGGATAACCACTAAATACCCGCCCGGTGGACCATATCATTATATAGTTGTGCTCTATATTTTACCTATAATATTATGAATACCGATAAATAATAATTAGACGACATAAATCTGTGTTCGTACGGTAACTGGCCAGAACAACGTTCATCGACCAAGTTAGCATTATACTATTAAAAATATTATGTGTTTGTAGACCACATAGAATCCAATTTGTCAATGACAGCCTCGATACTGGACTACTAAATGCTGATCGAGGGCAAAACGTTAGACAAGAAATATTGGCGGCGTTTCAAGACAGCGTATATTTTATCAAGCTGCCAAAATCGCGGGTTTCGGTATATTACTCAGACTGCCACGATCGCATTGTTCAGGGTCTTTTGATTTTCTCATCGCCACAATACTAGGAGGCTATTGAATACGACTATCATTCTGCGGAACGGGGAGTTTATAGAAATTGGTCAGTCTAGAAGTAGGTACTACCGAACTCTATATTGGTTCGGTGGTCTTTTTTCTCTATTATCTAAAAGGGTTTCATTCGGACGGTAGATCCGAATACTCTTCAATTACGCTCGTATATATATATATATATATATTGAACATTGGCAGAGAATTGAGAGAGAAAATTCCTCAACACGCAAACTATCGCTACGCAATCAAAGTTTATTATTTTTTCAATACTATTACTATTAATATAATATATATAGGAATCCGTTCAAACGATGATCGACCACTGCTGATAGAATCACTATATACAAAACGATTAAATCTATAATAATTTAGCAGTAAATAAAAATGGACGCCAGCGATAGCCTGCCGTTATTCAGACCCGGGCGTTCTAAATTGTTATTATAATTTCAGGGAACACGTGAACGATAGAAATATTACGATTACACGTCACGCGAACGCATGTCGACGATACGCAACACCTACCTCCATTTCAATTTTAAATACCTAAAATATACAAAATACTACCATATTATATTAAGAATCAGGAGAAAGGGAAGTCGAACCGGAAGGGGTCGTTGAGGTAGAAAAAAATGTTAACATCGTAAAATGCCTGAAGATAATATAGGATTATAAAGAATATATTAAAAGATTTTTGCGATTTTATGATAAAAGCAAATCATGGTTATTACATAAAATATGTTAAACCAAAATCGACACTGATAACGAATTACACGTGTCCTTAAGAACATTTGAAGAAGTAGGTACGTTATGTTGAATAAATGTCTGATAGATCAGTGAATCCTTATAACGAATCTTCCAGATTTATAAAATATCATGTGGGGAATTTTCGTCAGAATTTGTGATAAAATGAAGCTACTGTATTATCGACTTTTTTTTATAAACAACTAAAATACATTATTTTTGACGAAATATATCAACTATATATAGAATATAGATAACAAAAATCTAAAAATCTTTGCAAAATTGAATGTGTGATTGGACAATATTTTGACATTTTTGCGTGGCATATTTTATTGTTTGTAGAACAAGAAAAATTGTGTGGTACCTATGTATATAATATTGTTATATGATATAATATACTGTGGTTGTAGGTACCTATATAGTAACCTGTAACCATACTCGTTAGAGTAATATCTTATATCCACCATTTCAATATATGAGAACGTCCCGTTAATATTATTTTTAATGATCTCTATACTCATATTGCGTGATAAATATTATAAATTCAATTTTTAATAATTTTTAAATATTGATATGAAAATAAAACATAAACATACATGCATAAGATTATAAGTGATCTAAATTAAATTAATTTAACGTCAAATTTCAAGTGTCTATATATACATATAATAATTAATAACATAGTTATATAACACTGTTTTATATCGTTGGATTCAGGTATATATAGTCTATTTTTTTTATACAATACATATTGCAGTTTACTATACAAATTCATGTAATAATCGTCTCGTCTTATTTTATTCGTTTATATTATTGTATTGATTTTTTTTTTCGTTTAAGAAATACATTCGTTTAATTGTTTATTTTTTTTAATTATAATTTTCATTGCACCTACCTTTATAAAACGATATCATGCTACACGAAACATAAATTCTACATCAGATTAAATAGTAGTATTATTACGTTATCGGATGCGCCAACAATTTAATCTAATGATTCAACCGACGAATAATCGTAAAGTTCGAAACATTGATCCCCCTCGGGCTATAATAAATATTAGAAAATTATCAGTAAACAATATTTGTATTATTTCTCGGTCGATTTACTCGCGTGTTATTTAATATTTTTAATGATTATTATTCAAACAATAAAAAAAAAATGTTAACTGTGCTTAGAAATCATATTACCGTTCAGCGTATTTCAAATCTATATCATATAAAGTTTTTAGTTTTACAAAGAAGTAAGTGAATTACAGTTTAAATTATTGTAACATTATTTATAGTCGTTTGATACATTTCACACAATAATCATAAGTAGTATGTTCGGGAGAAAATAAATCAACTTATTTATAAGTTTTACAGGTTATCTATGTTTTTCCTGTAACGGAAAATTGTTGATCATTATTTTGTTTGTTGCTTTTAAATGAACAAAATATATAGCATAAGAAAAATTATTAAGTAAAGTGTATTAAAAAATGTTTTTTTCTCTTTCATATTTAATTGCAAAGTGGATAGACTAATTATTATAATATACATACTTATTAATTGTCATCCATCAATAAGTGAAATTCATGTTAGACATTTCAACTAAATGTATTTTTTATAATCCACAATTATAATATTATTATATAGGCACTAAAACAATAATGGTAACTAGTGCGAATTAATATGGTATTTTTCATTAATTACGTTTTTCAGTAAATCGAAACTCAACGTATAACAATATATACATTGCATCGATCAGAGGACTACATGTTATATTTATTTTATGAATAATGTGTACAATGTACATACTATATAATATTGCATATTCAAGATTTTATGTGTCAGTTTAAAATATCTTCAAATACGAAATGAAAACTATTTGCATACGATAAATCTCATACGCAGGATACAATAATAATTACGAACGACTAACATGTGATGTAATACATTTAAAAAAAAAACATTTCTGCGTAAATTAAATACATTTTTTAGGATTTTTCTGCTAAAATATAAGGGGATCGTATTATTTGTTTTAGTAAAATTATGTATTAAACGATTATCACATTTTTGGTCTTTATATAATTAATATCTATAAAGTGTATAAGCTCTTTTTTCGAACATAATATCATAAAAACTCAATAGATTTTTTAAATCTCAGCACTTTATTTTTTTTTATTATAAATACTTTTGAATGGAAAAATGTTAAATAATTAACAAATATTAAATACAAAAACACACAAGTGATTAAAACGTAAAGATAAATGAAACAATATTTGAATAAAAATAAATAATGTAATGCGTATTTTCAATTGGATGAAATTAACGGAAAAGTTTCAAACATAAAAATAATTGTATATATATTAGCACTTTATAATATAATATGATTTTTAAATTGATGCCAGCAGTGACTAATAATACTATATGGTACCTACCGAAATAATGAAATAAGTACTTATTGGCTTATTCAATACGCTACGTTTGAATATAGTACTAATGGACAAATTGACAGAATTGACGAATCTATAGATAATTCATTCACAAAATAATTCATTCTGCTACTTAGGTAACTCGTAATGATAAGGTTCAATAATTTTATGGCAGTTAAAGTGCCACAAACCATCAACTCGAACATTGTCCTTAACTATTGTTAAATCAAATTAACTTATGTGCAAAGTTTAATCTTATAAAATTCTCTGGGGGACGATTGTATTTATGAATTTATACAATATCTTGTTTGAGATATATATTAAACTAGTTCATATTTTTAAAGTGAAACTTATTAAAGGTACAATTCATATTTCAATGCAATTTTTTTAACAATATTCATAGTTTATAACATTTTAAAATTATCGTCTTTATAATTTAAATATTATGTTTATCACTCAAAATGTTAGTCAACAGTATAATAGCATATTAATTGAAAACCTAAAAGTTTAAACCAATAAGTTTTGTCCATATCTGTAAACTAATAGTATAATATATTAAATAACATATTTTCTCTCTATATATATATATATTTCATATTTATATAATACATGGTATATATAGGCGTATGTTATAACGTATAAAATAGAGTTATAAACATAATACTATATACTATATACACTTAATAAATATTGTAAACATACATATTGGGTACCTTTAGCTTTTGGTGTAAACTATTTTATGGCACCTACTATATGTGTAGTGTATAGGTACGTGTAAGGATCTAAAGAGAATGAGATGGGTATTATGACAATCAAGTGGAAAGGAACGATCGGAAAATGGTGTCTTGGGTGAGATTATAGACATTCGTGTATGCTGTGTGATACCAACTTTTCGTACCGGAAATCAATCTTGGCTGGCAAAGTGATTGACGTAGTACCGCGGGGTCATGAAAACAAAAACAAGATGGATGATCGAGACCGATCGAAGGGAGGCAGATGAGCGCATGTACGCAAAGCCAACAAACGGGTCCCTTTCACGCCTCTGAAGAAACCAAAAAGGACCCCGGGGTGGTCAAAAATGTATTTGAGTCTGGGTTTGTTTGTGTTTATTTATACGCGTGGTGTTGACGGGCGGTAAGAAAACGAAGAACGAGCAAGCCGAAAAGGGCAAATTGGAAAACCTTTTGCCGTTCGTATACACACACATGTGTGAATGTTCAAGATATATATATAGTATATACCATATATATGTACACATATATATTATATATATATATAAGTATTAATATACATATATATATACGTCATATATGCTTACAAAACCTTTCAGGTGCAGCCATTAATAATGTTCGGAGAGCGAGAAAACGCATATTGGTAACAAATAACGTTATTAAAACGCTCTCGTTAGTGATGTAATATGTCAATTTTGTAATGTATGTTCTTGTATTTTACTGGGCAATATGAAATTACATGTCATGTATAACACGGCAACAAAGCGTGAATGGAATACCAGAAAATAAATGTGAGCTCTTTTTGACGATTGTCATAATTACACGTGCACAATGACTACACCTGTAATGATATTATAAAATGTTCGAACAATGTACAGACATTTATATTGTATAATATAACACTATAATAGTCACGAGTGCTCAAGTGTGTTTGATAATATTATTATCATCATTGTCTCATTTTGGTTCTATTATCATTCGGATAATTTATTATAGATGTGATGATGTATAAATGGTATTTTCCAAAAAATAATTAGCTACCTAACAGAATATAAGACACACAATTGTACGAAAATAATCATTACATTGTTTTCGAGCAGTTCAATAACTAGACATTTATTAAATCTATAATATTATAAAACATTACTATCTCTATATTATCGTTATCTCGGGATTATTTTCCCAACTACGCATTGTCATTAATCCATTTGGTTTATAAAATGAATAGGTATATACAGTGAATTTATTTTATGACTAATAATCAATCGTGTTTATACTGTGCACGTGTATCTACCTAAATTGTACCCAGTAATGCCATTTTACAAAATATGATTTAATACTTAATCAATTTCGAAGAAAATTAAATTAACTTTTATTGAACGTTAAACAATTTAAATCAATACTTAATAACAAGATAATATACGTTAGAAAGTCTATTCAAATTTAGCGCATGATCCCTAATTATGATTCGATAAAACTTAACTCACAAAATAATAAAATACGTTAGTTATAAAAAATATTATACTTGTATCATAATTAATTTCATAACGTTTATATAGATTGATATGATTCTAAATACATGGTTTTTCAAAAAAGTCATTTTAATACCATATACTTAATTATAATATGATAATTATTTATTTTAAGCAAAAATTAAATGAGATTTTTAGAAAATTTTAACAAACATATTCCACATTATACTTTGTGATAGTGCAAATATTCAAAATGTACCATTTATTTTTCATCCAATGCTAGCGGTCAATTTAATTATATAATATATTATATATTGAAAAGTATAAATACTGAATATATTTCTTAAAAAGCATCAGAAGCAACAAATAGTGAATATATTCTGATATTTTCATTATAAACTGAACATATTTTCGTTAAAATTCCAACAACAATAATAAATTGTTAAAATAGAAATAATTAAAATATTTCATCTGCATAAAAAATTATAAAAGAAACTATTTCGAATAAATGTCTATTTTATTTGTGTAAGTATGATAGATTTAATCCGTGTCCATTGTCACCTTTACTCGCACTAAGTATTTTTTTTCCAAGTATTGTTTCTTTAATTTATTATATGAATAAACAAATAAAAATTACTTTTAGACTATTTTTTTATTATTTTAAACATTACAATAGTAAATAAAACAATATTTTTGATTATTTATATTGATTATTAAATCATAAAAAATATTTATATTTATACATTATATTTTAAATTCCTACTTATGTAGCATAGCAATCTGGACACCCGTTTATAATAAAAATAAATACAATCATTAAAAATCATCAAATAAAATCATACATGTGCAAACTTACGTTATTTTGCAATTTTATGTTCTTTCGCAAAGATGAACATTGGTCTTTTTTTCTTATATTTTGTGTGGTTTCTTATACATAGAAATATATTTTTATTTTTGGATTCTAACGTATCTTTTTCTGCCAAATTCCATCAAATATTTAGGCCGAATCTTAGGTTTATAAATGATTGAATAAAATATAAATCACTGAACGCATCGAGATGATATTCTACTCGTCGTCTTTGGAGATACTCCATTTTTAATTTAAAAAAAATTAGTTAAAAAAACTGAGAAAAATTTACTCGCATGTGATAAATTATTTCCAAACACTGATGTCTATAATTTTATGATACTCTAGCAAGTAAACAGAATACCAGGATATCACTAACCCAATTAAATTATATTTATAAATCTATTATTCGAGGCTATACAAATGTACAAATATATATTTTCATTATAACACTCATACATTTATAAATACAAATAAATTGGGATCATTATTTACCTCATACAAGTAATGATGGGTTAAAAATATGACTATAGTGTATAGATGAGCAACTCAAAGATACTAGAGTTCCTAAATACAAACGATTGTATAACAAATACATTTTTAGTTTTTATTAGTTTACGAAACAGTAATATTGATATATTTTTGGTCTACGGTAAGAATCATTATCTTGTACAAAATACTTATGTTTTATTAGTGATAAATTATCAAAAAGTAAATGTACTAATTGATTTCATTATATTTAAAGTAGATTAATTTTATTACGTCTTTGTAAGTAAAAATTTTAAAAGAGAGCCGGGGCCGGACAAAAAAAGGACAAGTGGTTAGAAGCGGCAGGCTAGACTCCTGGTAGCAATTTCTGCTATATTATTTTAGAACACACATATTCAAATTAATAGTATTTAATACAAAATAGATTTTAACCGTTGAATAATATAAATTAATTTATATTAGTGTAATAATAAGTTATGATCATTTTAAATGAAATAATGGTTATTTCTTAATTAACGCTATTAATAATGATAAACCGCTATAAAAAATAATTTCGTGTATATGGCCAAAGGTAATTTTGTGTTGTAAAAGTTGAAGGAGTATATGAATAAATTTCATAAAACTCTAATGTAATCATCACAGAATATGTGCATAAAACATAATATTTGTATGAGCCATAAACATGCGTTATAGTATAATATGACAACCTAAAAATGTGCATCAATTTACCAGACTAAAGATGAAAATGATATAATTTGTTTATACTTTCGAGTTTGTAAAATATTAATATTAGATTACAAGAAGATTGGTCCCCTCGTCTTTATCATACAGTAAAGCAAACTGTATCAAAAATGTTCTGATAAAATGAATGAACTTCGTAAAACTCATGAAAATTTACTGGAAAATCAGTATTATAATTTACATTTTAAAGGATATTAAAAATAAATAATGGATATACTTAACTGGAAAATAATAATTATACAGACAATAATATATTGTAAAGATAACAATATATATATAATATATATAAAATTAATTATTATCATAAATGTGATTAATAACAGTAATGTGTACTTTTTCAGGATTTATAATACTCGTATTCATAAATTAAGTTTTAAAATTTCAATGAAAATAATAGGCAAAAAATCATAGTCTAAAACGCATTTTATTTTATTTTAATTATTAAATATAATATTAACAAGTTTATATTTTGAGTTTTTTAAAAACATATTATAATCTTACTTAAGGTACGTTTTGGTATCACGTTCTATTTTTATGTTCTTAAAATAATTATTTGTTTTTAATTAAAGAAATAAACGATTTATAACACATTCTTTCCTTTTGTCTTTTTTATTTTGTACTATGATCAAGAGTACGAACATTTTTTTTCTGCAATATTTTTATTTCAAGTGTTTATTCTTTAAATAATTAAATAATTAATATTTAAATGAAATTGAAAAATTGAAATATTGAGGTTTATTTTTCTTGAACTTATAGAACAATAAAATATATAATTTAATCGGGAAAAAATGTATTTATATTATTTTAAATTCGAAATACCAAATAGTTCGGACTCCAAATAGTTGGGAGAGAAGGCGAAGGAGAAGAAGAAGAAGAAGAAGATTAATTTAAATTTGATATACTCTATGACTAGGCAATAACACAAAAATATATTATTTGTTTCAATTTTATTTTTGTTGTCTATTAACACGGCTATTGATGTAATTATCATTTTTATTTTTAAAATCATAATTATGCGTCTCGTTTATATTTCAAAAATTGTCTAAAATTAAAAGCAAAATCCATAGGATAAATTATGTGACTTCTGATAGTAAATTTATAAAAATAATTATTGTTTCAGAGGACACATATAATAGGCTCATGATTTAACAATACGTATATCTATGAATTATTTAGACACTTGGACAATTCCCTCAGTGGATAATTGCGGTTGACTATACTTAGCCCACAATTATAAATTAAATACGAATACCGAATTCACGGTCCAGTTAGGTACATCCGACCTTAATTCGGCTTTTCACTCGGTTTCCTCGACAATTTACCACCCTCGAAACATTTACGATTACGATAAATGTACCATTATAAAGTAAAATTATTTTTTAACATTATCCTACCCTGATATAAATGTTACAAATAAATTTGGTCTTCCAATATATTTACGAATTAATGCATTTATGCCTCATGAAATTTTGCTAGAAAAAATTATATGTAACTGTGTTTTTTCATGTATAATAAATATACGTATAATCACAAGTACATGATAACATACAGAGTTGACTAGTTGACTGGTATGATCTTAAATCTTTATATTTTTAAAATGTTTTATATATTGGGTTTTAATATAGTTTTTAGGGGAGGGAATTTAGAATTTTACTAAGATCTGTTAAAATGAGATTAGTGTCAGATATTATAATATAATTTGTAAAACTAACATTATATTAGGTAGTTATAATCGGGGTTATAAAAATACATTTATAATAAGCGTTATATTTTTTGGAAAAAATCAATGACATTGTGTGATATTAAACCGACAACCAGATTAATCAAAATGTATAATTACATTGATAGCGATAGATCACTTATCCCGAATATCTATACACTTTCAAGTTTAGAATATAGTAATCATTCTAGAAATATAAACAAAATGTTTATAGCACACTTGTAAATAAACACTGAATCGATGGTCCCAAACAAAATATTCTGTGAGTGTTAGAGTACCTATATTTTATGACAAAATATTTTGTTTGCTTTTAATACAAAACTTTAACCTCAAATATCAATGTGTTTATTAAAATGACTAGATAATCGTGCTTTGCTTCATTGATTTTCTAAAAAATAATATAATATCTATGATGAAATTGATACGATGCTATGGATATGAATTTACAATTATTAAAAAAAAAAAAATATATATATATATATATATATATATATACAGGTAAAATGTCATGAATAACAGTAAAACAAGCTACAATTAAACGCCATGAACGATTTCAAATAGCGGGTCGAAAATCGTGTCTGGAAATAAAATCGGCATTGCACGAATGTTGTTTTTTTCATTTTTTCAGCACTTTTTTTCACAACATTCCTCTACTGTAAATAATTTATAATTTATCATAAAATCAACCGTGTACCAACTGTTCAGATATACATATCTGAATATTTCGTGTGATCGCCCTGCATTATCGGAACTATTTATTTTTAATTGTGTACATTATTTATATATTAGTCGTTTGGGTTATAATAACACATAGTAAGTATTTCATTCCATAACGTAATATAACATAACATATTACGTTATTTGAATATTTTTCCATGGTTTCATTTGGTCGGAGGAAACGTTTTCATCGTGAAGGAATATACACGCGAAACGTGTAATATTTTCGGTCGGACGTTTCTTCGCCAACGGCAGAAGCGGCAGCGGTGGCAGTGTGGCCGTTGTATTAGCACACTATACCTATATATATATATATTGTATAGTATAGTTTTACTCTGTAAAAATCCGTTGGTCATTACGGTCGTGCCGTTGTGTTATTATACGCTTTCGGTCGGCCCGCGGGAGGGGAGGTTTTTATTATTATTTTATACACACGACGCCCACCGCCGATCGCTCCTCGGCCGCCTTAATCGTTTTCCACAATAATGACCGGGTACGGCTCGCATAGGAGCATTGGTAGTATAGCAAAAGGAATTGCGGCACTCCGACCATCCCTCCAAAAACCACCCCCGAACCCGCCGCCACACTTTTACCGCTACATTTAATTGCTATCCCTTCGCCTCACATGTTCCTCGTTCCAACACACACACACACACACCCGACTGCGTACGTATCCCATGTATATACAACCGACTCGTCACGCGAAAAACAACCCTTGTCCGCCACCCTTCCACTCCGAAACAGCCGTCCCTCTTAGTCTTATAATTCAATTATCACGACAAACGGAGCATAGAGAGTGTGTATATATACCGTGTAGGTACGTGTGTGCGAATGCATGTGTGTAAGTGAATACACCCCCCAGCCATCATCCCTCTCCCGCTCTAAACAGTAAAGACTGGAGGTGGGTAGAACTGGTTTTTTTCAGGTAGTGTGCACACGGAGTGTTCGAATCCCGATTATAATTGGATGATTGTACCACGGTTACTTTATATATATATATATATATATATATACTTTTGTGTCAATAAGTGTATAAAAGTGTTTGTGTGTTGGATACAGTCATCCACGAAATTGCGCAAACGATGGACGTGTGCCAGTCGTGAGCCGATTGGTATTTCTCCTCATTATTATCTCCTCTGTATTCTCTCTACCACACCTTCCGAACAAAATCGTATTTGTCTATAATATATTAAACTATATTTTTATACGATAACATGGACTTATTTGTAACCTAAGGAGTTTTTCAATAACCTGATTCATCGTTTTTCCCAAATGTATGATTCAATACATATTATAAAACATACAATATAGTTTTTATCTTCTGGATTCCACGTATTTCCAAAAATTCGGTCTGGCAGACGCACGATGGTAGTTATGCCACATTTATATTGATTAATAAACTTAAAATTGTTTTATCAATAGCAAAGTTCCTTTGTACTCATCTCTCTCCATTATATATATATGTTCGGAAACGTTACAATTTTACATCGTTAAACTTATTCGACTGAAAACAATCTAGACAAGCAAATATAAAAATAAACACAAACAATAGAAAAATATGTCAAATATGATATAACCTAAACACTCTATGTTATATTATAGTATGCAATTGTAATTATCGGTTTAAACCCACTTTACGGTGAACTAAATGTGAAAATTTCACAATTTCCTATGAATATAGTGGGCTAATCTTTTATAAGCTGTTATTATTAATATAATAAAATAAAATAAATATAGTTAATAGTTATTCTATATACTTTGTGTTTATATTACAACATTTGCTTTATGTATTATAAACTATAATAAAACCAAAAATCCATAGTTAAAATATTCAAATAAAAAAGTGAGAATTTTATTTAACTTTAGAAATGGAAACTCTATTGTGCATTTTTAATGTAATATTTAATATAATTTAATACTAGAAGTATAAATTATTTACCAGATAAATGCCTTTTGATTAATTTTAATTGGTATTAATTGTATCGTATGTATAGTTATGAAAAAGTAAAACATAATATTACTATAAACTCAATAAGTTAATGTTCATTATCATTTTTCTCATACATTGTGTGTGCGTAATATTTGAATAAATAATTTAAAATAAATTCTAGGCGCAACGCATTAAATTGAAAAACCCAAATTGCAAACGATATACAGCCGTGCTAATGCTTGCATATTTCATGTTAAATGATGGAATAAAAAATTTACATAATAGGTGGTACCTATTGGCGCAACGTACGTTGTATAAAATAACTTTAAATTAATATTTATTATAGACAGGTTTGCTATTCCTGTTATATAAACCTGTACTATTTAGATAGATTAAAATAGTCTATAAACATTAACCTATAAGTATACAATTTAGACAAATCATAACACGGAAGAAACTTTAGTTTTAGGTAATATAAATAATAATAAAATTAAATTTAATATAAAACATGAACCAATTAATAAAGATGAATAAAAAATATATGTTTTGTTCAATGTTTACAATGTATATATTGGACATCGTTTTATGAAACATTTATATATTTAATTGATCGTAAAATTTTATAGCATAACATAAATGTAAGTATATAAACGTTATTTTTATTTTATTTAAGGGTATAATACCTATAATTTATCGAATAAATATTCTTAAATTATATTTATTTTGATAAAATACTATAAATTGAAACAATAAATATTTTGTAACAATGTATTAACTAAAATGGTTATTGAAAGTATTTATATTTCTATGAAAACTCTAAATTTTATCCACTCCGTTTTATATTTATTAAATTATTCAATACTATTAAAAAAATGCATTCTGTCAACAGTATAATAAACATAATAGACATTGATCAAATTTAGGAAGCATATTCGAATATATACATAACTATAATACTATGTAACCAGATTTTATAAAAATAAAATGTATTAGATTTAAAATTATCTTTAAACTATTTCAAACTATAATCCAAAATATAAAAATTCTACAAGTTACTCAACACTATAATATAATCTATAGTCCAAAATGGTATACATTTATATATCTGCATGACTGCATACCATTTAAACAAATCATAAATAACGAAATATTTATGTTGAAAAAAAACGTGTATTGAGAGTATTGAGACAATGTATTTATTTTCGATATTTCAAAGTAATAATTGAAGTTTAACTTTACATATTTTCACATAATATAATAAATTCATATGGTAAGTAAGCGTCAACGAAAGACCTGATAAAATATACACAACATATGGGGTCTTATAACTTTCGAAAGTGTAAACTTGTGTTATAAATTGATCGTTGCAATGCATTTGATAGCAAATTGATTTGATGATATTGAAGAGCAGCTGCATGTAATGCCGGAAATGGCCGATGATCGCAACATATTGCTTTTATGGTAACGATGTGTTGGTGTTTATTTATATTTCATTGTTTCTTTTAGATATTTACAAATACGTTTTTTGATATTTCATATTATTCTAAAATGTATACTGTTTACTAGGTAGTAAAAAATATTCATCTTGAAAATGGCAAATTGTTTAAATTTATGTCCACTGAAACTGTGTAGGAAATATTTAAATATGTTGGTTTGAGTGGAGTTTCTAAGTTTAAAAATGCAAAATAGCTTATAAAACATATTTTTATAGTTTAAAATAAAGTTATAAAAAAAACCCATACTATATATTATATTTATAGTTACAATATTATGAACACAGGTTTAATAAAGAAAATCATCTAATATATTGATTGCTGATCACTTTTTTTTTTAGATACATTATATGACACGAATATAATAAAAAATTATATCGAAAAAACAAAACTTGAACTTTATAGTCTAACCACAATATGGTTAATAAAAATGTGGTAAGGACTTAGTGTTCAAAATGACGGAAAATTTCCGAGGAAATTTGGAAAAATACTTGAAAAAAACGGGGTTTTCCATGGATTCGTGAAAAATTGGAAAAATTGAAAAAAAGTTTCAAATAGAGTAATAATTGATAATAAATAAAGAAAACATAAAAATGAAAAGCATGGAGTCATATTATGTACCTCCATGATGATAAGTGATAACATAATAATATTATGTTATCACATATTATGTAGGTATGTAACAAACGTTTACCATAATTTCAAATGTGTTGTGTACACAGTAATGTCTAGCATATTTACTTTTATATTACATAGTTAATATAGTATATTATGTACATCTATTTTGCATATTCGTAATTTAAAGGTGAGTACTTTTTTAATAAATATATATTATCTATGTAATGTTATTCATTACTATGGTTTAGATTTGAAGTCAAAATTAGGTATAGTTGGAGTTTAGCTACCACGCGATGTGTTCAATATTTTTTTTCGAAACCCATGTAAAATCATGTGTTTTATACGATGGTGTTATTCGTTTTTGGCAAAAAAATTTAGTTTTGAAGTTATAACGATTTGAAGCTTGTAATTTCGAAAAGCCCGTAAGGAGCGGTCATCCTCTCGTAGCGAGGGTTTGCCATTTAGATCACCGGTTGGTTAGATTTAGGTAGTTATTTTGAATATATATATATATGAATTTATAAAAATGCATGTCGGGTAGGTAATTGTACATTGGTATAAATTAAATACGATTCGAGTGAAACATCACAATATCGTGACGCGCCGACCGCCTTATCACATCCCGTCAAACGGCTCAAACTTTTCAAACTTCAAATCGTTATAACTTCTATACCAAGTGGAACAAAAAAATCTAAAGATACCAAAATATTAAGTAATAAGAAATACGTGTTTTGAAAAAAAAAAAATTAAAAACCGTCCAAGTGCTTATCGCCGTTGACCGCCGCAATGCATGTAGATACGTGCGAAATTGTAAACTTCAAATCGCTATAATTTCAAAACTAAGTTTTTGTACCAAAAATGTACAACACCTTCGTTTAAAACACACGATTTTATATGGGTTTCGAAAAAAAAAAATTTAACAGATTGGGTGGTAGTTACACTGTAATTATTCCCAAATTTATTGATAGATAGGTACCTATAAATAAATTATTATTTTTTTAAAGCCGGTTTTGGTTTTTTTTCACAACTTAGATGCTTTTTTTATCGTTGAAATTGCGTCAAAATCCAAACTATATTCATAGCTGTTCATTAGTCATTACTTTAGTTACAACTATAAATATTTTATGCATTTTTATTTCTTGTCTTATAGTGTATTATTCAAATCAAATATGAGACCATTGGACCCTATTTGAGAAAACTTTAAGAAAATTGATGAGAACACTAAAAAGGTGAAATGTAAATTTTGTTCTTTTACATATTTATTATTATTATTTATTATTATCTTTTAGTTTGCCGTTGACATCAGCATCTTGCGAACGAAATTGGTCGGCTTTTGGTAAAGTGCATACAAAATCAAGAAATAGACTTAAAACAGATAGAGTACACAAATTAGTTGCCATTCGAACAAACCTAAACATAATTGACAGTACAACTAAAACTGATAAAAAAAAAAAGAATTGAAGAAGTTGATTATATAAATTCAGATTCAGATAATACAGAATCAGAGAGAGATGAATTATATTTCAATGACAATGACGAAATGTTTTCATCTATCATTAATAATAATTAATAAGTTCAAAGTTGTAAAACTAAAATTGTTTGTTAAAAAGACGAGACTGATACTAAATAATGTATAATCTTTTAATTTTAAGTTAAGAAACTAAAATTATTTGTTAAAAATATAAGACTGACACTAAACAAAGTATAACCTTTTAATTTTAAGAAATATATGACATTGTTATGCACTTATGTATTCCTATTTCCTGTATATTTTTCTTAATTAATAAAATAAAGTACTAACCTAGAGAATGAATCTAAAATTTATTTTAACATAAATTCCTACTTATGTCATACAATTCATTAAAAATTATAAAAATCATTAAATAAAACATATTTCAAATTTTACTATAACGGTAAATGATATTAAACTTATGTAAATTAATGTAATCAATATAATAACATTTAAAAAATTTTCTAGAATCCATATACAGATAGTGGAATTATAAATCATCGTTACTTTAGTCCGAAAGGATAATTCATTATTATTTAAAATTTGAAAAAGACAGATAAGTAGGTTATACATAGTTGATATAACGGTAGTACATGTTGCTCTTTTTTTTTCCTCAATTTTTCTAATTTTTCGGAAAAAAACGGGTTTTTTCCGAGTTTTTTTCCGGAAATTTTCAATCTCTAGGTAAGGTTTAGTTTAATACATTATGTATTTACATATTGGATATTACTATATTATCAATTTTTGATATTACGATAGATAAAGATATTTTATAATGATCTTGTAATGATACCTATGTAGTATGTACAAAATATAATATCAATAGTTTGAACACTAAGTTATAGTTTTTATTCGTTTAAATAGATCTGGTATATAAAAAAAAATTAAATATTTGTGTTCAATATTAACATAATCATTATTAACAAAATCATAAATATATAAAAAATTATTTTTAAGATTAATATTAATTGTATTAAAAAACTACAATCTATACCTATATAAATATATATATATATATATTTATTTTTTTTTTTTAAAGACGTTTTAAGAATTAAAAAAAAAATACTGATGGAAAAAAAATCTGTTTTCAAAATGTTTGGTTACTCACCATTAAATTTCTCATTATTTATTGAAGATTATATGTTTAATTAATGTGAATTAAACTAATAAAAAATCGATAGAAATTATTTTAAATTAATTTAAAAATTACAAATATTCTTTCGTAGTAATTACAAATTCGAATACAATTGGAAATTTTAAAACGATTAGATCAAGCCTTCTGGTAAAGAAGTGACATCCAGAAAATAAATAAATGTCATTGTAAAACTACTACTAAGTTCTCTGCTTAGCATTTAAAATTACAATTACAATCTTTTGGGTAAAAAGTTAAGAGGGATATTAGTTTCTGATATTATTTTCAAAGAATATGGTTTTTTTGGAATTATCAAAGATTTTGTTTATTATTTGATATAAGATCGTATAAGTTCTCAATTACAAATGTGTTGAATTGACTCTTTTAATAGTTGATACTTGTTGACTTGTCTAATCCTAGCTTATATGTTTTGTATTCATGATTATATATCAGTTTTATTTTTATGATTTCCAACATTTTACTGGAATCGTTAAAACTATCCCGGGGAACTACTTGTCTACGTACCGAGGAATTCTCGAACTATTTTTGAAAACCATCGTCCAAATTAATAAAAGTCCAAATACGTATCTGGTATACACAAACAAATGGCACCACGTATATATATATACGTATATATATGTATTATTTTACACATGAAATAGCGATGATACCGCATACGATGACCCGGTGACGCTCACCCAAAATTATTCGATTCGAAAAACAATATTATTTGCAAATTTTAATTAAATACCTGCGATGATGCAATAATTGCCGTATAGTGATTTACATTGTTTTCTTCTGATTTATACGTATACTGATATTACACGAATGATCACCACTCTTTAATTCCATTTTTTTTTTTTTTTAATTATTTCCCCATCCCAAGTCAATCGTTGGTCGAATGTGGGACATGCATTTTTAATACTATAACGATTAATAATGAAATGACAAAGGTGACCTTTTTGTTCATATATATATATATATATATATATTATTATCTATGTATAATACAAATGGATATTGTACAGGGTCGCCAATATTATTATTATTATTATTGTAGCGGACGTTTATGTTTTTACCACGGATTCCATAGGACCGTTCCCATTATTACCGAATATTGGATTAATTCGTTTGTTATTTATAGTAAAGGTGCACAAATATTTTTAGTAATGCGTATAGGATACCTACAATTTGGGTGTCTCCGTCCGACCCCATTTGTGTACACTAAAACACATATCGTATACACGAATATGTATACGGAAATACAGCGCGTAACTAGTTACGAAAAAACTTACAATAATAATCAGTAATTTTATTACTTATAAGTAACCTAATTTCTATTTTTCGGACATAAATTTTAACTCCACTAGTTTCAATTTGTATTCAATCAGTTTTGACTTAACGAGTTTGTAGATTCAAGTTACTCATTTTTTTTTTTTTTTTTTATTATTATCGTCCAGATCAATATCAAAATAAATAATTATTTCTAAGTCCATATAGTTTAATAAACTATTATATTAACTTGTTCAAAAATGTTATGTAATAATATATTAGTTCGTTAGCTATAAAAAAAACCATATACCTAAGCTAACTAAAAACAGTTATGCAAATACAAATGGTGAAAATTGGTCCTTAGGGCAGGATAGGATATTATTATAATTTTTAATTTGAAAGCCAAACATAAAAATAATTGCATTCTAAAAAGGAATCTGAGTAAAATTCAGTATAATATTATTAAAAATGAATAAAAACAATAGGTAACCACATAAAAATTTGTTATTTTGTTATCTCTTCTACATTTATAAAATATTTCTATATTTCCGTTTAAAAGTAGTTTTTCTTTTTCCTTACAAAACATCTGAGAAAGTTGAAAAATAACATTTATAAAATACCAATTTGAATCCACCTGTAATTAGCAAATATATTTATTTTAAAACTCCTTTTACCCGAAAAAATAAATATAGACATGAAAGAAAAACACACATGTTAAAAGTATTTTAAAGCAATACATTCTTCACTTCGTCCATATCTTAAATTGAATAAGTACAGACAATAATTTTAATTTCTTTAACATACATATATAACATTGGTTCTTTGTTCTCTAGGCACAAATTTATAAATTGTTCAAAAGTTCAATTTATATATCTGAATGACGTTTAGTCATAAAGAAATGTCCTAAAAGACTTTATAAAAGATGATTTATTACCTACTGAAAAAGGTTCAAGAGCTCAGATATTATAAAAGACAAAACACATGTCATGAACAAAAACATTACTTATCAAAGTAAGTACTTTTTAAAGTTTGATTTTTTGTATTATTTAACAAAGGTAAGTGTAACAGAAACTTACTAGATGGCTAAAATTAAGTTATTGCACCAACTTCGTAGTTGTTTCGGTCGACAGTAATGTGGAATGAAAAATTTAGAATAATAAAAAAAAGTATATAATTATAGTATTATATAATATTATATAATGGTAGACGAAGAAGGTTTGAATTTCAGTTTTAGCACATATTTGTTCGCCCTAAGCCTTTAAGAAACTCACTTATCATTAATTTTAGTTACAGTATTCTCGCACGTAGGACTTACATGTATTTATGTACATACGATTACATATAAATCATTATTGTAATTTATAAGGTATTGTTAAGGAATACGTGTCGATTACACATAATTATCAGTGTTAATGATTAGCTTGGTTTAAGTTTCCAACAAATTTCCCATGACATTACAACAACAGTTAGTTTTAACATATAAATATGAAAGCTGCATGTATACGTATTTTACCAATTATACTAAAAATATTTTGTACATAAATTGTAATTCTTTTTTCTTTATTCACTGAAAACTATCATATTAATGATAATTGTGTATTAATGTATATTAATATCATATTAAACTCTCTTGAAATCGTAGAAAATACTATTTAAAAACTATATGATGAAAATTTAAATTTATTATTTTTGGTTTTATTGTTTTTTCAAAAAAAAAAGCATGATACGATAACGTATTTTTCAAACTCTTTTTGGTTTCGAATGGTATGAGAATATGAAGCAGAAAGGGGTAAAAAAATGAAATACTGCCCGACATTTATAAATAATATCTGTATATAAATGGGACATTTTAAAGCGTTTTACAGCCTGACAGTAGGTAGATCTCGAATAATACCTAACCCCAGACAGTAGTATGAAAAAGTTTTAACATTGTACACAACAGAAATAAAATTCTAAAAAACATGGCATCACGATAATAATTATATTGTAGATAACTGCATCATCTGCCACGTGAACAGGTAATTAACAATTACATGGAGTTTACTACAAGTGATTTTTTTTTTTTACTGTTACTCTTATTAAAACAAAATAAATATAGTAGTAAGTATAAACGAATAAATTAAGACAATTCATTGTAGATATAATTTTGTATTTATTCACTTACGTGTATAAAGTAATATCATCTTGAATTGATTAAACTTTATTAATATAAAAACATTTTTTTCAAAACTCATTATGAGACCTAGAGGTATTGTATATAAAAACTTTTAAAATATCTAATATTAAATATTTAACTTAATTTTATGAATAAAAATGTAATACAGATAAACGTCGTAAACCTTCCAAAATATTAAATAAATATGAACAATGTTGTATTTATAAGGATCGAAAAAAACCTGTATAAATATAGGTAACAATTTCCATAATGATAAATTCATAACAAGTTGTATTAAAAATGTGTTACTTTTAGATATTAATACAAACAAAATTATTTGGAAGCTTAATACGGCAATTACCCTTAATAGAATATATTATTTGAGGTATATAATATTATAAAAATATATAATCTATATTCATAAAAGATAGAGTTCTGACTGACTTAGGTACTCTTAATCAACGTGCAGTCTAAACTACGATAGATAGCAACTTGAAATATTCTGGGTATGTTTATATCATATTCTAGGCGTGCAATAAGATACATTTTTTTAAAATTTCAATTTTAAAGGGTTGAAATTGATAAAACTAAATTTTATGTGGAAATTGTATAAAAGATAATGTTTTTTAATGTTTTTGTACATAAGTGATAAAACTGAAAAAAATGTTTGTATCCTGTAAGATACACATGGCACAGAGAAACCGGGTATATATACAATATTATATACACACAACGATTAGTGTTAAAGTTTATTTAGATATACTTGTTCTGTGTGCGAATTAATTTGATATCTCATGGAAATGGGCAAAAAATGAATCGTTTGGATTTTTACGTTTTACGGCCACAAGATGTTATTTTATGTTAAAT
The DNA here is from genome assembly GCA_025469235.1 of Pemphigus obesinymphae. Classification (NCBI taxonomy): domain Eukaryota; kingdom Metazoa; phylum Arthropoda; class Insecta; order Hemiptera; family Aphididae; genus Pemphigus; species Pemphigus obesinymphae. The sequence goes on from JAIPRL010000003.1 coordinate 326,764, forward strand.
CTCAGCTCATATTAAGTTAAAACTATAAAACAAACATTTAAGGTGAATATTTTAAATGAAATATATATTTTGGGAATAATTGAACAATTTTTTTCAGTTTATAGTGATTATTATTATTTTTTTTTTTTTTTGATACTATCACGGATTATTATATATTTATATTTAATATATAAATGATACAATTATGATAATATATTTATAATTGCATATTAATATTTTGTCGGAGAATAAGAAACTAATCGTATAAAAAGTCTCAAATTTAGTGGAAATTATAAATAAATATTATGAAAAAAGTAGGTAATGTTAAACTAAAAACTGATTATACAAGTAGAAATTATTTGACAAATTGCTTATTTTTAATTTTAGAGAAAAACGCTCGTAAATAGGGTAATAAATAGGGGGCTTTCCAGCACTTTTACAAGTGTATAAATTCCATCCGGGTGGATTGATATAACGTTAATTGCTATATTGCATATTTTCTTTGAAATATAACTAGAAAAAAGTTAACTAACTCAATATTATGAAACTTCAGTTTACTAATGTAACATTAACTCATTTTTACAGAATAAAAATATTATATTTTAAGTTGTGTTCCTATAGATATTTGCATATAAATAAATAAATAAACGTCGTCGTAAAACCACTAGCATCTTCACTGTGCTCAGAATCTAAAAAAAGTATTTTTGTTCGAACACATAATAATAAGATCTCAATGGTATATATTATTTATTATTATTATTATTATTATTATTATTATTATTATTATTATTACGTGTTTAATAATCAAATTGTTTATAATGAATGCCAATTATGTGCTATTATATATTATATATAATGCCATAAAAGGCTGTTGGAAATATTTTTCAGGATAAAAGGGCACCATGTAATAAAATGTCACGTTCGCAAGAGGCCTTTTCCGATTCAAACAGACTCTATTTAAATGTGATAATTAAAACTCAAACTTGCAACGCAATACATACGTTCGGTAGCGCTTTTAACGTAGACGCTGCCTGCTGCACTCTACTCATTACCGAGCGCCAACGGCCAAATGTTCTTGACACCCCTTGTCAGATAACCATTCAATACTTTCTTCAGATATTACTATAATAATAGTATAATACAGTTTCAAACGAAATACGATTAAAATATTATTATTTTGTTGAGATTATAAGTCGAGTACAGAATTTCCCGATAATAATACAACTTTTCCCATATAGATATATAAATAGATACAGTCTAATATAACAAATTTCAAAATAAAAAAGAAATTGATCAAAAACAGGTTTTCGAAATTAAAATTATTCTCCGTAAATACAATCTATTAATAATGAAAATAATTTTTTAAATTTAATTAAATTTTATTTTAATGTACTTTTTATTACATTCAAATAACGAGGTACTTATAAATTTAATTATTGGTACTTTACTTAGATCAAAGTAATGTTGGAAGAAATAAATATTTAAAATAAAGCAGGATAGGATTGGAATAAATATTTACGTATATAAGTAATTAATTATATATATATATAATTATATATATATACGTACTTAATTATATTAAGGTACACCAAAAGTTAAAAATTAATAATTCCCTTTATACCATACACACACAATCCAATAACATCTGAAATAAATAAAAACACTAAAAATATATCAACATTTTCTATGATATAAAAATACATGAAATTGGAATATATATATTTATAATTAAATAATTTTTATTCTCGATAACAGTGCGTAGCTAATATAAGTTTAAAAAAATTGTACTTTTAATTTCAATTTTAACAGTATTTTAATGAGTGACAAAATCGGCATCAAAATGATATAGATATTATATATACTTTTATATTTATATATTATATTATATTATATACAATTATTTATATCATAATATTATAATGATAAACTAAATTATTATTTTATTTCAAATGACAATTAACTATTCAAAATGGAGTTTTTATGATTATAGTACCATATCAATTATAATAATTGTATTAATTTGTATAATTCTATAAGCACGATAATTGTTTATTTTATACATTTATAATATGTAAAAGCATGATATATTTTATGAGTAAATACTACTATATACATAGTTTCAAATCATCAAACATATTTAATTATTATAAGTAATATTATGAAATATTACCTGTAGAGTGGTACGCCTGAGTCATCTTTGAACCAAAACACCATGTAAACTTTGTCTGCTGGATTTGGCGATGATACGTCGCAAGGAAATTTTACGGTTCTACCTTCCACGGCGTCGACGGGAACTAATGGCACCGTCACTGTAAAATAAAAATATGTAATAATTTATTAGTATAATAATTAAAAATATTAATTTTAGTTTTTACAATAATAAAACTAAAACTTTTCGTTCAAAGAACATATTAAATAGAAAACCAATATGGTATTTTAGATTAAGTTGTATATATGTCTTCGCGCACGGGTGGCCGGGGATACATATATTTAATTTTCATATTTACATACAATCTACACACAAAGAATATTTTTGATGTTACAATCCATTTTTATCCCATAATTAATCGATCTTATTTATCTTATTAGCATTTATAAAATGTGTATTTTAGGCTTAAATCGAAATCTGTATACGTACAATAATGAAATGTTTCTATGTTACATGAACTAACAATAATTTATTGAATATAATAAATAATTGTAATTTAAAAAATACTAGTTTGATATTAATAGAGTACCTATAATATAATAAATTACAGGAAAACAATTAAACGATCATATTATAAAGAGGAATCATAGTCACCCTTCACTTTTCCATAGCATTTATCATGGTACTATTATTATACCATTATTAAACTCAAGATTAAAATATATGCATATAGTTAGATGTATAACTGGGTCAGAAATATACACTCTAATATATAATAATCACTTATCAAGAACAATAGATTATTTATTTATTTATGATTTCTTTGTAATTGTAATTTCTATATGAATACCTTACCATCACCGAAGAACGTAGATTTTCGATTAATTTCACGTTTGATCTAAATCATTGAACATATATGAGAGGAACTGTTGGTAAATTATGGTTAACATGCCAATATTTCCATATTAAATAGGTATTCAATATATGAAATTAATCTTACACATTAAACATACATTTATACGGACGTAGGTAGTAAATAAATAACTAGCATGTTTCTCATAAAGCATAGCTATAATAATATACCGTAGAGTTGTTATGTACGGTTAGTTTAGTATAGATTATTGAATAATATATATTCGATGATAATATTGTAAATGATACAGACAAAATATGCATAAAGGGAATATTCTAGTTGACATTTTTGACGTTTTATACATGATACAAACAACACATATTGCACTAAAATCGCCATTACTATAAAGTAGCCCGCCAAATCACTATTATATATTAAATATTTAAAATTATTAAATAGTTTTAATGACATTCCGTAAATGGTATTGCAATAACAATTTAAAAAAAACCTTCCACACACTGGAACCTCTCTATACACGTTATTCAGATCCAAATAGTAATGATTTTTCGTGCTTTGTTTGTAACAAAAGTTTTGTGGGGTTAAAAAAAACTCGTGACCTTTAATGAGTAGATCACACGAGGGACAAAAAACTTTTTTAATATCTCCGTTTTGGACGTAGCAAATATCACCCAGCGTAAAAGAAGGACGGTCGTTAATAATTCAATATTGGAGAGTTTTCATTATAAAAAGGTTGTCAGTATCATTGGATAATAACAGATAGTATTATACATTTTATTATAATTTGATCGAATAAAATTACAAAAATAAATTAAATTATGAATTGGCCGTAACAAATTTAGAACGTGTCTGTTAAGATTATATAATTAGTTGGCTATTTATGCCATTACATATTATGTTTATAACACCTAAATTTTATAAAGACACTTCAACAATTAAAAATAATCCATAATATCACTTTTGATGTCCCCTCGGTTTATTAAACGCAAGGCTATTTAGATGAGTAATTCGGTGAAATTCGTGATAATGTAGTTATAACAATTATTGTACTAAACAGTTTTAACGACAAAAAATACAATTAAAACGTTATGACCTAGTATTCAAAGTAAAAAATCTGATAATTAGTTTTTTTTTACGTACTATGTACAAGTTGATTAAATAATCACAAACTTAAATTTATTATCAGTGCCTACCTAACATTTTAATTTACATTGAAAACTCGTTTATCACCCCACAGTCTTTTCATTAATTTAAGTAAATTGATTACCTATAACTTATAAATTATTTATAAAAAATAAATAAATAAACTACTACTTATATCCAATGATAAAATAATTAAAACGATAGTATCAACAACTCTAAACTAGTGTGATGTATATATATATATATATATATAGCAAATCGAAATAACCTTCTTGGGAATATGGGAAACATCACACAAATGAATTGGATATTGGATTTAGAAAATAGTTACTAAATTGTCAAATGTACATTAATTAGCTTTTTTAAAATGAAAATATAATTCATTTGATTTTATAGGGTTTTGTTTAAACTTTGTTAATAAAAAATTACAGTAATTACCTACCTATGTAATATTTAAATGAGTTAAAATCAAATTACAGTAGACACAATTTTTTTAGATTTTATAAATTTAAAAAATCTATACGTATCACAATAGTTGTAATATACTATATAATATATAATATTATAACTGTTACAATTTTTGATTTTGAGCGAAGACATTGAAACGTCATATGTGTACCAATTTTTGGTTGCAAATTTGATCAGGATAGTACTTGTAGTACTTTAAGAGGTTAATTTTCTATAAATGCGCTAGGAAAAACTTCAGAAAGATAGCGAAACGCAGAGTATTTACTTGGAATTCCAAATAAATTGGTTTATACATTTATTAGAGTATATTATATATTTTGATAGTATTATTTCTATATATTAGGTACACTATAAACTCCACTTACAATCATTTTATTGAAAGAAATTCTTTATTATTACTATAACATTTTCCTCCCCCTCTAGTGTTCTGCCCAACAAATTAAATACTTACAATCAATACTCAGCAGAATTTTTAATCACATTTGTTTATTATTTCATATTTATTATAAAAATATTCTATCTCGATATAATAAATGATGTGAAATGGTTATATCATAAAAATCGGTGCCTAATAATTATAGTTTTAAAATAAATATAAAATTAAATTATATAAAAATTAGATAACTATCGAGGTAATAATACAGTTTGTGAATGATATTATATTAATATATATTCTAGCAGTACGTAATAATATATTCATTTGTAATTATGTTAAAATAGAATTTCAATGCATGATTAACATGCCAAGTAGCTTCTATTGACGAATACAAAAGTTTTTGAAAACTTACCCTGGAGACATTTTGTGACTTTAGAAAATATCAATCTACAAGTCAAATATAGATATCGTTAGAAATTTAAATTTAAATTAGGTACATTTTATGTTTTATGCTTAATAATCTTCTTTGGTGTCGGCGTCAACTAGTTGGCCATGAGTTATCCTTGCGTATACAATTCAAGCATGATTATATTTTTGTTTTATTATATTTTAATTTTTTTTAGCCGTATTCTCCTTAGTTAAGTATCATTAAGAAATCTCTTTTATGTTGAAACTTGTAAGAATTATAATGAAAGAATTCACTTTCCATGGAGATTTATTCATTATAATTATTCATTTATGTGTGACTATATAAACACTTTTCTAGAAATATGAAATTCTATATTATTAAAATCATATATTTCTAATATATTTTATGGTGTCTAATACATAAATTAATAAATATATATATTAATATGAAAGTTATACTTATTTAAAAACCTTTTTTAATGAAAATGATAACATCGATAACAACGAACGAACGTCCTTAAAACTTTTTCAATTTCCCTGTTAAACTCTTCGAACGTTTTGGTTATATTTTTTTTAAACACTATCGATTTCCTAGAAAACATCATACAAACGCAACTTGAGAAAATTATAATATTGTTTGATATTTAATGTTTGTATTTATCGTTTCAAATATTAGTCTTCGCTATAAAATCTAAAACGTGTTTAATTAGATATAACAAAAACAGTATTGATACACTATTGTTAAATTTTATAAAATAAGACAAATTTTATTGAAATCAAAAAATCAATTTTATTAAAAATATCATTATTATTGACGTTTTAAAAGGACGGCATACCACAAAAAATAGTCTTTAGAAACATAGTTTCGTAAGTACTTCAAATATTGAATAATCGCGGATAAATGATTTTTACATCAATAAAAATATGACAATATTTACTACAGAGCTATTTTTATTTAATGTTAAAATTGTATTTTTCATAATTACTTTGAAATTGTACAATTTTGAAATTTTAAGGATACACTATTACAGATTTAAAATACTTACAAAAAACCACTTTTGTCAAAGTTACAAAAAGTTTCCTTTTTTTATTAGTGCTAATATTGACGATTTATGATCAATATGGAAGCCATAAATCTTGAATTGCAAAGATGGTTGTTTTAAAAATAAAAGCTGGAACTAACACAAGAATATTTTTAGACTACTTTTAAAATATATGATAATATTTATTTTTTATATATATATAATAATATTTTTAAATTGTTTGAATTATCATTTTTTCTAAAATTTTATAAAAATTGCCTATATAAAATCCCTTAAAAACGGGTGTGTGGCATCTTTTTGAGAAATAATTATTTTATTAATAAAGTTTTAATATTACTGAAATTTTAGATTTCGCGCATTATATTTAATCAGTTATAGGAATAGAACTGTATACTAAATCTATATTCTATATATATTACATAAATATATTTCAACTATAAAATCAAATTATTACCAGATCCAAATCTACCTAAAATGAAAACCTAAATTTAATAGTTATTTAAATATATTTGAAAATTTTTTTCAAAGATTTTGTTGATGTTACTTGTATAATTTTATCTGATTGTATGAATCAAACTACTATAGTGAATTTATACATATAAATATACAATAGCAGTTAAACCATGAACATTAAAAAAAATGATATATTTTAAAGTCAATGGGACTGGATAAAAATATTGAAATTTAATAATTATGATAAAATATAATGTTTTAATTAATACTATATGATTTAATATAATCCAAATAGCAAAATCATACTTGTGTTATATTTTTATAATTTAATTTTTATTAAGATACTATCGTTTATAATATTATGTTTTATAGGAATTATATAATCACGATGTTTTATATAAATTATTTGCTAGTACAAAGTGTAGTTCTATAGAATATAGCTAATATTAGTATAGCTAATAATATGATAATTGATTGTAATTAGTAACCTTATAAAAATATTATATCATTATAATAGTATTCACCTTATACTTTTTAAAGTGTAAGAAAAACTATTGAAAAAATTTATAAAAACACAAGTTTGACAAAATACTTAATTTTTTTAAATAATATTATAAAATAATTAAAACAATATAATTTTATTATGATTATAAAGTTACGATATAAAAACATTTTTTTTTACAAATATTAATTGAATTCTTTTCTTAACATAATAAAATAATATTAAAAAAATAATTTCAAAAATATTGTTATTAAAATATTATAAATATAATAATTTAGTTATACCATTAAAGAAATAATAACACATATATACAAATATTGCTTAAATTAATTTATAAAATGAATAAAGAATATTTGTGTTTTATTGTAATATAAATTTTATCATTTTTTAAAGAGAAAATATAATTTTTATAACATATTAATAATTAGGTGTATTATTTTATTAAATAGAATATAATATAATAATGCCATACTGATTTACAAATATTCCATTTGGGAATGAACGGTCTTAATGTCAGTATACTTTATTGTAGATTTAATTCCATCTTATAGAAAATGTAAAAAGAAAATGAAATATGCTTTACACGTCTCGAGTTCAAATACCACAATATTTTTGCAAGAAGAAAATCCTGGAGGATTAAAGTATAATCCGGTATTTCTTTATGAATGATAAAAACTCATGTAGATAAAATGAATTTAAACCCTCTTTTTTTATTGGAATTAATGAATACAAATCGGTGGTTTCTATAATACATAATATTATTTCAGTAGCGTCTGAACACCAAAAACGAAAAACACTACAATCATATGATAGGTATTGAATTGAACAGAAATGAAAAACCAACAAGAATATTCATAATGGGATATAGTATACAGATTATATGGACGAAGGCATAAAATTTTTTCAGGGGAAAGTGTGAGTTTAATATCATTATTATAGTGTATAATTTTTGTTTTTAATTTATGTATATTTTTTGCATTTTTAAAGAATGTTGCGGCATTTTTACTGTATTAAATCTTATTTAGTATTTTTTTTTTTTTTTTTTTTTTTTTTTTTTTATTATTTCCATTAATTCCAAACATTAAAATCTTCGCATTATTTTTAACGTACAATAATTTAAAGAATAATGAATACGTTTTCGTAAAATTTCGGGCCAGCAGTCCTCTCACTCCCACTCCCTCTCCCACGCGCACATATACATATTATGAAAGTAAGCGTTAGATTATATTACTTTCAAACGAAAACGTTATTATACACAATATGTATACACGTATACTGTTACACAAAGAACATAGTATTAAATACCTTTTTTGCCTTGAAATGTAATATTAAATTTTGCGTGTAATAGAAAAAAGTATAATCAAATGGGGTATTTTCTTCTGGCGGGAAAGCCGAGAAGAAAATATTTAAAACAATATTTTTTTGCGTATCGGCGGTGGTTTATAGCATGCATGCGTAAATATTTACATACTCTATACCGCCGTTGTCGTTATACATGTTTTATTTGGCACTTTCGTTCTGGCCCATCGCCCCACTACTGCCAGTTGATTGTTATTATTTCAAGAGACACAGCAATTTTAATTTAATGAAAACTTCAAGCGTCCAGAATAATTGTGATATGTAATAATAATAATAAATTTATACTATATACCTGTATGTACCGTACCTATAGTATAAAATAATTTATGTCAGGGAAATCAACGATTGAGAACCCAATGGAGTAATTTATTTGTTTTTCTTTGAAAACGTTAGGTTTTCTATTATCTAATGGTCAAGTATAAATAGACACTATCACAGAGAAACATTCAATCTCGATAAATTTCGAAATTGGAAAATATATAGTGTATAGAATCCGGTTGTAAAAATTACAAATAAAAAGAAAAAGGCTCATTTGTTCGAAGAAAACTATGGTTATTCCATAATATATATATATATATAAAATTAAAGTATTAAAAAAAAAAAAAAATCGAACTTTTAGAAAAATAACTTGTCTGCAGGCATAAGTGCGAAATGGTGTCGGGTCGTTATTAAGTGATTTCCAGGTTTATTTAATATTGGTCGACAAACGATGCTAAAAGGAAGTTTACCAACTAGCATTATAATGAAATAATTAATTTAGGTTAAAAATTATTTATAACCATATATATTCGATAACTATCTCTTTTAAATGAATGTTTAGTAAATATATTATAAATAATTTAGTATTTAAATGTTTTATATCAATTGTTCAACTAGTTTCTGCCTAAACTTACTAACTATAACAATAATTTACCTCCCATCTTACATAGACATAGGAGTTACAACGTGAATTTTATACCTCATTTAACATATATAGATACAAATTATTTAAACGTTTATACGACACCAATTTATATATATTCAACTATTATTATAATAAGTCCACAAATTAAAACGATTTGTTGAAATTAGGTAATTTTAATATTTTAATTTTTCAAATTAATTATACTCGTATTAGTTTAATAAATTATAATATAGATAATATTTCCATTATATATTTTTCATTCAATTATAATAAATAAATGAACTGAATACATTTTTAAAGAAAATTTTAAAACGGATTTCCTGTAAATTAATTTTTTTTTTTATATTTGTAGTCTTACTGTACAGATTCAAATCATTTTTTATTGGAACTAATTTAGTAGTTATCCAATTTTTCGGTACCAGATTTGATGGAAGGTTTCAAATTTCGGTCAATATTTAAACTATAGAAAAATTTTGAATAGTTAATTAATTAATTTGAACGTTCGTGTTATATACTGGTACTCATTTTATCAACTATCTATTTTAAAATTATAATTTACTCTTTAGCTTTTATTATTAAAATCTTTTTGTACCTATATATGTTTTATTCTATGTTTAATATATGCGATAACTTTACCATACAAACGAATGAACAAAATACGAAACTGTTCATTTTATTACTGTTCTCTTCACCGTTAAAATACTGAATCTATACTGGTAATAATATTAGTAAATTATGATGTTATCTAAACCATTGATAATCGACATATTTTTATCTAAAATATTAATATTGTATTATAAGCTCGGAACCGTAAATATTTCAAAATGGTCACAATATTTAATTTGAAATATTAATTTTTGTACGTAAAACGTGTTATTGTATTGTATTTTTATTTTATTTTTTTTTTTTAATACAAATTAAAAAAAAAAAAATTACCGTTCGAGGTTCCCGTAATTTAGCGATAATCGCCGCGAGGAATTAAAACAATAATATGTTCATTGCGTTTATACGTTATTATTATAAACTCGTGTTAAACGAGGAATAAATTGCAACAACACGACTGGTAAAAGCGCCACCGCCGTTGCCGGTTACACTGGTGCAATTGAACCGCGAACACGGTTAGGAAACAGAAACCAAAGGTTTTACGCGCTCGAAAGCCATGAATAAAATTACCATACACGCCGACCCACTGTTGAACAACGCAAGCAATAGCGTCGTGTACAGTTTAACGAAACCCATCAGACCATCTAACGATCGAACATGTGGAAATACAAGCGGAGATGTGCAATTTTCGGCGTTTCCGCCCACGACCGAGTGCGGGGCAAGACCTCGTAATATTAACTTCATTCGACCGTAGACGAAAATATATTTACATAACGTATCTATTCGTAACACACTGTGCTCGTATATCGTGCACGCGCATGTCATTCTTACGAATTTGTAATTATTTTTATACGAAAAATTTACGTTCCTATTCGCGTTATTATTTTAACGCGAAACGGAATTACGGTTTTAATATTACCGAAAATTTTTTATTCATTATCCGATATTTCTCTCTGTGTAAAACGAAAAATACACCCATCATTACGGAGGACAGAATAACTTTGAATTTCAAGTACTGATCAAGTATTTCTTTCGCCTAAACGATTTTTGTGTGGCGTTATATATAATATATATATATATATATACATACCTACCAAAAACTATCAGTTATATAAAATCATCCTATGTAAGACCCTTCTACTTCTTATTCTTCTTCTTCTTCTTCTGTTCAAGCTTCTAATGGACTATTCTGGTTCTTTGTCACTTCAAATGTTTCTTTCCGTCGTCCACTGTTAACGCTATGTTTATTTCCAGTGTGGCATTTATTTTTGTCAGGCTTTTTCTCGCAGCGTCAGCCCATCTATGACACGGACTCCCGAATGGTTTCTCACCATTCGGTTTTTTTACCTTTTCTTTTCGTATTAGCTTTCTTTCATCTCATCACGCGTGTTCTGTCTATCCTAACTTATTGTCGCCTTCGAATTTACGTATACTCAGCTTGTGGTTTATACTCTTGTAAGTCATTATTATTTATCATTCCGTATATTAAAATGGGATGAAAGTATGTAGGATACAGTCACTCTTTTGTACGTCTTGATAATAGCTAAGATGAGAACATCTCTTTTATTGCAAAATAGTCTCTATTTAGTGCATTTATTCTAAACTTAATTTCGTCGTACACGTTATTCTTTTCACTCACCCAGATACTTGAAATATTCAACATCTCTTTATTTTACTTTTTTAAATAAGTTTTTACTACAATCTCAATTCATCTAAGCATTTATTTACATAATTATTAAAGGAATTGGGAAGATTTCTGAAGAAAACTTTTACTCGATCTTTTTTTATAATTAATATACATTTTTATGACTCAAATAAATAATAAGTAGATAATCTTGAATACGCATATGTGATAAAATTAATTCCAAATTTAAGAATCATTAAACATATTTATAAATTAAAAACAATAAATGGATCAATATATTATTAATATACTTATTGATTGAAGACATTTTTTAACGATAATTGAACGATAATATTTATTTATAGATTTATTTATGAAAACTTACTAAGAAATTACATGGTATTTTTAAATAAATAACAGCACTTAAAAATAAAAATACCTCTTCAAGGGTTGTGGAAAAACTTAATAAATTTTCTCAACTCATAACAATGTTTACACTAAAGTCCGGCATATTATAAGTAAAGTTGTTGACAAAAGTCTACACTTTAAGTATTTCTGACGGAGTTTACGGTAGATGGATTAAAATGTCTCATAATAACTTTAAAATATTAACTTTTCGTTTATAATATATAAGGAGATTTGACTGGATTAATTTTTTTTTACCCAATGTGTTTCACCTTATAAAAATTAATGTCGACAGAATTTGAACACTTTAATCCCCAAGAATAAGTTATGCCCAAACCACGAGTGTTACACTTAAACCACGTATATGTAGTATGAGGTAGACAGCAATACTGAAACTAATCAACTATTTATGTAGCAACTGAATTAAGTTTAAATTATTTCTATATGAATAATTCCCAAAGTATAGAATAGAAAATCTGAACGGTTCGGTTGTAAGACACTGAATTTTTCATACATTTTTCATTCTTTGAGACAAGTTTAAGAAAAATATTAAAAAAAAGTGTATCGCCGTAAAGGTATGTGATTAGTAGGAAATTATATTATTTCTATTTATTTATAATAAATAGAAATTATACGTTTACCTATATTATAATAGATTATCTAAATATCACTGATGGCCAGGAAATAGTAGCAATTTGAAAATGTTTAAAGGGTTAATGTTAATAATATATTAAAAATTGAATGTAAAAATAGTGTACCTAATTAAAAATTATTAATTTTTTTTTCAGGTTTTGCAGGAAGTTTTTAATTGCGTCATAACTATATAGTGATAATAATAATAATAATAATAATAATAATAATATTTATTAATAAAGTTATAAATTGAAGTGTGGTAAATCATGAGTCTAAATATATAATTCTTGAAGTTTATTTATTTGTATAGAATAGAATTCTATATTGTTCAATTGATCAACACCAAACTTTGCATAGGTGTTTTTCATTTTCTTTATTAAAATTTTGAAAAATTCATCCATGTATAGAAAGGGTATAATTACTAAATCTTCGAATATACAGTAAAAGGTATATTAATTTTTATAGATATTCTAATATGTAATTAATTGTAACTAGTATACCAAGAATTGTATCGATAATAAGTTAATACTAAAAATTAAGTATTCACTTGAAATATCTTTTAAATATATTATGTCTATCCCGAGGTAAGCTTGGAAATACTTTATCGATTCTAATAGTCCATTCTGTAGAGTTATATAATAATATAGTTAAGTATTTTAATAAATATTTTCATTATTAATATTATTAACATTTAAAAGGGTATATAATTCTGAACGTACCAAGAATTATATTGAATTTACAACCGTGTAAATTTTTAATGTATGTATACTTTTTTCAGGTATAAGAATTAAAATAAGAATTTTATGATATAAAGAATAATAATCGAAAATTTGTTATAGTTAATACTTTATACATATCACTTTTTGATTTTCTATGTATTTTTAAAATAGTAAACAACAACTAATTTTAATAGGCGAAATATTACCAAAAATATTTACAAATAAAAATCTAACAAATAAACCAGTTATGGGATATCATGTATATAATATTTATAACTACAAAAAATTATTATACATTTTAAAATTAAAATGACAGAAACTTGAAATTTATTATTAAAAAAAAGGAATTAGAAAAAAATATTACAAATTGTTATAGCAGATGTTAATGAATGAAAATGAAAACAACAAAATGTTACGTTATTCTTATTAAACATTCAATTTATCTATATATTTACTTAGAAATGTTAATCGTAATAAATTGTTTATTTTTAAAATAACTTTTTAATATAGTTAATATCTATTAATTTCAGAAAAATTAACTATGTTGGTTAAAAAAAGACAAATTTAGCAAAATATTGTTGTAAAATATTCGAAAAATAATATAAAATTTTATAAATTATTACTAATTGGTGTATAAGAAATTTGAAAAATATTTCACTAGCAGGGAAAACTCAATAAAACTGAAAATTAAAATGATTTTTATATTTTCATAATCCCCATATCAGTTAAAAAAATTATAATTTAGTTTTATTAATCACCTATTAAATCATTTCATCTATGGATTAGATAGACATCATATTATATGAGTACAGAAATGGTTTATTTTTAATTATAAATATTATTTTCTATTACATATAAGAAAAGGAAATATAAATGATATAGTAAAAATAACTTTTTTTATATTTTTTAGGTAAAGATCAATTATTAATTTTCAATACTTCTTAATTTTTATAATACCTAATAATAATGACAAAAAACCATACAGATACAGATGATGGAAATTTCTCTATTGTTCCTTCAGTCCTCGAAAAGTGTAGTGAATTCACAGCATTAATATATTTTTAGAAAATATTATTTTTAAATTTCTGATTATTACATAGGAATTGCGGAAAATTTTGTACAAATAGTTTTTGGCCGAGAAAGTCATATTTCTAAAATATTTTCTTATAATATTTTCAAAACACTTTCTTTTAATTGATTACAAAAATAAAAATGAAAACAGCTGTAATTGGATCCCAGTAGGAAAGGAGTTATGGAATGACATTGAACTATTTCCTCACAGCATGATTGAAAATCCGTAATAATTAATTACTAACTTTGAAACTGGGAATCTAACTGCCAACCTCGTGACTTGGAATGCAATTTTACCCCATTGAGCCACCCCAGATTCATGTATATATCGTAAATTTTACTTGTATATAAAATATATATTATATACACTTTAATTTTTTAAATACCTACACAACATTTTACAATGATAATCATTCTATAAATATTGACATTTGATTGGGATTTAAATATTTAAATTTTAATGTTTATTATATATTGCATAAATATTTTAGTTTTTATATTTAAAACGAAATATATAATAAACATTTATTTACGAATATTTATGAAATATGCTAGTAAAGATTGTAGGATTGTGAAGAAGGTGAAGCAACTCACATGTCAAAACGAAATATTATTATTATTTTTTTGATTATATAAGTGAGAGCCCACGCGTATAAGGGCAAGTAGACTATTTTCTCTAGATACCTACATAGGTATACTTTGCGGGGTATTCGGCGACTGACTGGCTCTCTGACGCAGTCGGCTGTACTCGCACTACGACACTACTACGTTATCTCTTATTGCACCCGACAATAATTGGGTATGAAATGAAATTAATTAATAGTACCTATGTATAGTATCGAACAAAGATATTTATTCAATATTCATAAATATTTAATTATTATTTTTCTTAATTGAAAAAATATAAAAATGAATATTTTTTCGAAGTGGTTTTTACATGCCTTTTCTTCCGACGAATAAACTTTAAATTGTATCTCTTCTAGTCGCCAAAAGTTAGCTATCTGTTCTTCAACAGTTGTCAATGACGGACTCGTAATACAAACCAACGATATACCTTTATTTTCGATTTGTAAACGTTCTGTAGGACTAGATATAAGACCGGCAACAACCCAACCGAAAAGAGTCTTTTGAAACGTAGGACCGTATGACATAAGTTTCAGTTGATGTGCGCAAATTAATTCGAAAAATATTTCCGAACCTATAACTATGTCGATTTTATTAGGTGAATTAAAAGACGGGTCGGCGAGTTCAATGCCCTCAGGTATATTTATATCTGATGCGTTTATCAACGTTGACGGTAAATAACTTGTTAATTTAGGCATTACGATGAAATCTAAATACACCTCGTAATACAATTATTCTGCGATCCAGAGTCAAGTAAAACATGACAGAGTACCAAAAAATTTTAAATAAAAATAATATTTTACTAAATAAAATTTCGTCCAAATTATTATGGGCTAATACGACGGCGGTCGATAACAGAATCTGATTGTTTATGTTATGGCTTGCAATATGCGTGACTACACTCGTAGTTTTTTCGGTGCCGTTCTCTTTATTATTTTAGTGTTCATTAATTGCGCTTTTCGTTGACAACGACGACGTCGTGTTACTTGTCTTATCGGACGATGCATTACGGAACACGATATGTAATAATCCGTGTGTGGACGTGAACATTTTGGGCAAAAGCAAGCATTACATTTTTCACCACGACGTAAACAAGTCTTACATAAATTAAGCTCCGTAATTTTTTGTATTTAATCGATAATCGACAATTTCAAAAATGATGGACATTTATAAATCGTATGCGATTGCTTACAGTTGTAACATTTAATTTCTCCCGTAGTTACAAACGATATAAGCTTCTATGTATTTTTCTTGAATTTCGATTGTTCTTTAATGGATATCAAAGTAGAAACATGACTTCCAGATGCATCAATCGCTTCTAATATTCTAAATCGAGACTGTAAATATTCAAGTACGCGTTCAACTGTTATGCTATCTAATTTTTGGGATTCGATTTCCCAGTGACGTAATGTTATAGGATCTAATTTTGTCGTAATCAAATGTACTAGTAATGAGCTCCATTGATTCGGACTTTGACCAAGAGTTTCGAGGGCTTTTATATGACCTGATAATTAGTCGTTTAATTTACGTAATTGGCTGGAAGATTCCTTATCTATCGGCGCCAAATCAAATATCGTTTTAGTGTGTACATGTACCAATATTCTTTTATTAATATACCGTTTGATTAAACTAGTCCAGGATTTCTGGTAATTATCGGACGTTGTTTCTAAACATTGAATGCTACGTTCGGCATCGTCACTAAGTGACGAACGTAAATAAAATAATTTTTGAATATTGCTTAACGAATTATTATTATGCACAAGTTCCATATATATGTCAAAATAAGATGAACACTCTGCATAATTTCCAGAGAATGTGGGAATTTCAAGCGCTGCTAACTTTATCGAAGGGGGAACATATTGATTGTTGCACGAAAGCGTAACCGAACGAGAACTATTTCCTATACCATATGATTCATCATTATGGTTGTAATGGCTAGAAGTTATCGACACATTTTTCATAATCTTGTCACAATCTGCCATACTTTTGAAATATAACTCTTCAAAATCTATTCTGTAAATTTCACTTTCCTCTGAGACTCCTTTTTATTCTTCAATTTGCGTCTGCATTTGTTCAAAATCGTTCCAAATAATCTTGATTTTTTTATCTACAATATATATGCTGTTCTATATCAATACTATCTTTGTTATCCTTGACGTACGAGCCGAAATGAGTCAGCTGACCTTTAAGCTGGCCTCGACGAATGATAAGAGAGTTTATCTTAGACATTATTTATTATTTATAAGTAGGTATAATAGGTATATTTATGAATATAAAAGGTATGGAAAATCCAGATACGATTAATTACGTTATACAATTAACTACCAAATCTACTATTTTACTGTGCTTGTAGGTACTAAAACACGCGAGAAGCTTAACATAATGAAAAGAAATAGAAAATAGGAAATTCTGACCTGATCTAGAGAATCCAATTCACGACGTTGGTGGTGTTATGATACACAGTACACTATTAATTTATGCGAACGAACGAAACGAAACAAAACAAGCGTTTTTACGATATTTTACAATTTAACTCTACTGTTATATATTAGATCACATGAACTATGAGTACACCGAATACGCGATACATCTGGTTCGATGGACCAAATGTAGGATTGTGAAGAAGGTGAAGCAACTCATATGTACAAACGAAATATTATTATTATTATTATTTTATTATATAAGCGAGAACCCACGCGTTTAAGGGCAAGTGGAATGTATTTTCTCTGTATACCTATATAGGTATACTTTGCGGGGTATTCGGCGACTGATTGGCTATCTGACGCAGTCGGCTACACTCGCACTACGACGTAGCTTTATCTCTTATTACACCCGACAATAATTGGGTATGAAATGAAATCAAAAAAAAAATCAATCAAAAAATGTCTTGTTTTGAGTACTAACTAGAACCAATTTTCTACAAAACTCCTATCTGATAAATTGCTCATAAAACTAAAAAAATATAATAAACATCATTGTAAAACCAATGGTTTCCTCAATACGCTTAGAAGCTAAAATATATAAATATATAATATATATTGTATTATTTAAAATAAACAACTTTGACAAATATTTAGAAAGTATTGATTATAACATATATTTAAGAGGGAAAAATGAAAGTATAAACTAAAATCCCAGGTAAAACTATCCCAGATAGCAAGATAATATTATTTTGACATTTATATATTATTATTTTTCTAACATTATAATTAAATAAACATTTTTTTTAGATTATTTCTTGATTAAAATATTGTTAAAAAAAAGTTTTTTAAATGTCACTTGGCCGCGAGATTGACATTAATATAATATTTTAAAAATTATATTAATAAAATGTTTTATTTGTATTATTAATAAAATGTTTCATTTTTATTATTAATAAAACATTTTATT
>JAIPRL010000004.1:0-96461 GCA_025469235.1 Pemphigus obesinymphae
AATATTTTTGTTATGCTTTCAAAAAACAAAAAAGGTGGCAATAAGATAAAAATAAGATAACAAAAATCATGATAATCGTAGATACTGAGATGATGATAAGCGGAGAAAAGCGTCCACCATGATTGCGCGGGTTGAACAAAAACATGTAAGTTGCTGTCATACCTATTTATTTTGTCGTGTATATAAGTATCTATATTATATGGACGGCATAATATCCATATTGATGATTTATAAATTTTGTCAAACGAGAGTTATGACTTGTACGAATATAAAATATACTCGTATTGTGAACGCATAATTTAAAACGAAAAGTGCGTGTTATAATAAAGCGCCAAAACACGATAAACTATAGAGTGTGGGTGTCTCGCGGGTGAAGGAACGCATTTTGACCCATTTAACGGCGGAAAATCGTGTTTATTATTTACGTCCATAAATTATTTCAAAATGAATCGCGCGTAGTACTCAATAATATACGATGGCGTATTTCCATTCGATATTGTAATATATATTATATAAACACCACCAACGCACAGCTAGTATTATATAGCTTATTATATATAAGTTTGATGTTATTTTATAAAAAAAAAAATAAAAAATAAAAAATTATTCGATATTTCAAGCACACCTATTTGTTTTTGGTACTTAATAATAAAAAATTTGACATTGAATTTTTAACACGACCACGCGTTTTGCCGATGATGACGACAAGAGTCGTCGATATTCCTAAGATTATAATATACGCTTACCTATACGTAAATTCTTTGAAGATAAAAAAAATTTGCCCAGTGTAGGCGTGGCTACAATTTGTTAATTCGATAATTTAGTCGTGAGACTATTTTGCACTTATTTCGAAACGTTAGTTTTGCAAATAGAAGACCAATAATAATAATAATTATCATACTGTAAAATATACAGTAGGTATTGTATTTTTAAATTTATAACACCAGACACGTAGTCGATTGAAGGTCCCGAGAGTGCCGGGCCCCATTAGAAAGGTCAGTGGCCCAGAGTTAGCCCCCTCGTTTTTTTTCTAATCCATTTTTATACAAAATTTACATTCTGAGCTTAATGTATATGTAAATATATATTTATATATTTATATATAAATGATATGTTATTATATATTTATAACATGTATATAAATATATGTTTTTTTTATATAAAATTTTTCGGGTAAAAGAAGTCGAGTGAGATTTCCTTGATAACAATTATTTATTTTAATTGATACTTTAGAGAAATCATTATTCGTTTTTCTAATAGTTTTTTTTAGTATAAAGAATAACTACTGAAAATGACCAAAAATTATCAGAAACTTCATATTAACATTAAGTAAATATTTACATCAATGTACATCAAATATTATTACTACAGAAAAATACTGATGTAATATAAATTAAAAACTTTTTGAATACTTAACAAAAATGTATAAATAAAAAAAATTCAACTTTGATTACTTTTAGGTAAAACAAGTTGAAAAGAAGTTTTTTGGTAAAAACTTTTTAATAGAAAGTGTATTCTAATTGGTACTTAAAATACATAATTTTCTGATTTTCCCAGTAGTATTTTTAAGAATAAAGGAAAATTACCATAAACTAAAATAATATTAGATCGAAACTTAGTTCAGAAACTTTTTCAAATGCAATGATTTATCATTGCTTTCAAATTTAAAATAAGAATAATACGTTATTTCCACTACTTATATCTGGACGACTTTTTCTTTTTTTGTTCAGCAACTTTTTTTAGTTTTCTTAGGATTTTTTGACATTTCTCTACAATTTTTAGAGATGATTATAATATTATGTTTATAATTATTTAAAATTATGTATTCATTTTTAAGTTTTTAATTTAATATGTAAATATGTTTTAGATTCTGACTTCTAAGTAGTATACGGGACATTAATTTTATATAGTAAAAAATATGACCCCATAGAGCACCAGATGATGTTGTCCTTTATATTTTATTTTTTTTGTTTTATCTTTTTACAATATGTTCAAGTTATAAATGAGAAATTCAAAAGTTATATTGTCAATATAATTTTATGAATTCGTAATAAATAATAAATACCATAATAAAAATTTTGTTGAAATGGGACTATTTATAATTTATTTTTAAAATGCGTATAAATATTTTTCAATTGATCGATTTTTATTTTTATTGAAATATTCTAAAAATTGCCTACATAGAATCCCTTAAAAATGACTTCACTAGCGTCCTCTGAAGTGTTCATTGACACCCTCCTACCTGTCACAGAATCAAGCCAAAAGTTTGCGTATAATAGGAGAAAGGGCCATCGTATTAGGGATATTTAAAAATAGCAATTGAGTTACAGCAATTTTAAATTTTAAAAATCTAAAAGACCTAAATCTATCAATTTTTAAATTAAGACCATGGTTGTTAATTCATCAAAATTAGTTTAAAAACATTTATTTATCCGAATAATATAGTGCCAAAAAAAGGTATTGAAAAAAACACGCGCACTGAAAGTGTTAAAAATGTACATATCAATTCATTTTTTATACCGGTTTCAGATAGATATATTTTTAAAGTTAATTTTTATGCCTAGACAATATCCTAAACCCGAAATTGATGGAGTAACAGTCGCTTCAAAAATTTAGGGATAATTTATCCGGAGATTATTATTTCGATTACCGGTTATATAACAATCAGGTATTATCAAGTATTTCTCTATGGTATGTCCTATATATGTCATAGCATTCTCCTGAAACCATGGTGCCCATAGATACAGATAAAATTCTACACTTACGGATTTGGTCCTTCCAAAGAATCATTTAGTGGAAAAAAATTTAAATTTCGACTTGTCCTAAAATTTTTTTTAATATTTTAGACGACCGATTCCATACATATTTTCCAACATTTCATGTTAATCGAGATTTTTTTTTATTATAATATTTAGATAACTAATAACATTATGATTTGATTTCTATTTGTTGTGTTATGATTTAATTTTTATTTCTGGAGAAATATAATTTTAATTACCTATACATTTTTTTTTTTTTTGCATTTTAATTATTTTCAAAAACATCACCATAGATTTGAATTATTTCATTTTGAATTCTATGTGATACATATTTACATTTCCCAGAGGTCGTGTTCATATGGTTTGATAAAATGTCATCGCCTGAGTAAATTCGAAATTCTAATAAATTATTTTACAAACTCGGATAAGGAATCATACAATAAATATATTTAAAAAGTCCACATAATGGTGACAATTGGATATTTTCATACTGATATTATCTTGAATAAATTACCCAAACATTCATAGTAGAAATCTCGTTTTACATAGTTTTTGAAATCTTCCAGGGAGGATATTTCCTTCCCACGACCAACCCTTGCAATGAGCGCCCAGGGACTTGAACGCCCTACAACAAATGGTATCGATGGGCAGGTGTTAGCTTAAATCAACATTAAAACGAACGCCTAAATCTTTTTTTACATGTATTTTTAGATATGCTTTTGGAACTTTTAATCATGTACGTATATGACTATAGTGATCGTAAGCGTGCGCACGGGAGAGACAGGGTGGGCAGCTGCCCTTCCTGCGGGCTGAATATTTTTTCCAAATATAGTATAAAAATAATACCTTATAATATTTTAATTTATTAGTATAGATATTAATATTGTCATATACTATACTATTATTATGATAATAACTAATAACTTTACAATGTAAACTAGTTAACACGCAGGCACGGACTGGTTGGGGGACTGGAATGCTACACCAATCCTTGCTCCTAAATATTATTTGCTCTACTTGGTATATTTAGTACAGAGCATAGCATAAGTAAATAGGCATGTCAGCTATAATTCCATTTTCGTTATCACTACGCATGTTCCCCAGACATGGAATAAACGATAACAATATCATGGATGAAAGAATCTTAGTATCTTAATAATAATATATGTACAAAGGTGAACAACGTCTTGAATAAACAAAATGAAAATGCAAGTGTTTTATTAATAGATATTTTAATTCATAACAATATTACAATAATTTTAAATTAAGCCGGAAATATTTTTTCCCAGGAATTTTGTCGTTTATTGCATGTCTGGGGAACATTTTCTGCGCTGTGTTATCTAACTGACATGCCTATTTACTTATGCTATGGTACAGAGTATATATAAAAATTTGCGTTAAAATAATATATATAGCATCCCACATCTCTATTTACCAGTCCGCGCCTGGAAAATTTTGATAAACGCGATTTGAAAGCGTCTCGATTTTAACGTTTAAAATTAAACATGTGTGAATACATACAGCTTTATTATGTGGCATCATCGGCAGCAGGAAGACAAAACTGGTTGAAAACTGGGTAACCCGGAAAATTTGGAAAACGGTTTCCAACCTGCTACCAAAATTCGAAAAAAATCGAAACAGGTTTTTGCCCAAAAACCAAAACCCAGAAAAAATCGAAACCGGGTTTGAACTCGGAACACGAAACCCGGAAAAATCGAAATCTAGTTTGTACCCAAAACTTAAAGCTCGGAAAATCTTGAAACCAATTTCGGATTCGTTACTCGAAACCTGGAAAAACTCGAAATCGTTTTCGGATCCGCTATCCGAAACTCGAAAAAAATGAACTCGCTTTTACTCTCTGATCAGTAGATTATGTTTTGTTTTCTTTGGCTCGAAATTAAATAGAAGTGTTTCTATTTTCTATGGTAAAGAGACATTATATCTCCATGTATAATTATACTTCAATTAAATATTTATTAAATATTAGTTACAATGTATAATATATTAATAAATTAATAATTATACATACTTTTGCAATATTATAAATTTTAATTTAAATACGTATATAAATACTTTTTAATATATATCTACACTCTTTTTTTTTTTAATATTAAATAAAAAATAAATTACGGTCATTCGGTTCAGCAGCCACTGATAAGAAGCATAAGATATGTCGAACAATGTTTATATCAGACCTAATGTTCCGATGAGCCGGAGAGGGGGGCGGGATAACAAACATTTTCGGGATTCTAAAAAAAGGTATGGATAGCACTTTTTTACTTTAATTATGTATTGAATATTATTGGGGTATACATTTTTCTCCGGGAAGGGATTACCCCTCCTATCCCCCACTGAAAACACTGATATTAAATCAGGTGCCGTTAGGTAGGTATTATTACAATTATTATGATTACATTTTTAAATGGTCTGGGGAGAAAATTTCCTAGATTCATTTTCTATATATACGCCTTCACAAAAAATCTGCTGTAGTTTGTAATGAATAGTGCACGTTTGTTATTATATTATAAATTATTATTATTTTTTTTTTTTTTAAATCTTATACTAATTATTTTCTACTTGTGTAGATGAATATTATTCAAATATAAATAAAATGTGATAATAAATATAGGTATATATATTAAGTTTGTATTAAAACTAACGTTACATAGAATAAAAAATACCTTAATCACTGATATTAATTTAACTATTAGGTAACTAATAATTAAAATGATATACAATTATGTGAAAACGCAACTGTTAATTGCAAATTCAAATGAAATGCAAAATAAATTTGGTCTAATAATAAACGTTGCTAGGAAACATATTATTTAGATGTCAGAAGATGTTCGTTGATTTTATGTATTTAATAAGATCTCGGTAGACAACAAACCAAAAATTCTGCCCCCCCTCCCCATCAATGTCTGCGCACGCCTATGATAATGATAAAACGAGATATAGTAAAAGTCGTACATTTTTCAAAATTAAGCAGCAATCCAAAAGAATTACACCGCGAAACCACAGTATTTAGTTCATTTGGCGAACTACTAAACTTTGTTTAGCAATAATGCTAAACGAAGCTAAACGTACCCATATGCATAATATAGTATAATGTATAAAACAACAGTGGAAAATTATTAAATTAATACTTTTTTATTCGAAACTATTCTGTAACATTTGATAAAATAATACATTATCGTAAGACTTTTTAAAATACATTTTTATATTTTTTTGGCACGTAGTTAGCCACCTCAATTTTTCAAGAAGATGCTACACACTCATTTTAGCAGTATTAAAATATGTGCACAACTCTACAACTACAACTTCTCTCTTAATAATCGTAGTTAAAATGTATACAAAATATGAAAAATGATTATACTGTCTATGCCGTAGAGTGAAGTTTTCTTATGTAAATAATTATTTTACGTTTTATTTTAAATTTTAAAATTTCACGATTTTCAATCACGGATTTTAGGTTTTCAAAAAAATATACCGAAAAAAACTCCACCCTCGTGCACATTAAATATACTCATCTTTCATATTTTGTACAGAAAAGTTGTAATTTTAGAGGGTAAACGTATAATTTTTAACAAATATCGTGATACAACATTAAAAAATACTACTGACACATGACTATTTTTAAATTACTTTTATAATATAATTAAATATTTTTAAACTGTTAAATTCACATTTTTCTTAAAATTTCATAAAAATTGCCTAAACAAAACTCCTTTGGTGTGAAACGTCCTCATAAGCCTTTTACATTATCTATAGAAATTATGTATATAATGTACCTCACCTTCACTTGCTCACATCGAAAATGAACATTACAAATATATTATATAACTTATTAGTAATTAGTAATAATAAATTAAATTAGTTGATAGTAATAAGTAATAACTTATTTCTAATATGTGATTGTTTTGATTTTGAGTGATGTAAGGGAGCTATAGTGGTTTTACAGTAATGTTTATTTCTTATTATTTTAATTTTTCCAGGCATACTAGAATACTGTTTGTACAGGATTTCGCGTGAGATTCAGTGAAAATTCTAACTGCTCCTTTAATAGGTAATATACTACATAGGTACTACATATATACCTAGCAAGCAGTCCGTTTTTTTCATCATAATGTAACATAAATATAGGAATGATTAGAAATTTTAGTTTATATACTTGAAAATTTATCGTCAAAATCTATAATTAATTTTTAAAAAATCTGTGGAGGATTTTTGAAGGTTGTCGATGGGAGAAATATAAGAAAACCTTGGACATTGTGATTTTTCTGATAAAAGTACACGAAAAATATTTTAAAAACAAACGTAAAATCAATTTAAGTATTTATTTAGCACGTGTTCATTACATACAATCGAGACCAAGTTTTAGGTTCATCAATAGCACTACACCCTTGTGCACACCTATGATCCAATCGTTACATAAACGTATAAGGAAAAACTCTAAACCAGGAAGACAATGGGACAATAATAGTAATGTCCTCGTACTTCCGAAAAGTAGGAACTTAAAAGTTGGAAATTTTCGACAAGCATTTATTTTACTATTATAACATATATGTATAATATGTATATTATATATTTTTCATAAATATTTTACATATTTTTTTTATTTGAAAAAATTGCTTCTAAATGTAACATTATAATATCTACCAGTATCCTATGAAGATCTCGAGTGAACTGCTTCCCCTATACTGACCAAAATTTTTTTGCTGAAAGGGACCAATAAAAATTTGAACCCATCGTAGATAGATAAATCCTGGCTACGCGTAGTATACGTGCCCGTTAACGCGGGTAATAATTTTTTACACAAATTCGCGCGTATTGGCGCGTATATCTTTTAGAGAAAATGCACCAGCACATTGTACGTATAGTTATTAGAACTAGATAAAAAAAAAAAAAAAAAAAAAATAATAAAAATTGTTAGAAAATATTTACGTACAATGTATACATATATTTTGTACATTGAACGCGTATAATACGTATATTATTATAAAACAATAATGGCGTGTACGATAATATATAATATATAATGATAAAATATGATAAGTTCGTACAGCGGTCGTCCGGACTGGGACTCGGTCGGTCGCGAAATGACCTGGCCCTCAACACGTGGGCGTCGGTCCATATGAGGCGATGTATTAAACGACACTATATATATGTATATATATATATACCTAAGTGGGCTCACACCAAATACAATAATACCGCACGGCGTAGTGGCGCGGCATTCTATACGCGTATACGCAAGTGGGTGGCTGACCTCAACACGTTCTTGAAATCAATGTTATGTCGTAATACGTATAGGTATAGGTAAAGAGCCTAGATAATAAGAGAGTGGCCAACTCAGTGATAAGCCGCCATTTTTCGTGCAATATAATTCCCGCGTGAATTTTATTTGAATGTGTGAATGAGCATTATTAACACTGTTTACACAGAATAGAAATTAAAAATAATGTATTGGTTAATATTTAATTATTAGGGGGTTATTTTTTTGTTGTAAGTTGTGTTTCGAAAATGTACCGTAAAATGGGGTGATTTCGGACTAATGTATATTTTTAGCTTATCAGTTGTTTATTGCAGTTTATGTTTTCCCAACTGTTTCAATGGTTGTGTACATGCGTACAAAAGAAATGCATGTTAGAATAAAACAATATAGGTTTTAATAATTGTATTTAATATATCAAAAATATAGGCACCTAGTAATTTTCAGTTTATTCTTTATCAGTTATCTTCTGTGTTTGTCGTTTGAATATATAATAGGGAAAGAGAACTGTGCTGTGTTGTCAGTCAATATGGATGCCGGATTGAATTATTTTTAACATTTTTAACAAAAAATTTCAATAATTGTACTCTAGTTATATACAAGTATTACACTATTTTTCTATATGTACCTATATAAAAAAAAAAAAAAGATTAAAAGTGCATTCTAAAAAGTGTATTAAATATAATAAAATACATGTAAGTAATATCACAATATAATACAAATGTATTAACTGATCACCTATGAATAATATATTATAAGAGAAATTTTATTTTTTATATCAAAAACACTAGAAAAGCGTCAAAATCGTATGTTTATGTACGCTATTTTAATGACATTTGGACGAAAAATGGCGTCCATAACAACTGATAACAGTAGACCAATAGAAAATCATCACCTAGTTGGCCACTATCTTTATTATCTAGGCTCTCTAGGTATACCTATTGAACATTATTTACTTTTATGATCCGGAAGGAGCCGAAAATAACAATGTAGCGTTCTCGTGGAATAATGCAAGATGATGAAATGGTGTGCATAACGAAAAAATTTACTCGGTAAAAATTAAAATTGAAAAAAAAAACGTCGGTTATGACACGCCAACACTATAATAAAGTATAAACCAACAGTTAAACGTAATTCTAAGTGTTTAATAATTTTAATAAAACGGAATATGGTTGGTCGGTGGCGGGTGTAAATAAACTATAATTAATCGATCGGAACTCGGCATCGGGATGGGTTTCCCAGATTTTAACAAGCACCTTATTATTAGATTCTGTGACCATGGCATAAATTGCGTTCACTTCACTTGTTCGCACAATAGGACGGTCATGATGGCTGGTGGAGGTCGCGATACGCGTATACGGGAAAAAAAATTACGTTCCTATTCGATCTATATACTATCGCGTGATATATTTTTCGCTCTCTGGTCAGGCCATTTTGGAAATTGCTCAAATTTTTTGCCAAGGACACCTCCGTGAAAAAGTTCATGGAAAATATATTCAAAAAAATGGTTAGGTATATACGTAGATTTAGAAATTGCGAAATACAAATATTTCTGAAATATTTTTCCAAAACGTACGTTTTTAATATCCAATACAGTAACAGATCTGAAGATAATAAAAGCAAAAAAAAAATATAATAAAAAAAAAGATAAGGTCGAATATGGAAATTTATGCAATACAGAGTCAATTATTCGGTCTCAAAATAAGTTTCATACTCCTTGAATAATGATGAAAAAAAGGGGGTGATTGCCACGTCACGCCACCTTCAATCCACCCCTGATTCAATATTGTATATACCTGTTAGTTTATTGCAAATTTTTAAACAATACCTCATATAATAACGTGTAATTAATAGTATAATATTAATTTGTTATAGACAAGAGAGGAGAAACTCACTATATGAGCGTGCCAAAATAATATATTATGCTCTACAGTCTACGTATTCCCACTTACCAATTTCTTCTTGACTTTTTTTTCAATACAGTAATCTAGACATTTCAAAATCACTTATAAATATAATATTATTATTATTATTATTATTATTATAATCATAACAACAGTATTTAGTTGCTGCTCTAAGAGTCACATCTTTTCGTCTATCTTTAGCCGTAGCCTTAACTTATTCATAATTTGTTCGGTCTCCTAAATATTTGCAGTATATTCTCTTCAATATCTTTTTTTCCTGTATTTCCTCAAAATATTAATTTCCTATCTTCCTTTTCCGTTATCGTCGAATGGGGTCAAATCTATGATTTAAATTTTCAGTATATTCTTTGACTATCTATGTCCTGTAAATTATCAATATTTTAATATTTATAATATTCAATGCTTACGTTTTCATATAAACTGCAGACATGATTATTAATTCATGTCATATAGTATAAATCCATTAATCTATTATTGTATAACAAACGATTTTCAGGTCAAAAAATTGGCCATTTTGTTTGCGTGAATCAGAATAATAACACAAATCCCTAAAATGGAAATTGTAGAATAAAATTTGAAAGAGTGCGGAGTAACATTATTTGTTCAAATAGTCAATATGCTTTTTGAGCGAATCAAAAATAATTCAATAATTTTCCATTTCAACTGTATAGAGATTTAGAGCTTTTTGATTCTGATCAAAGAATCTTGATCACTACCGATTTTATTGACTTCTATTATTCATAACTTTCCTAACCATTGCGTTAGTAATATTCAATGTTGTGCATTATGTAGATAATTATTTTAATAAATTTTTTTTTTTTTTTTGTTCTATTATATTAAAAGTGTATTTGTAATGTATCCTATTATCTACATCAGGTATACAGTTGAAATTTGACATTTTTAAACCTGGGTTATGGAGATTTTATTTTTATTAGTACAGGGAAATGATTATAATTTACTCAAAAATCATGGTTACGAAACAGCATCTTCGAATATTTGTAATTATAAAAAATATTAATAGGAAATACAATAAATAATAAACACCCCATCACAATACGTCATGGAAAGACGTTCTGCCCAAATTCAGGCAAACTAATAGGCTTAATTTGTTGTAACTTGGAATTAAAATCACATTGTTGATATTTGCGATTTTAATAATATGCATATTTTTATAATAGAACGTCAGATCTGATAGGATTAAGGAGGTCATTTTTTTAGTTATTATTTCTTTGAATTAAATAAATTCCGATAATTGTTTTTTTGTAAACAAAAAAAATTGAAATTTTATTAGGTATATATAAACAATAAATTCATAATTCAACAATTTCAACAAATTTCGCATGATGAAAAAAAATAACGGGTTTTTACCTATGATTTTTTTTTTTTCATCTGGTATTTAGACAAAAATAAAAATAAGTATTATCTATTATTTTACTAAGATAATTAAAAATGTATCTTTGTACAACACTAGTTGTATTGTTATACCTGAGAATTATTATATTCAGTTAAGCCACGTATATATAGGTAGGCATCATTTCCTAGTCATATTTTTTCGTCGTGATTTTGGATGTGAAAGTTTTTATACCCAAACTCGTAAATGTTTACGTGGGATACGCCCGGGCTGGGCTGGATTAGCAGCTCGGACGTAGTATTAAAACGGATCAAAGGTATCTCATTTATTATAATCTACGAATCATTATTATGCCACCACAATTAGGTGTCAAAATTCGTACACAATTATATTATAGTCAAAATTACGTATATACGCAGTAAAATGTAAAATCGAAAAGAAAAGATCCGATATATTTTCTGTACGTTAGTTATATATTATATTGTGTTGGTCGTTTGTAAAATTCCCTGGGAAAGTTCATTATCGCTTATTTGAAAATACGCGATTTGACATTTGTTATTTTTTTGGTTTTTTTTTTTTTTGGGGGGGGGGCAGCTGAATTTAATATATTTTGTATGTACAGAAATACAATCTTATATGTAACGCAGTCCGTATTACGGTTAATGGGTTAGGTATATATTTGGCATATTGTTTGTGACGAACGTGACGTAGGCGATGTACGCGCGCCGTTCTTACTAAAGTACCTAGTACTAAGCCGGCGAACGGGCGAATTCGATTGGTTTCTGCGTACGTGCGTGCGTGCGCGCGTATGCACGTGTTCGTTTGTGTGTGCGTGCGTAAGCATAAGGTATT
This sequence comes from Pemphigus obesinymphae, assembly GCA_025469235.1. Classification (NCBI taxonomy): domain Eukaryota; kingdom Metazoa; phylum Arthropoda; class Insecta; order Hemiptera; family Aphididae; genus Pemphigus; species Pemphigus obesinymphae. Next base: position 12,160 of record JAIPRL010000004.1, read on the forward strand.
TGCTATTGTGTGAGTTTTTGTACAAACCGTGTGGTGGTGAGAGAGGCGTGAGACTGATTGATTGACTTCTAATGACCGCGCTTTTGCAGCTCGCCGAACCTCCGGCGCGCGCGGTTAATCCACACCACGAACTCTCGCCCAGCATCCGCGCCTGTAGACATACATACGATCCCCAAGACGACAATGACGACTATAAAATACGGACCAGAGCAGAGAAAATTCGAAAATTTTCAAATAATTATTATCGACGAGACCCCGGATTCCGTACGTCCTCTCCCTCGTCACCCCCCCCCCACGGGATCTTTGCTATCATTAGTTATAGTAATAGGTACCGCAGAACATACAGAAGGGAATCTAGTAGACGTATCGGATGATTTCTAAATTCTCTAAATTCAACAGCGTATGAAATTCCCATTATTCTATGGTATTTGGTCATACTGCGATAATGAAGCACATGGTGTTGTGAAATCAACATGGGTATCGGCCCGCATTTCTAATGACGTAAAAACATGGCCGGAAATTATTATCATTATTTGGAAACTCGCTGTATTTATGAGACAGTGTGACCAGAAATTTGCGGAAACAAGGAAATAGGTATTACATTTCTTGTACCCCCCTGATGAATTCATGGCGTGGCCGACCATTTTTTCGGGCGGCCATCAGAACCCAAGTAATTTTTATCGAGATTCCCTTATGTATATTCTGTGGTAATACCGCGTCAGTGCGCATCACGTAGGTATATACCGTGAAAATATATGTGTTTACATCGGTCTCATCTACATTATAATATATTGATATTACCATTTTTGGTTGATGTCACCGCGGTCGTTTTGATAGCGGGAACAGCGGACACAGTGTGGTCCTTCTTCCGCCGTTTGCCGGCGAGCCGAGAAAATATCGACTGAAAAACGTCTTTCAACGATTTAATCGCTTTTCACCGCGCGATCGGTACACGCGCACGGTAATTTATTAAACATAATATTATATTTCATTTCATTTTTTTTTTTCCCCCACCATCCCACGAAAAATGATACCGTCTCGCTCGCACGAACGCCCCGCGGCGTCTCTGCCACGTTCGATACGCGTCTCCCGGCGCGTGCTCGTCTCCACGAGTGGCGGTAGAAATAGCTAGTGACCGTCGTCCGCCCGCTATCGCCGCACAACCGGACCGGAAACGAGACCTTTTACGCGACGTGCTTCTTTGTCGACGACTCTCCCCCGCGCCCCGGAACCCAAAAAATTGAGAGTTCATTTATTTTTCCATTTTTCCATTTTTTTTTTTTCTCCTCCCGTCGGTCCATAACTCACCGACTCGTTGGAGCGTGAAAACGATCTTGGTATATGGTCGGTCCGGTCGTCTCCAGTCTATCCGTTGATATGGAAATAAAATATTAACGTGCGTATAGAGTGAATGCAACCAACATTATACATAATACACGAATATCCGTATGGATCCTTGCTCTAGAGAGTAACCCAGGCACGTATCTCGATCATAGTTTTAGGGGGTTGGGGGCGATAAATTTTTATAAACATTCTAGACCTATAAAAATGTTTGTATAATATCTCGTAAACTAATATTATACCTAAACCAATAATACAAAATAAATTTATGTACACATAATAAACTCTTGTAAATAAACATGTGCATTTTAATAAACAATATAATTTTAGTTTTTTCATTTTAGCAAAATTTTATATTATTTCCTCTACTGGAATGACTATATTACTCCGATACGCATGATATTTTTTTTTCTCGACCAATACATTCAATAGGTTTTTCCTACCTACCTTATGGCTCTTTTGGCAGCCAGCTCGTTAGCATATTATTATTCTTGCTAGAAATGTTCATTTATTCATAATGGGTAATAAGCGTAAATTACTATAATAGTACAACAGTGGGCTTGCCAAAACTAAAACGGACAATGGCAAATTTGATTTTTCAGTTAACGGGTAACACTACAGTATTATTGCACCAATAAAATTCACCGCTAGATAATGATGAATACACGGCGGAGGACCAATTTATGTTAATTTTATTATATGAAATATATCACGTTTTTATTAAGATATCACACAGTATCACCGAAATTTGTTTAGTCAGTTTACGAAATTATAATAATTAATAACGGTTCTTAAAATGCCATAATGGTGGGGTATTAATGGTATTATTATATAACACAAGTAATTAATTATCTAATTATAATATCACATGGGTTTTGGGGAGCGGGATCGCTCCTATCACCCCCCCCCCCCGCTTCAAATACGTGCCTGGAGTAACCGTGTATATATTTAAGGGTCCTAACATCGATATTTATAGGAATATATACAATATACATAATGTATACTTATATTTTCAAGCACGGTGATAATGAACGCAATAAAGTAGCTATCGCAATAGTCACTATATCACCTAATTCGCACGACGATACCAATACTATGACAGTAGCTCTCGTGACAGCATCTATCTCGCTCAACTATATCACTGTGTGACCGAGACTTTCCGGCTGGATCAGTATAATCAAATTGATTTAATTTTTGAAAATATTTTAGTTTATCGTCAAAAAAAATGCATTTATATTAAGTACAACACATATCGATAACAAAATCACGATACAATAAATTCCTAACAAATATAAATTTCCTAAAATCATTTCACATTTAGTTTCAAAGAAATTGTACACAAAGTCTTGTGACTATATTTATTATACATTGTATAGGTACAGTAGGCACGTTTATAGGTGGTTGATATTAGGTTTAGTTAAAATAAGTTGGGTTAGGTCAGATACATTGTCGTCGTATGTCCATGTTTCAATTATTCTATAATAAAAATATTAAACGACTTTTTATTGAAACAATATTTAAACAGTTCTTATAGACACGTATTGACCATATTTCGATCATTTAAAAATTGTAAATGTATTATAAAACGTGTTCTATTGTGATATTATAATATCAATTGTTCATCAAAAATTATTATTATAGTTGTAATACTTTTAATGCAGTATAGAATATTTTAATTTTAATTTTCTATGTCTTTTTTATTTATAAATAGCTCTAAAAAAGTATTATTAAAAATGTGCATGTTAAATGATACAACGACATAAAATAGTAGATTAAAGATTTCCTTCTATAGCTATAGTGATTTAACGGATGGTAACGGATATATTCCTATAATTTTCCTGAGACGACTTCGAATTGTTTAGTATTTAAATATTTTGTCAATGAATATTTTCTTGATATCCTAATTTTTCATACACAACTATTTCCCGACGATATAATATACAAATTAAACAATATATATACCGTAATATACCTATCATGAACTATTAGCATAAAACTATTCACACATATACGAAAGCCTTTGTTCTAGATGAGAATTCGTTGCATACGTATTTAACCCTACAATATGAGTATATGACTAAGTTATGTATTATTTAATACAGTATAATAATGTATCCACGTAATATATTTGTGCTGTGTAAATGTTTTTAAAAAACAATTTAAACTGAATATATTCATTTTATAATACAATAATAGTGGAATTTCTTTATTCAAAATTTCATGACCAAAAAGTTTTTCACATAAGTTTATTGTATAAAAAAAAATGCTTACAGATTGTATATATTAAAATAAAGTTAAAAAAAATAAATATATATATATATACATCTACTCTATCTTGACTATATGTAAAAATATAAATATTATTCCTAAAATCTAAATAAATACATGTCAATCACTAGAGAATTAAAATTTTAAATGTAGCTCACTTATTGGAAAAGGTTAGCGACCTCTCACATAAAGTATACTTCATAGGTATATTTTAATAAAAAAATAAATAATTGATAAATACAAATTTAAATTCTATGCAAATTCAGTAATTTGGTTAAAAAAAATAATAAAATATAATAGCTGTAGATAGGACAATATCATAATATTTAAACAAATGTTTATGATAAATATTTTCATAATTAAATAATATACGCATAAATAATATATATTATACGCAGTATAATATAAAGATATATTTCAACTAAATGACTTATAATTTAACTTATTATAACGATATATTGTATATTTAATAATGGGATTCGTAATTTTTTATATTGTATAAAATTCTAAAAAAAAAAAAATATTACTATTTTTACAGAAAAGTTCAGATTAAAGAGTTATTTTTGTAATAATATGTTTAACATTATAGATGCCTACAAGATACAATAATATAGTTTTTCAATATATTTTCACTCTTCTTCAGTTTTATTTAAATGTTATTTTGAATTTGCTCTAACTTCAAAATTTTTTTAACATTTTACGTAGGTACCTCTATAATATAATAATATAATATAGTACCCTTAGCTCGACTACTTTGTAGATTTATTATAGTACCTATAGGTATCTACTAAAGTCTAAAATCCTAAGTTATTTAGGAATATGCGATTACACAAAACATAAATAACGTACACGCATGTAACTTACTATATAATATCGTATACTTACTATTGCAATTTATTAATCTATTTGTATTCAAACAAAAATCTAACATTAAAATCTGAATATTGAGGGACCTACCATATAAAATATTTCATTTTGAATTCGTATAGTAATATTAAAAAGATACATTCTAAATAGTCTTATACATATATATTGAAGTAAAATATATATTTTTTGATCTTTACTTGAATTTGTTCTTTACAAATATATTATATAATATTATAGGTATGTTATATTTATACGTATAAATGAAAAAAAAAAAACATAATATATTCTACTACAATTTATAAGTCATATACATTTTAAAGATAGCATAGAAAAAGAATATTTACTAAACATTTAAATATTTACTTACCATATTATATGTACAAAAAATTTATAACTTAAAAGCTATCTATATATAAACAAAGATCTGAATTGTCTATGATTTAAATTATTTTGAGTACCTACATATATTTGTACTAGTATTTAAATGATATGTATAATAAGTCGTATTGTAACCAAAGAGTTTTCGGTTATATTATTATCGTTTATTTTATTTTCAATTTTTAACTTGGAAACAAGGTAAAGAGTATCAATATAAAATCAATGATAATTTAATTAGAAATCTATATGATTTACACACAAAAAAAAAAAAATAGAAAAATAGAAAAATGTCCATGGAAAAAATGTGTTTTTTTTTTTCAAGTTACAGAAAATAAATAAACATTATTATTTGGTACTTATATATTACAGGAAATATTATGTATCATATTTATGTATAATGTACATATTATTTACTATTTCTTTTTATCAAAATTAAAATAAATGTACATGTTACTTCTGTAATATTATTAGTTTTTAACATTATCACCTTATACCCTCACTGTGTCTGTCTGTCTGTCTGTCTGTCTGTAATTGATTGTGTAAATGTACATATAGTTACGATTGTTGATTTTGTTACTAGTTAAGAGGTACCTATTATTCGTATTATTTTATAATATTTTTAGATTATTATTTAATACGTTTAAAATTCGGTAATTGAGAACGCCCGTAGAGTGCAGAACATTTTCATTTGTTTATTTCTAACTTCTAAGGATACTTATATCAGAATTTAAATAATAATATTGCTATTTTGGTGGAAAAACATTATACAATACGTAAATAATTAAATTAATAAATAAATCAAATACCTATAATATTTTAATTGTATAAATAAATAATAATGATATATTTGTTATTTTAGGTGAGTTCAATGAAAAATAAATCAATCAATAGTAGCATAAAATGTAAGTAATAATCATAATATAGTTATTGTAAAATGAGTATATATGTATACTTATTATATTTCTATCATTGTGAAGTATATTATTAAGACAGTATTTGTTAAATATTATTTAGTTTTTAGAGTTAATAGTAATTTAAAAAATTATAAAATATATTTTTTCAACAACTATTACAAAACATGTTAAACATAAATAGGGAAAACGTGTGTAACAACCATAAGCGCAACTAGAAGAGGGCTCTGGAGCTTAGCCTTCTTAAAATTATTTATAGCTCCCCAAAATATATTAACAATTTATCCAAGTTTTTGCTTATTTACGAAAAATTTTGGACGAATGACCTTTTTTTTTTTTGCATATTTTTAATTTTTAATATGGTGACCTAGGCTAAAGTCCCCCCCCCCAAGATTTTTGAGCTAATTGCGCCACTGGTGACAACACTACTAGATAACATTTTATATTTGTATTAAAGAACTACAAATGTTTATTATTAATTTTGTCTCATAGAGTTTTATATAGATAATATTTATCTATTAATAAGCTAAAAATCCCAACAACCGTATTAAAACTCTGTTATCATATTATGTTCATTGATATTTGATAAGTATGTATAAAAATAATTTTGGACAATAAAATTGTATTAAACGCTCATTTATTCCTATATATAGAAATGCTTTTAGTTTTGACCTTAATTTTAAGCAATGTACAAAATTTAATGGCACATTAACGGTGAACAATGATTACCCCAAAATTTTCGAGTCGTGTATCAGCTCTATACACTGACGTAAACGAGTATCTGGTTATTCGAAACATAAAAGCGAAACTCCACACAAAAGGATTGACGTTTGAAATCCCACTAAAATTTCTGCACATTCTTGATTAAAATTTTAGCCTTTATGAACACGAAGTAAAATTAATAACCTGGAGTGTAGATGTAATATGAAAAAAAAAAAATGTATATTAAATGTTTTCTAAAAAAAAGTACGAATATTTTCATACTGAAATTGGAAAAATGTATTACTATTCAGTATTTAATTTTTCGGATTTCTTTATATTAGTTTTCAATTATATACAATTTAAGTAAATAATTGAATAAATTAAAATATAATATGTATCAATACAATAGGTCTAAATTCATACGTCTATTTAGCTCCTTATTGAAGATTAATCCGTTTAATAGTATTTATAGAACTTATATATTGTCTTTGAGAGAATAGTTTTATTTTCAAATATTTGAAAAATGGATTCATTGGAGATAGTATGTTGCATATTGTTTTGTTTTTAAATGTATTTTATTTTATTTTATGGTACTTTGTATTTATCTTGTATTTATGTTGTTACTAATATTGACCATTGACATTTTTGTAAATTTAATAGCTGCAGTGCTTGAAAATATATCCTTCGAATATTACGAAAGACCCTCTTGCGTTGCCAAGTATTAATATATAAAATGTCCTCGAAAAAAAAATATATATATTTTAAATTCCGCTTAAGATTATATAGAGGAACGTCGTCACCTTTTTCCGATATCTATTTATTATCTCATCTATAGATATTATATAATATACATACAATAATAATATAGTCATGAATAGTTTTCGGTGGTCACATATACATTGATAAAATAATACCGTTCTTATCTAGCTCTCTCTCTCTCTCTCTCTCTCTCTCTGTTTCTCTCTTTATATATGTCATGGATGTTGTATCCATGATGTTCATATATGTACCTATATATTATATATTATGTTATTATTTCATAGAATATGCATAAATTATTACATTTTACTTAGTGGTACTGGAATATCCATTTATACCGACCATTATATTATCAATTGAACATAAAATATGTGGAAGCCACAGGCGCACGCAGTAATTTATCGTATTATTATCGTCCTGACGTTTGCGTTCGAATTTCGGTCATTACTACCATCCGCCTTAATAAGAGCTATTCGACTGACGGAATAGTCGTATTAACACGAAGATAAATCATATTACACCGTTCAAACAGTGTAAAATGTATTCGTTATACGTTTGTATAGGTTACGTTATACACACATAACAATACTGAACATGTTAGGTACGCATGTATATATTTATACTCATAAAGACAATATCGTTATATTATTAGACTTGCTACGGATTAAATAATTGTTAAACTTAGTTGGCATTTCATTTAGAATATTTTTAATTTAATTTTACTTATTAGAATCTAGTGATGGACACCACCGTAATATAGCCACTAACGGACTGTTCTTCGGTGATAGTCATTCGATTGACACTTATCACTTAGGTATCTAATAACTATTTATAAACTATTATAGGTTATATATACGTATATATATATATATATATATTATATATATATAGGTTATTTGAATATTTGAACTATTCGGTATCCGAACTATTCAAATAGTTTTTAGCTATTCGGTAGTCGAACTGTTCAAATAGTTATGAAACTAATCGATATACTTAGTGGAACCGTTAAAAAATTCAACAAATTTTGAATTATTTATAAAATATATTTATTCCGTGGATCACTCAGGCCGTGGCCTTTAATCCCAAAATAATGGCACAGAGAGCTCGTGACTCGACTACAATCAATACGCGTATAGGACTAGGTATGCAATACACCAATTATAGTTATGGCGGAAATCTCGAATAGTCGTCACCAGATGGAAATATATCGTTTCCGCCAGTATTAATGCCATCACTGCAAAAAGATTTGTAAAATACCACGTTCAATAAGTAATAGGGCAAATAAAATACGTTTTCGTACAATGTATAGTTCTTCCGATCGCACCAGTACAAACTGAACCGGATCACTATATTATAGGTATATATCCGTAAAATAATAATTATGTATAAATATATTGTGTGGTACGGATGAAGAATGTCAGGTAAAATAATGAGGTAGGTGGCGGATTCGATTGATCTTTATATCTGAAAAAAAAAACAAAGTCTTCCGGAATCGATAAAATCTTCGCCAGAAAACTTGGCACGGTGGCAGTAGCACGGCGGCGACTATAACAGGTCCCCAGCGCCCGTCGTTGACCGTAATAATATATTTATTTAAAATTAGCTGTTTCAAAAGATTCAATACCTTTATAAAAAAAAAAAAAATAAAAAATACATATATATATATATATATATATATACGTATTTATAAATATTTTATGTATATTATAAAAAAAAAAAAAATAACTACAATCATCCAACAAGACGCCAAAAACGTTGAAAACAAACTCAAACACTTACACCACGAATACCTAGTAGACATAGTCAATCGGCTTGAACTCGAGGAACTTCACAGAACACGTCCACTAAACATTTCATAAGGTCCGCTAAAATTACGACAGTTGCCAAAAACACAAACTTACAACCCGGACAATTTACACATTAACAAAACTTGATAATTAAATTTTAAGAAGAATCGTACAAATATAAGGGTAATAACAAAATAAAAAATGTAATTGTCATGATTTGATGGTTAGGTATCTATTTTTTTAAATAATATTACACCAGAACTTCGCTCGGAATCATTTTTATCGAATGCAAACATTTATCTTTGTTTTAAAATTTAAAATAATAATATTATTATTCTCCTGCAGTTTCGAGAACCGAAGGGACGATGGACCGACTTCCTTCACCTATAACATAGCAGATGTGCAAAGTACTTTCCTGACTTTTTTTAATTTAATATTCTAATTATATAAAAAAATACAGCAATAATGATCAATCATTTTTTCGATAAAACGATTTTGAACGATGCTTTCGGTGTATAATATAGCATGAATATTACTATTAACATATAGGTAAATATAGCTAGTAAAAAATACGACGTGAATATACATAATGCTATAGTTATTATTTGGTGTCAATTTCAGGTTTTTAGCATTTGGTAGTTATAAATATTATTTATCACTTATATAGTCAGTCACTATGACTAGTTTATTTTTTATTTTTTAATTTATAACAACTTTTTGTGATAATTTCCTTATAGTAATTTTTCTTCACGCTTATGAAAATGATTTAGAAAATTAAATATGACATCTATAAAGTACTAATTTTTAGTTATTATTTTTTAATTACGTAAATACATTGATGAATCAATGCTAAAAAAGCTATTTTGAATTCGATTATTATTTTCTAAAAATTAAATTATCTCTACATCAGTTACAACATTTATAATAATAAAAAAATAACTGATGATGACTTATGGTCGAGACTAGTTGTTACTTATAATATTTTTGCAAATACTCTAAAGCCAAGACTGTAAAGAATACTTTTAAAAAGTATTTGAAATAATTTTCAAATATTTAAAAAAATCTAAAACTAAAATGTACCTATGTTTTATTAATATATATTTATATATAATGATTTTTATAGTATACATATACTATAACACCATCAATGTTAAATATTCTTTCGACCGAAGCATTGTTACTTAATTATGCTTCCCTATATAGACACACTATATAATCCATCATGATTTTAAACTTTGATCTATTAAATAAATCATATAGGTTAATCTGATTTTTTAATATATATATTATATATTATTATATATATATATATACATAGGTATATGGTATATAAAATATTTATTTATTGTTTTTTTTTTTCGTTTACAATTTTCGTGATGTGACATTTTGATTTTTAATTAAATTATAAAATATAAATATAATTTATAAAAGTTTTTAAAATAAATTAATATTCAATTCTATAAAAAGTATTTGAATACCAATATTCAAATACTTTACAACTCTGTCTAAACACATATAAAGCTTGCGGCACTCATATCGAACTGGAGCGGTGATGGTACATTTTACAACTTGGTAGTTGAGTTTTGACATGTTTTCCAGTCACCCAATGATATTAAAAATAACAAAAAAGACAAAAAAAAAAACACACACACACATATAGTCTCCCTGGCACCCGTAGGTAAACCAACATTTTGATCTCAAACCAATTAAATTTTTTATAGCTTATTTACAATGATTTGTAAAACTTTACAGTCACGGACAGATTTTTAATTGAAAACGTTAAAATGATGTATATTAATAAGCAAGGATGGGCAAAGTTAATGAATAAATTAACTAGATAAATTCATGTTTATAACTTAACTTATTATTTATAGTTGATGCAATTTATGTTATGTGATGTAGGCGTATATTATTATTATATATATATATTAAATAATATTAAATAACATATATATAATTTAATCTTTTTATAAAATTTATAACGAAATGACAAAATATACAAATAGGCTATACATTTATACACTATACCTAAACATTTTGGTAATTAGAATATAATTTTTGTATATTATATGAATACGTGGTCATCATTATTATGTTTGTCGTTTGAGAAAACAAAACGGTACGTAACGTTTCGATAAAAATAAATGGTATTCCCCATCCTCGGTACCCCGTTCCATCTGTTACACTCCGTGTTTTATATTGTTATTATAGATATAACTTTTTTTTTTTTGAAAATTTAAAATGGTTTTGGAATAAAAAAATTGTGTGTTCGAAATCAGATTCTATCTAAAATGAAAATCGAATCTCTCAAATCGTTTAGACCAATAAATTTCTTGTCTTTCCAAAAATGTTTTTTTTTTTTCATATCTCTATATATAGTTGAATTTTTATTTTATTTACCCAAGTGATATTACGAGTGAAACATTTATATTTCAATCAGTATTTGTTTTTTTATTTTCCATTTACTTTTATACGTGTATATGTACGTGAACAAATTTTAACAATTCGTTGGGGGAAAAAAAAAAGAACATTATAATTATCTGAAGAAACTACGTCATAATGCGAAATAGAAAATATTCCCGGGAAAAAAACGAACGTTGTTATGCCAGTCGATAACACACTGGTGATCAGAGAAAAGGTTAGTAAAAAAAAAATCATCCCCGACAATGAGTTTACGGGAAGCTGGAACGATACAAAGCGTTTTATTTTCATCCTAAAGATAATTTTTCTTCTTCTTTTTTTCCTGACATTTCAGAAAAGACACGTAATGTGTTTCAGTTTTAAAGGTTACATCTCCACATCGTTTTTAGTTAGTTTTGTACACGTTAATGCGCATATTTGTGTAACAGGGCATAAAATATTATCATTTGGATGAATGAAATAAAATAAAAATAAAAAACTGTCGGAAAGGCATATACTTCACGCAGCTATTATTTCACTTGGATTGTTCGACGGTATTTTTTATGAGAGATTTATTTCCAGTTATATAATAATGTGTCAAACCATGAAGTTTTATTCGTTAAAAAATGTATTAGAAATATATATATTTATGGGGATACTGGACCCCTACCCAAGGAATCAAAAAATATTGATTCTAAAAACTTAAATATTTATAATACATTTTTGTAGATAGAATTTTTAAAATAATAATAACTGGTTAGTTTAAAAAAAACCTAATATAATAACTACATTTTAAATTCTGAACAAAACAAAATAATTTTTCGATTTAGGATGATGTTTATTTATTTTTATTTTTTATATTTTTCTGTGGGCAATATATCGACCAGCAGACTTGACGTCATGGTCTCAATTTTTCATACGTACCTACCTTATTTTTTGGCACAATATTTCACCAGAATGGTACTTTGAAGAGGTAATTTGTCAATTTTTGAAAAACATATAAGAAAAAACTATGGAAAACGACGAATAACACTGTTTAAAATAATGGTTATTTTCTCATAAAATAGAAAATATTGGTTTTCAATACTTGAAAATGTATTAAATAAAGTATGCATAAAATTATAAGTCTGTAGTTCATATAGATACTTTTATCATTTATTATTTTACTAAGGAATGATCATTCCATAGTAAAATAATAAGCTTTAAAATTTAAAGTACATTTATATTTATTTATTTATCAATTAAAACTAAAAATCATACCAAATTAATATTTTAATATTATTATTACATCTCTCATTATATATCCTATAGTACATTTTTGTGTATTATTTATGTCAAAGACTGTTTGATTTTTTTTTTAGGTACACCTAATTATTATATTTAAAATATTCTTAATTTGCCAATTAATATCTCAAAATAATCTAAAAATTAAAAACCCCATTTACTGTAGTTTTTTATATTACTATAAGAAAATTAAGAAAAACGTATGAATAGAAAAAGTATATACCTAATGTTAAAAAAATAATTTCACTCATTTTTATTCGTGCTAAATAAATGATAAAATTTTTCATATAATGCAAAATATTTTACAAAAACGTTTAAAAAGTATTAAAATTAAAAACATTAAAGTATAAAAATGTCAAAAATTTCAAATTCAAATTATATATTCTAAATAAGTATTATTTACTAAGACAGTGGGAGTGCACAAAACCCCTCACCCTTCATCAACAAATTATCTGTCTATCAGTTTTAGTATTTTTACATCTAATGTTAGTAAAATATATAACGGTTATATACTCATACATTTTTGGTTTCCAATATTTTTTGGAACCTCTCTTCCCTAAAAAAAAAAAATTTGATAATACGCAACTGAGTGTACTGTACACAAACTAAATAGACAGGACAATAAAGTATTTCAGAGTGTAAGGACCTTATCTCATATACATATAAATGACCTTGGTATTTTATTTTTCAAATTTGAAAACAAAATGATAACATCAAAATAATAAGCATCAAAAGTATACAAGTTATACAATAATAAAAACATCAATATTTACAATTGTTTTTTTAATCCTGAAATAATCTAAAAAATACCTATACTTTTATGCGATGAATCCCTCATAAACATTTTAACCTTATCGTTCCTCATTTAAATGTACAAGACCGATATCTTTTTATATTTTTCTTAATCTATAGCCTTCTAAAACAATAATTACAAAGTTTGATCAAGTTTGCTTAACTACTATAAAATTTAAAATCGTGTCCATTGTAATGGACATTGGGAATTTAGGGTAAAATAATTATAAATAAAATATACACTGCAATTTTTTTTTTTGTAATATGAAAACAATTTATTATATTATTATAAAAACAACAAAATATAAATTAAAATAAAATCGCTTGAAGATGTAAATCTAAAAAATTCCTCAAAGTAAATAAACAAAAACAAAAAATAAATATTGAACTTTGATTCATAAATAAAAATAAATAAAATAAAAAAGGAACTTCCTGTTCGGATCAGAGATCTTGAAATTATAAAAAAATAAAAAATAAAATATAACTTATGTCTTATTATGATAGTTAAAAAAACAATCATTTTTAGGAATAAAACATAAATGTATGTTATACTTCCTATTCACAATATAAGTTTTTCCTGTACAATTATTTTCTTTGCAACGGGTTTCCTCTTTTTTCGTGTCATATTTTGGATAATGTGATATCTGGTCTTGGCTAACAGATAGTAAATATCGAAATTCAAGTTGCAATAATAATATTATAACATTAAAAAAATTTTAACTCATATGCTTATCAATACGTAATAAAAACAGCAGGTCGAAAAGCGCGCGAAACGAGTATGAGTTAATCTGCAGTTCATATTATGATAAGGCACGAATTCCCAATGTCCATTACAATGGACATGACTAATATCACGTGTTTCTAGTGGAATAAGTGATAAATCAAGGTAACATGTGTTACTATGGTCATTTACGGATAACATATTTATAAAAAAAAGATACCCAGTATTGCCATTCACAATATTTATAAAGATAAAAAGAAAAATGATTTCAACTTATATGCAGTCCATACTATTTCAATTTTTCTATCATTTATCACTGATATACAAAAATATTTACAATTTAGATGACTGACAGTATCTTAATCTTAATTTATGTATCTATGTTATTTATTAAAGTGCTCTATGACATCTTTATCATCAAATGGTATACCACAGTAATAGTTATGAAGTCATGTCCATTGTAATGGACGAGGGAAACGAAATATCTTCAATATTTATGTAATCAAAATCGTATATGATTATTAATTTATAAAGGTCACACGATTATAATTTTAGTCAACTGTCTGAAGATTCCTTTAATTCTTCACTGCCAGATGTTTTTGTACAGACCACATACATTTGATATTATTTTTTTTATGCATACCGTATAAATTACAGACATTTGTATAAAATGGAATCTTAAGAAGTTTAAAATGTTTCAAACCATTATTGATTTACTTATTCCAGTCTTAATACCGTATACGTATGGGTTCGTAATATATTATATTTATCAGCTAATGAACCTTTTTTTTTTTTTTAATTTACTTATAATTAATAATTACGTGATATTTTAAATTGTAAGAATAAAATAATAATCGACATCGAAAACAATAATATTTCATAATTGATAAAACACGCTATAAATATTAGATTTCTCATTTTGGGATGCAATATACTGATATAGGTAATTGATTAGAAATTTAAAATAATTTTCATAACCTTGAAAATTAATGTAGAAATTATATTGATATATCAACATTTATTTTTATTTTTTCTTGTTAAAATGAAATCATCGAAGATTTGATAACATGTTTTACCTATAGATATGTAACGATTTTTATAGGTTAGGATGTACTATTAAAGTTATTATATCCACGACAGTAAATGGTGTAACAAGCATAGATGTAATAGTACGATTAGTACACCGACCGCAGTAAAATGCTTATTTTTATAACACTTAAAAGTAAAATTCCTGTGCATGATAAATAATTAGAAAATGTATCCTGTACGCAAATTTCAAATATACTAAAAAGCAATAAACATGAATGTTATGTGCGAAAAAAAAGTATAATCATTGCATAAGAAAAAAACAATTTATTAAAAAGCATTTCAGACTCTTCAATTTATCAATGTAAGACATCTCACTTTTTTCCATTCTTTTTCCATTTATTTACATTTTAAGCATTAAATAATTAAAATTATACATTTATAAATAGTTCAACAAAATATTATAAGATCTATTTTAAAACCATAAACAACATACATTATATTAGAATTTATATTTTAATATTAAATACTTTTGGATATCTATGTGTGTAAGAACGATATACGAGTATATATATATACCTGTATATATGAAGTACCAAAAGTCATAATATTTTCGCAAGCATAACCAGCCTTCAAAAATTTATTTTTAATTTTCTAAAAGTTTTGTGCGAGGGTTATTCAAAAGGCGAAAGTCGTAAAAACTACTTTCGCGAAAACATGTTAAATCTATCATGCGGAACAAATGTGATGAAATCGATATCCAACACAGCCAATCGGTATAGATATTGACGAAAAACTTTTTATGAAACGATCAATAAAAATATAATTAATAAAAATATATTTTACATGTACGTATAAAGGTAACGCACTATTATTTATTTATGTCTGTGTGGGCTTATTCGTGTTAAAATATGTAAATTCATTATTATGAAGTTTTAAAGTTGAAAATATATAAGTATATATTTTTCATTGGAATATTTATATTAAATTATCCAATATTGTGAATGTAAATCTAAATATTTATCTCAATACATTTCATCGAAACTATAATGGAATTTAGTTTTTGAATTATCATTCATATATTTGATTATTTTTTTTAACTGCTTTTTTTTATTGATTTCAAATCAATTTATATGGTGTATTAACATCGAAACCTGTTTAATATACTAATATAGATGGTATATTTAGTATACCAATAATTAGGAATTAATAGGTATTGACAATTAAGTGTAACTGATAATCGAATGCACTGTACTTAAGTTAGATATACCTACCTACATACTTCTGACATATACTGTTATTAGAAATTAAACATTGTTAATACGTATATAACTAGTAAATAAATGTAAATTCAATATATCGTTAGCCAAACGTTATAATTGCAATATAACATAAAAATACACGATCAGATAATTGAAACACTGATAAGAAAAAGGGCCCAAGTCATGTTTTTACTATTTTACAGTACCTAGAGATAAAAAATAATGTAGTTCAGTCAATTTGCAGTTTTTCAAACTATTATGATAAAAAAAATTATTTATTAAGTTGAAAATAATTAGATTAAAGGCTAATAAAAAAAAAAAAAAAATCATCCATATTTTAAATTGAACGGTTTTGTAAGTTGGATTTTTGGGCTTTTCTTCCAACCAAATTTTTTTTTTAGTATTTTCTTAAAGTGACCGTTGGTTTATCACGGATCTCTAAATTTATTGCTGTAAAACTATCAAACGCACATATTTACTTATTTTTTTCTGTAAATTCAAATTTTTTAGAAGTGTGTTGGTAACGAAATGACCCGAAATGACCCAAGAAACTAAATAACCGAGTAAGGCTAAACTATTAAAGTTAACAAACAACTCATATACAACATATTTTGAATGGAAGACGGGCACAAACTAACCGATGGGCCTTTTTTATCTCACAAATAATACTTTTATTTTTTCATATTGTTTCCGTATGAATTATAGGACTTTTTTCATATCAATAAAACCATATTTTTTTCTAGAATTTATTCGTGTGATAAAAGTTTTTTTTTTCAAAAACACGTAGATGGGCCCTTTTTTTAATCAGTGTTTCAATTTATTTTAAAACATTCTATAATTCGTAAAATGTTTTCTAAAATCTTTTATTGTCTTATATAGGTACGGTATTAAAAATAATATTAAAATTTTATATCCGAATTTTCTATAAATGAATCACAACACTTACCTAATATTATTGGAAATTATGAAATATTGATCAATTAAAATATTCAATAAATTAAACTCTTCAAATTAGTTATCTTAAGATATAATATAGGTACATTTAACTTAAAAGTGTCATAAATATATATATTTTTAATTGTAATATAAATTTACTTCGTATATTGTTATAATTATTGGCTACCACGTGTGATTAAATTTATTATTAAAATCTAAACTATTTTCAATGCCTACATCTCTTCTATTCTAAGTCCTTTTCAGGTATATATTTCTATCATAGAGTCTTATTGATAAAATTGATAATTGAAGAATAAAATAGAATATACAATACATACAATATATTACGGCTTAGGTACCTATCTTAAACTGGGAAGGAAGGATTACTGAACATTTTTATTAAAATCATGGATGTTAAACCTATATAGGTAATTAAAAAAAAAATATTTTGATGATATAAATTATGGTTTCTTTTTCTTCGGGAAACATACAAAAATCAACTTAAACCCATCTGAATTTTGAATGCAATCCTTTTAGGCTATAAATCATAACTACGTAGTATATAACATATAACGAGTATAATATGTATTCAATATTATGTTTCTAAATTACGGATGAACAATTAAATATATTTTACACAACGATTTTTTAATGTTATATTTGGTTAAATAAAAGATAAACTATATAATGTATATACTACCACTAAGCCTAATCAACCACAGGAAAACTACAAAACGTTGAAAAGCAAAGAAGGGTTGTGAAGTAGGATATAATAACACACAATGAGCCCTATAGACTATAGAACCCATGTAATATTGTTGTAGGCACCTCGACTATATAGGCATTATAGACAATTATAGACATCTATAATAGTTGTTGTGTTTTTACTCGAACGAATTTCGTATTCCCGACTTTTTTTTCTACGCGTAGATTTTATTTTGAATATTTTATCATTTTCATTGGTTCGTTAACACCAGTCATGTTTTCATATAAGTACGTATAACTAAATATTTTATGTTTTGAATATATATTTTTAATAACAGTAGATTATTTGAATATTATACCTGGTCGTAAATATACGTATACATGTATATGTATATGTTTAATGTTTATTACGAATTATCGTAAACATAATGCAAACATGTATTTGTGTATTATATTATATAGGTTGGTGTAATATATTATAAATCGAACCCACTGTGGTGAAAATGAAGGACTTGAACAGGGATAACTGTTTCTGGCCATCGTCCATATATATACCTTGACGACGCAATAGGTACGTTGTTTACGCAATTGTTATTACGGTTAGGTATATATATATATATATATATGAGTGTATGTGATAGGGTTTGCGATTAATGAATAAAGGCTATTTCCGGTATTTACGTCTATATCGTGTCTGATCAAGAGACCCGATGAAATGTCTTTTTATTAAATTAACCTTTTTACGCATGACCATAGTACATCCAAGTATATACCTATCACTCGTTTTAGAATTCGCTAACGGTCCTCTCTCTCTCTTCAATTTTCACAACTATACGCGCTGTTGTGTTGATGATACGTTTTTCATAGGTACTATAAAAATTTCCTCGTGGATACATTTTTGAAGACCATTATTTTCTTATAGAATGTTACGTGCCAAATAAAACATGTAATAACACTGATTATTAATTACCGTAATAATTTATAATCATTTGCAATAGGTATACAGTGCCGGACTAGCATCAAAAGACCCAGTCGGCGATTTGGTCAAAGGGCCCATAGGCCATAACCAATAAAAAAATATCAATCGTTCCACTTAAAAGTACGTCACACATAAGATTTTTAATGGGTTCTAAATAGGATATTTTTAAGGAATTTTAAGAAAAAAAAATATTTAAAATATTTAAGTACATTTTAAAAGTAATTTAAAAATAGTTCAGTGTCAAAACCATTATTTATTCTTGTGATGTTTATTGACAAAACCGTTTTACATAAAAAAAAAAAATATTTTCTCAGGCTGTAGTAGTGATTTATTAAGAAACACAATATAGTAAACAAAATTGTGTTCTACCAACATCCTTCTTTCGATATCATAAATAGAACTTATGTTATACCATCTGTAAAATTCCCCCCCCCCCCCAAAAAAAATAAATAAAATATACAATTATTTTCATAAGATAAATAACTTTTTTAAGATTTTGATTTAAGACTTTGTAAATATTGTGTACAATTTGGTTTCTTAATTATGACTACAAATTGAGAAAATGTTTTTTTTTTTTTTTTGATGAAATAACACGTATGGCATCTTTTGGTTGGTCCTAATACAAAATATTTTGAAAAAGAAAATACAAAATTTAAATAATCGTAGAAACGTAAATTGCTTATAATTATTATTACTGTGATTTAGAGACGGTAGGTTACTTAATGTTTTATAGAAATTTTAGGTTTTAAAATTTAAATTTGAGATAGAAAATATGAAAGTGGATTCAATTAATTAGAAGGTCGCAGGGGGAAAGTTAATCATTTCACCTATAGATAATATGATTGTAAATTTTTCTAATAAAAGAACATCGTTTTATTTTTTTAAACCTGATCTGAAATGTAAATAGGACATAGATAGAAATTCATTATTTATTTCCAAGAACATTTTTATTCTAGTACCTATTTGAAAAATTAAAAGCTATAACCATAAGAAAAGACAATATTGTAAATATTAGTATAATTTAATCTATGCCTTGTGAAAAGAGGTAAATGGAAAATTTGAAATATTATTAACTTTGGTGATAAATGAACATATAATAGATACATAGATACATGCATATTGAGCCTGGGCGTTTTTTAAATAAATATTCAATTTATATCTGAGTATTATAAAAGTAATACCGTTAAATTATTTTTTCAAAAACTTGATACATAGGTACTTTACAGGAAGTTAAAAATACTATTTTATAGGTTTACAAAAACAGATCGAACCTTTAGATATTTTTACCATGGTTGTAAAACAAAGTCGATCATTTT
The DNA here is from genome assembly GCA_025469235.1 of Pemphigus obesinymphae. Taxonomy (NCBI): domain Eukaryota; kingdom Metazoa; phylum Arthropoda; class Insecta; order Hemiptera; family Aphididae; genus Pemphigus; species Pemphigus obesinymphae. Next base: position 32,594 of record JAIPRL010000004.1, read on the forward strand.
ATCATTTATGTGTGAATTCTAAGGCTTAAACTCTAAAATTATGCTCAATGACCGAAAAACTATTTTAAAATTTGTAAATAGGTTTCAAAAACAGCAAAAACAGATCAATCGTTTAGAATGGTTTTCCATGGTTGCAGAATAGGAAATAATTTTTTAGTATTTAGTAAATTAATATTGGGCCCGTAGATTTATTAATAAATATTATAGTTTAAATATGAGCAAGGGGTCAAAAATTAACCAAGAGCCCAGTCCGTAATCGTGGACTAGCGGTCCGGCCAGTCTGATTCTAAATAGATACCTACTTTAAAATGTACCTATGTAGTATGTGATTTTTAAAACTTCAGAAAGATTTTTTTAATAAATACGTGTTTAGAACTTATATCAAGCGCAATAATAATGTAAGAAAATATTGTATAGTCAATTCAATATTGTACAATACTGCTAAAAAAATTACATTATATTTTTCTATAAAACTTCAACATACTTCAAATAATCTAACCAACAGAAACATATGACGAATTGGATTTTTTTTTTTTTAATTCAACAATTATAAAAACATATATCTATATTCGTTATATATTCGTTTATTGTTCATTTCAGTTATCATAATACGTGTACCATTTTATTTCTAATTATATAACACTAGATTATATTATAAAATAAATTTGTATTTTACTCAATATTGTTTGTATTATTGGTATTTTGTTTTGTTAAATAAGATAAATAAAATATACAGAAGTTTAACTAGAGTGAAATCTATAGTTTAAATATTAATATATATATAAAAGTAATAATATAAACGATATTTATTCCACCTTAATGGTATTTTAAAATACATTTACTTTTTGAATTATATTTTATTCAACATTTAATTTACCTACTAGTGACAATAAAAACTATTAACTCTGTATGAAATGTTTAAGGTAATCATTATTAAATATATACCTACATAACTTTTGTGATTGTAGGTTCCAATCAAGAACATAAGTTTTACAAGTTTTGTTATTCAAAACAACCGAATAAAATTTCATTTTAAATATACGTAGATATGTATATAAAATTACAAAAACAAAAAAATGGGTATTTTGCATTTAATTTTCTGTAAAAAAAAAAAAAAAGGTTAAACATTTTTACGAGTATATCATGGTGCAGATAACACGGATGTATTGAGTATTGAAACATTGTTATTTATCTTTTAAATAACCTATCCCCTAACAAAATATCATTTTTTTTTTCATTACTTATTGCTTAAAATATTTTTAATTTAAAACAGGACTGTGAATTTAATGACGAAAATACATATCAATCGATTTTATTAAAAAACCATAATATGTTTGATACAAATGTGAATAAAATTATAACATAATATATGCAATTTTATTTATCATATTTTTAACATTGGTGTATACAAATGCATTTAATATTTTTATGGCATATACCCATTGCTATTTGTAAGCCTGGGTCAGTTAATGATTTTTTTTTCAACTCGATAAGTTAGTTTAAAAAAAAAATCAAGTTATGTTAAGTTAAAAGTTACAGATATTTTTTTTTTTATTTACTTTATAAGTGAAAAGTTAACTTAAAAAAAAAGTATACTTATCTTAGTTAAAAGTAAAAACTTTCTAATTAACAATAAAAAAAATTAAAAATGCCTCTCAGTGGCTAAAACACTTATATTTTTGTATTTACACTAATATTAATATGAAACAGACAGTACTCACCACTTCAATATATTTTCAATATTGAATAGACACAATCAATAAAATGTATATATCAATACGTAAAGATAGACAGTTTCGACGCAAAACCTAAAACTAAACATTTATTGCAATAATTTATCTCATACCCTCGCGTACCCGTTTTAATGTTGGTTTATCATGATTGTAAATTTCCCAAAACAACAATATTACAAGACATCTAAATATTATAAAAATAATGCGAAGATAATAGGAGTTACAATGTCACAGTAATACTAAAATTTTCTTATAATTATGTATATAAATATATACAATTAAATATATGTAACAGTGGTGACACTGTTGAATAACCTCTATGTTCGATCGTACGATCTCATATGTATTATTAAAATATAAGATAAGATTTAAAAATGTAATTATAAAAGTGTTATTAAGTGTTAATTATAAGTGCTATTCTTTTATAATATTTAAGTACTACCTCAAAAAATAAGTTATAAAATATCGATTTTCTTTTATAGGTATATGTATTATGTATCGAAAAAAGTAACTTAATTTAAATTAACTTAACTTTTTAAACTAATTTTAACTTTCAACTTATTAATGCCTTATATATGTATAGCCTTGACTATTTGTATATAGTCATCTCATGCAATAATAATATTTAGATTACATTAAAAGTGCATATATAGAGAATATTTTAAATTTTTGACAGCATATATATTGTATGCATATATTTAAGAATCGCAGTTCTAGTTATAATAATTATATCTCAAAACATCAAGTTAAGTATTATTCACATAGATGGGCAATATATTGCCAAATATATACAACAAAGAAGTACAACTATAAATATAAGTTATAAGCTCTTTTGGAAAAAATTTATCAAAATACAAAATATATATCAAAAGGATTGTCTCTTAATTAAGTTTTAGGTATTAAATATTAGTTCTTAAGTAATTAAGGCCTTAGGTGTTTATATATTGTACAAGTTTAGCATTAACGTAATTTCAGCTGTTTTTCTTGACAGGGCCAACATTTTGACCGTCTCCATTACAAATAAATAATTAATTAATGTTTATGTCTCCTGTGGTTTTTGCTATTTACATTTTGTTTTATTTATAGACATCATAGTTATAGTTGTTATCTATGTACCTAGATAAGTATAAATTTACTCGGAGAAGAAATTATTGTGATCGGTCGGTGGTTCTGACACGGTCATCGTTCTTTGTGACGTTTAATTTATAATTTTTTCACAAAATTTTAACTGGATGACGACGTTCACTAAACCTTTCTCCTGAAACTTCACGTTTGGCTCACAGCAATCAGTCGATGTCGAGCACGTAAACATCCAGGTATTGAAAAGCTCATCGGTCCAGGACGGTGAACAATACACCTGAAATCGTTTTATTTTTTCGCCAAGCAAAATAGACAGAGAAATAGAGAGGAGAGAGAGTGAAAGAGAGAGAGAGAGAGAGAGAGAGAGAGAAAGAAAGGAGAGACGGGCTGTATTCATTTTTCACGTTTATTCAAGAAACACCGATATAAAAACGGGGATTTCTTTAATAATTTTTGTATTTTCCGTCTGGGGCCATCCGTCCGGAGACTGTCGTCGACTTTGCAAGAAATAAAAAAATAATCGAAACAAATAATAATAATAATAATAATAATAATGAAATAAAAAATAATAACAACAACGCGCGGGCCAGATGTGAAAAACCGTCCACCTGTCAAAAGGTGGAGATTTATCCTCTCATTCCTCGACTCATCCGCCAAATACTATCATCGTCAGGACACTCCTGGTCCCAATTCACTATATTATATATACATTTATTTGGACGAACCATCACTGACCAAGCCCGGCCGAGGCCTTTATACACTGTGTACTTGAAGTGCTTTTCGGACCGTATAAATTTTACCTTATATCCACTACAATCCGGTATAAAATACAAAGATATATATATACATACACGAATGCAGGAGGGTCTCATAGTTATGTGCACAGTTATATATATATAGTAACAAACTGTTTTTCGATCAATTCCGGTATAAATCGTTATCTAACGGTATAAATCGCTATCTAACGGTATAATATAGTTTTTCAATGGCGACAAGCGCCATTACAGTGTGTTACATTATGCAACCCTTTGGGTTTATTTGAAAACTTACTAAAGTTGTTTTACGCCGTCATACCACTCCTGCCGAACACCGATTTGCGACACGTATACAAATGTAATAGTGTTCATCGCATACACGTACGGCCATCGATACCCAAATAATAACATTTTGTTTTATTTTTAAATTTAGAAATATTATCAAGGACCGTTTACGGCCCCCTCCCCCTCCCCCCCTCCCCCGCAAAATGTGTCCTCCTATCAATCTTCATTCATATTATATCGTTACAAAACGCTGATATCCATATGCAAGACCCCACAACATTATACCCCATGATTGTTTTTTTACTTTTACCAGAATTCAATATTGTTTACATTTTTGAGACTCGCAATGCATTTTGAATCATAATTATACGATTTACGAGAAGAACGAATTATTATTAAAGCATAACTACCGTATAATAATGTATAATAATAAAAATATAATCCTATAATATAAATAAACATTATTATATATTATCCTTAATATATTAATCCTTATCCTGGAAAAATGCATATAATATCCATTTCGTATTCATTTTATTACCAGCTGGGTATATATCTAGTAATATTGGAATTATAATACGATTAGATATATATATATATATTAAATTATAATTAATCATACCTATTACTTACATAGTTATAGTTATGTTTAATAGCTGTGTCGAGCTTTATAATATTTTCAAAAAAGTCTTTTTATTTTTGACAAAAACATTATAGAGTATTAATGAAAATATTATAATCTATAAATATTTATAGGCCGTATTAATATTATTGTTCATTGTGATTGAGAAAATAGGTACTGTTTATCAACGATACTGAATACAACCAATGCTGGAAAATAAAATTATAGTAAATTTTTTTTATATGATTTTTAACTTAAGCCGTTAATTTTAGGGATCTGACTAAACAACTTAACGAGTTACTTTTTACATGAATATAAACTGAACTTAATATTGTTTATTCTTTTTTGAGAATTTCGTTTTTTTTTTTTTTTTTTATCGTTTCACTAAAATATGTATAGGTACCTAATAATATTATTGACCGTGCAAATAATTGATTATTTAATGAATTATTTATTTTTATTAAGAAAACGGCGTACATTACATTTTTAAGGATTTTTAAAATATTACTAAAGCCATTGGCTTTCCAATTTTATTTTATTTATCTATACAGGTTTTTCTATATCTAATATTGTTTTTCATATACTTAATAGAATATAGATTATATATATATAATATTATATTTAATTTATATATAATTTATGAACAAAAACGAATTCAACTGCAATGGACAGCTATATATACTGGACGGAATTTATTTTTTCATAACACTCGTTTTCTTATATCGTTTTTTAATAATAAAATTTCACTAATAAAATATATAGGTACTGTAAAATATGTGCATGTTGACCGATATATATATTTGGCTATTATATATAATATAGACTATAGCTATTAAGTGGTATAGGTATTGATTATTATTATTCGGTTCGTACAAAAATGATTCATCATCAAAGAAACATTATTCATTATCGTTAAATTATAAATTGGTATAGACGCGTTCGAGTGAAAAAGGACTGCGTCCATTAATTTTGAAACTTAACAAAAAAAGCTTCGAATCCAATGTGTCAAGTGTGTAATTTTCAACGTATTGCCATCAACCGGACGTCCGTTCTATACTTCCGATAATTTTAAGATGTAGAATTATCTTAGTAATGGCAGAAAAGTCGATCGTTATTATTAGCTCTTAAAATATGGGACGTCAAACATCCATAAACATATATATAGACGTATAAACGCGATTCAAGTGTAGATATTATATTGTATTTGTATTCGGTTAATAATTTCGAGTGTGTCCGTAAACCGTAAAAAATAATTTAATCTAGAATGAAAGAAAACTGCTTAGAAACGGAATTAATTTTTATATGTTTTATAATTGTATGCATACCTATACTATATATTGGAATGCCAGAATTAAACGACGAAATAAATGTGAAATCTTAACCCAAATGTGATGAACATAGATCATTTTTTTTTTCTACAATATTTTTTTATTTATTATAATAAACTCATGATAATATCTTAGTTCTTGATTCTATCTATGTATTTGCTAGGGTTATACTTATTTAAAACTGTATTTTATGGTACCTTTATTCTGATATACCTAATATATAATAATTAATTATAGTAACACTTAATGCACAACTATATTATGAGAAAGATATAAGGTAATATAAAAACCATTTTTCTTTAAATTTTCAAATATTATAATATTGTAATATGTATCTTTGGGTACGATATCGGAATATCATGACAAATTTTTAATCATGTCAAATTTGATTTTCTACAAATTTAATAATTTTAAGCCTTATACACATTGGTGCATACATGCATAATAATATACATTATATATTCTATCTAAAATATCAAGATTACGTTTTTTCGACACGGCGGTATCTATACTACCTCGTATATCTACTATGTATCATTCTTCTATCAGCAACTGGTCTAAACTTATGTAAATATTTTATGCAAATACAGAACGGAAAGACAAAGTACAAAAGTTGTAAATTATATGAGCCTCCAAAACACGCAATATGCTGCATTCAAATTTGACAAAAACGAGCAAAATGTCGCTTAATTATTATATAGTTCATTACCATATAACATAGAATCTATTTTCTCAAGTTACATAATACCATATAATAGTTGATTATTTCCATTTAAGACTGCAACAAAATTCAAAATTAACCAAATTTCCAACAACGCTTTTTATAATTTAACATAATGATTATCACGTGCAGGTCAATAACTCAAAAGTAGCATGGTAAAATCCTGTCTTATATTTGTTATGTCGGCTCGTATAATGTATATAGACCTAGTAAAAAATGTATCGCACGAGCACGTATAAGGGTCATTATCCTGCATATTTTTACTGTTCACAACTTATACATACACGCCGTATAAAACTGTATAAAACTGTAGGTATTACAATTTTTCCATCTGTTATCAAACCTGTCCATTTAAATTTTACAAAACTAAAAATAACCCTAAAATTTATTATGTTTTTGAAATAATTGTAATGTTGACGTATCTTGACGATACCTATATTAATATCCATACCTAACTAAAATGTTGGTACATTTTTTTGGATTTTCGTTTTTTTTTTTTTTTTTTTTTTTTTATAATATTTAATACACATTATATTATAATATATTGTTGTTGCTGTTTTTATTTTTTATCGTCTAAAAAAAAGTCCAGTGTCTAATTATTTCTTTGTTTCTCTAATATATATATGTATATCTATCCGGCAACCCGCAAACTTCCTCGGCCTGCATCGTCGTAATATATTAAATGCATGTAAGCTCATTATATGGGGTGGAGAGGGAGAGGAGAATACACTATATGAGAAAACGGAGTGCCGGTGAATCATTGTCGGGGTAAAAACGTCAGAGGAACGTATATATATAAATCACGTACGGCGTCGTATAATATATCGGGATGATTGAGGGAAAGAGGAGCTTATGGAGAACGGAGAAAAAAACAGTTTTTACGAAAACAACGGCTTGTGTAATTAGTCGTCTCGGCCTAGCGCGGCTCGACTGGATCCCGGTATAAATAGGAGATAAATTTCAGTTAACCACGCGTGACAGGGCTGTAACGAACGCGAATCTCGGCTGCGGGCCGTGGCGGATTCTGCGTGCGGTCTTTTATTCCACGGCCAGTTATTTCGAGGGGAAATTAAAAAGAGCGGCGGCGGCGGTGGCGGCGGTGGCGGCGGTCGCGGGGCGCCGCCGCCGCCGAGCAAATGGCGAGAAAATATAATATAGCGGATGGCGATCAGGATATAAATCGAATTCGGCTCCAGATGTGACCCCGGCGTGTTATAAGGGCCGCGAAAAGAAAGTGAAAAAGAGGAAGAAAAAAAAAAAAAAACTATATACTACTAAGAGGAGGGGAAAAAAAAAGAGAAAAAACAACCAATGGCCGAGCTTTTAGTCGGTGCCATTGTCTGGTACGCGAAAACGCTAATGAAGTTTGACTTGATGGATTGATCTATTTCGCACTCGTTCTCTCTGGACGTCGTCTCTCGGCCTCTACAATAATAATATATACAGACCGTGGTGTATAATATACAGAGTGGCCATATACCATCATATAATATTATCACATGTAGGTGCTCCCGAAACATTTTTCGTTTCCATGACGCGTGCACGTTGTCCTATCAAAATATAATATCTCGTGAGATTTATAGGTGAAACATTAATATCCGGCGACTATATGAGTCGACCGCGATTCGATAAGTATACTTTAGTTATTTACGTTCGGAAGAAAAAACAAATACTCTTAATACTTACGTTAAATTACATTTTGTGAAAAGTCCACGTGTGCACAGTCCCGTCACTATGTATTACATAAACCTGTATGTGTAGCCCAAAAATTTCAGCGATACAGAAAGAATATTTATTATTTGTCTCTTTACTACGCCTTAAAGGTTAGCACAGTATGTGAGTATTAGTTTATAGGGGAGGGGCGAATCACATTTTTATGTAGACAGTTCATATCTTCGTATTAGTTATATTTCTTTGTTTAACGTACACATACTTACGTGACGATTAGCCAACCATCGTTGACCTAAATGACTCAAAATTACATATTAGTAGCCTAAAAATTGTTTGTATTAATATTTTACGTATATGCGTTTGTGGTGAAAACTTTATGCCTCTAGCATCAATATTTTCGGAGTTATAAAGAATTTTACCACATTAGTGTTTTCCGAATTTTATGCAAATTTTTTGATAGTTTTTTCTTGCGCGTTTATCGAAAAATTTAAAATAATCGAAAAATGACCCCTTTGAAGTACCGACTAGATGAAATTTGCTACCGAAAACCGGATAAGCTTGTAAAGATCGGAGTAGTACTCCTTATAGTTGAAATTTTGTACACCGACATAAAAAAAACCCCATCGTCGTAAAACCGATACATTCCTCGCTTCGCTCAGAATCAAAAGTGCATTATGATTTACATAATTGTTTCTTATATAGCATAATAGTGCATACGGGCGTAAAACATTTTTTTTTTAAATTCTTCAAAATTAAAAATAACAAATCATTATAAGATGTGTGATTATGTGTGACATTGTAGTATTGCTAATATAATATATTCAATTCCATAATAATTTGCAACACACAATATAGTAATAACTAATAATAGGTGATTAATAAAAAAATTTTCATAAAATATCAGGAAGTATTTGAACTTAACTTAATGTATGCCAATAAAAATGCCGTTGCCATATACAATAGTTTTTATTTTCACTTTAATGTTTGTTCTATTCTGAGTCTTACAAAGTTTTTGGAAAGAGGATAATAATAATTATTACTAACAATCTTTAGCCTCCACGTTTTCCCTTTCCATGCACATTATTTTATTTCTGAAGACATTACTAAAATAAAAACTCAAAAAGAAAATTTTTGAATTATTCTCAAATACATAAAGTTACAATTGTTACAAAATGTATTTCTAATATACTATACTTACTCAAAAAAATGCATCAATTTAAGTCAATAAAAAAAAATTGCTCAACTTCATTGTAAAACGTCATGGAAAATATCTCCAATACCCACTTTATATAAGATTTAATAAAATAATTGTTTAATTGTTTAAGTAGGTATTTTAATTAGAATTTTAAGTAAAAGTATCAACAGTAGGTATGATAATGGCATAAACCTACTAATATTTTTCTATTCAATCTAAGCAAAAACCACACTCACTCATTAACAATGGATGAAACGTGGCTAAGTCTTGATTTTCAAAAATTGGCTTTTTATCAGAAATATATTTTTAATTTAAATGAACTAAATATGGTAATATGGTACATACTAATATTTCACATATTTATAAAGATTCAGAGAATCAAAAATGCTTAATTTATTTAAAAAAAAGCTCTAAATTGATGCTAATTTGATTATAATACTACAATATAATATTATAGTTTAACTACAATAAAAATAACTTGTATTCTAAATCAAATATTGCTCTCCTGAAAAATTGATAATTTTTTATAAGACTATGGTGAAACGACGGGTACCACCACCAAACAAAGTTACCGTTTTTGTATTATACAAATGAATTATTTATTGTATTTATAATTTCTATTGATTTATATTTATGTTTCTTGCTCTTCCATGATCTCATCCCCTCTGTATGATACGTAAATCCAATAATTTAGGATCCGATTGTATCTGTTTTTATAAACGATATATCATAATTGATTACGATCTCCACCACTTTCCAGCCTCTGCAAAATTATTACCGTGACTGCACGATATCTTAAATCGTACTTTTTTGTTCATATCAAACAAACTGCCTTGAAGTAGTTGTTTTATCACTGAACATATAATATTATTGCAAATAACATAAAATGTCAGCCTCCGTGCGCCCTAGGTCCCCAAACCACTGTCGTCGAGAACAAAGGATTATTACTAAGTGTCGTATAGGCCTGTCATTACTACGCAGGTTGTATACCCGTAGGGAGAATAAAAATATTTGCACTGTCTTGGCAGATATACGACACTGTTTCAAAATCCTTTGTTCTCGGTGACAGCTGCTTGGGAGCGCAATTTCATTTTATTTTAAATCATATATATGAGTACAGGTATATGATACTACAATACAATTATTTAACTGAAAAGAATCGAAAATAACGATAATATAATCATTTTATGATGGCCGGACGGACGGACGGCGAGGATCAGAAATAATTATGATAATATATGGTTTCTAATATCTGATATAATTGGATCCCCATAATTATAGTACTGTCAGGCGTACCTCACTCTAGCAAAGTGTATTGTTCTCTATGGGAATTATCCTATGTCCTTGAAATATATAGTGAGCTGCCACCTACCTTATTCAGGTCCTTCATTTCTTGAAGGGGGGGGATCTAACTCCGGAAAATTAATCTATTTTTGTTAACAAAACACAAAATAAGTTTATGACTATTTTTTTGCTTATTTGCGTTTTCAAGGAAGTATTTGGTCGTAATTTAATCTGTCGATTCCCCCCCCCCTCCTTCCCATAATAATATTTCTTTGGGACAGCCCCGGCAATGTTAGCTTAATTTTGAATCATATATGTCTCTGAAGTGCCAAACACATTTATATGATAACGATAATTTGGCCTTCATGATAACCACACTTTGAGTAAACATAAACAAATAACATAACAAAAAAAAAGAAACAATACGATAGGGATATCGTTTCTAGTATGACGGCTGTACACGAGCATATTAAACATAATTAATTTCAAAATGCCGGTACACCAAATTCGTTTTATCAGTGGAAGTGACGCTTCTGTTGTGTTAAGAATTCACAACATAGAATTTCAGAATTCTGTGGTGCTGTTGAATTAATATCCAGTCGGCTGGATCCCAGGTCACACAGCACTTTCGATTCTATGTGATGTGTGCAAGCAGTGGTTAAAGTGGAATATATTTGCAGGGGGGACTATAGCTAATGCAAAAAAAATTCGTCCCCTGAACCAGTACCGTATTATTTTTAAAATATTCATATAAATTTAACTTTTAATCCATGTTATTTTTGACCTAATTTGTAAAAATTTATCACGGACGTATTATGTATAATGTACATACTCTGTGGTTTTAATTTTAAAATACGCATCTATAATATAGATCTTGCATACAATTTATAACTAAATACCATTTTTTAAACTTTATTTATTTAATTTTTGAATATTATGTAGAAAAGAACAAATTCAGTCTCAACTTTTAATTAAACATTTAGAAATATAAAGGGGGCTATATACTAAAGGGGACGCCAAACATAAGCTAAGCAAAGAAGGGGGACGCCGTCCCCCTCCGTCCCCCCTCACTTTAACCACTGCCTATTGGGAAACAAAAATTTTTTTTATAACACATTCGACGAAAACACAAAAAACGTCGGGACTTCAAAATGAATAAATTAAGAGTTGTTTTAAATAAGTAAATTTATTAATATCATATTTTCGGTTAATTTTGAATAATTTGTATGGGTGTATAACAGAAAATATACTGATATACTGGAGAAAATTTCGGCCGGACCAATAGTTTTTTCGATATCGATAAAATTACTTATTTTGAGAAAATACCTAACGTTTAAAGCTTGAATATAATAAATCATGGGCGTGTCTACGGATCGTGCCTATCGTGCACAGGCGCGACCTGCAAAATCAGCCGCAAGTTCAAATTTTGGCTGAATTATTGTGTTCTGTGATACATTACAAATATATTCATGATAACATTTATTTTATGGTAGTTTAGTTTATTTTGTCATGGATCTATTGTTTTATTTTATGTCTGTGGCTAATATACATTAAACTATTATAAAAATATTTTTCTTTATCTATTATCAAAAAATTGTTGGTGAATGTGAAGTTATGATCACGGTTCAAGTATAATATTAGCCTAACGAGCCATTATATATAATCGTTTATGGAAGGTATTCGCTATGCGACTTTAGAAAAAGTGGCCAGAGAAATAAATTTAAAGCTAATATCATTGAAATCTGTTTCAACAACAAGGTGGGTTTGTTGATTTGAATTTGTAGCTGCAGTAAGAAATAATTTTTCTGTTATAATAATTGTTATTCAAAAAATATGTGACTACTAAAATGTCAGACACTAAATCAAAAGATTTGCTTCTCCAATTAAAAACATTTGAATTTATTTTTGCTTTAAACATGCTTTATATTTTTTTACTACTCGTTATTAAAGTCAACCGATGTCTTTAAGCTGAATATCAATATATTATTTTAACATCAATAAACAAGGCCGTATCTGAGGGGGGGGGGTACATGGGGTCTGGACCCCTTCCGAAATTTTTTCATCTTTTGATACATTTTTTATGTAAATTAGTGACTTTTAGCATCAATATCAATATTTGTAATCGTAACCAATCGATTAATGAACCACAATATACTTTGAAAAACATATACTTACATACGTATAAATTGTGATTTAAATGCAACTGTAAAACTGATCAAAATAATTATATAGGTGAAATAATTGTTATAGGTAGGTATGCAAAAAAATATTGATACAGTTATAAAAAGCATCATCAAAGATAATTTTTAAATCATAAACTTTTTATATAGGTATAAAAAAACAAATTTGCTACTAGAAATAGTGATCCGATCTTTACAAGCTTCCCGGTTTCCGGTAGCACATTTCATCTAGTTGGTCATTTTTCGATTTTCTTAATAGTTTTTTAATGCGTAAGGAAAAACTACCCAAAAATGACGATAAAATGGCAAAAATACGATTTCATCAAATCAAGATTTTTAATTTCTACGTAATTTTGAAAACAATAATGACTTTAAAATCTATCTTGAAATCTACATTGAATATTTAACTTAATAATATATTCATGTTGATTAAATTATTTTTAAATTGTTTGCAATTTCGGACTATTTATAGAAATTTTAGATTTTGAGTTTTATAGGTCCTAAAAAAGGTAATATGGGGTTTTAAGACCTGAAAATTTTATATAACGTTAAACATACGTTACTCTATTTAAATTTAAAAAAATCTCGAAAATCGATAGCCACAATTTTTTTTTAAAGTCATTTAAATTTTTCAACAAAATTATCGAATTGAGGTAATTAAATCCAAATAGTTGGTAAAATGAGATTTTAAAAAAATGTAATATTATGTTAGTTGTGCATTACTTTAACTAAATTTAAAAAATCGACGGGAAAAAAGTCTAGATTCTGAGCGTGGCGAGAAAGCTAATAGTTTTACAAAGATGTTTATTTTTTTCTACGATTACTCTTTTCGATAAAATGTTAAACTTACTGAATAACATTACTAATATTAGTAGTTATGTAAAGTACACCGAGGCTGTGCTCAGAATCGTTTTTTTTTTAATGCAATGATTTATCATTGCCTTCAAATGCAATACATCCACCAAGAGTAAGTATCCTATTCAATAAGCAGTGCTTCCACCCGACGAGCGAAGTGCGCCTTTTATTAATATTAAACTATAGGTAAACGTAATATAATAATATAAATATTAAAAATACCTATAATAAATATATATAAGTAACTGGTACTATACATATTAAAGACCTGCAAGGACCGGTCCAGCCCTTAAAAAGTCCATTGAAATTGGACCGGGCCGAGCCTTAGAAAAAAAGAAAGGGGTGGACCGGGCTTTTAAAGTATTTTTTAAAGAATTTTGTTCCAATCGGGACTGGGCTTTTCTTTGGAAAATTTTTCGGTCCAAGCCGGATTTCAAAAACAATAAGTTAGAGCCGACTGGGATTTTTAAGGACCATACCTGAATTTTTTTTAAATAATAACAATAATAATGTATTTGTTAAGTAGGTATAAACTATAAATTAAACTTGATCCCTTAAAAACAAAGAGTATAATGTCATCTTGAATTTATTTCGGGCCCGGTAAGGACTTTTTTAACAAATTTTTTTTTAGACTGGGCTGAACAGTGCTTTTTTACAACATTTTTCGGACCGGACCTGGCTGGGTTTATGAAAAAAATTGTTGGTACGGGGCCGAAAATTTTTGGTCTTTACAAGTTTATAATACATATACTGAAAAATATGCATAGGTACCTACTATCCTACAGATACTATTCTTAAAGTAGTAAAATTTAAGTATTTTCAAGATACTAATAAGTATTTAAATTTAATTTTCAAGTATTTTTATCAAGTATTTGCAAATAGCACTTTATTTTAGAAGATTTTTTCACAAAATCAAAATACTAAAAAATTTAAGTTTTATAAAATGTCCGTAATATTTTGAATATTTATCTGAAATATAATGATATTCTGGATACTATAGGTAGGTATATTAATATAACTTATAATATACGAGTACCTATAGATATGTATTATATAAACAGGGATGTACTAAACTAATGTAAAATATTACATAATAAACCTCGGCCTATTTTGATATACAAAATAAATAAATATATAAAATATAATTTAGCTTAAAGTCATAATATAATAACTATACAAGTATAGCGTAAAATATATGTAGATTTTTTTATTTGAAACCTTAAAAAGTCCATTGGAAGTACTTCACTCGTCGGGTAGGGTAATAGGTAATGGTGGTAGATACATTGAATTTGAAAGTAAGTAATGATAAATCATTTATTTCTATAAAACGATTTTGAGTGGAGCTTCGGTGTAATAATTTTAACAAAAATGAGTAACGATAATTTTATTTGTTATTTTCACTACATTTATAAAATATTTCTGTTATAAAAAGTAGATTTTCTTTACGCTTAAGGAAACTACTAGAAAAATCAAATTATAATGACCTCTTCAAAGTACCAGATAGTACCAAATTTCTATCAAAAATCTCTTTAGTCAAAAACTTCTAAACAAAAAAGTGTATAAATAGAAAAAAAAATACACTTTTGTAAAATCAATAAATTTTTATCGTTCCGCTCAAAAAATAAAAAAATATTTAGGTATCTGTAAAATATTCTTTTAAAATTAAGTATTTAGACATTTTTCCGAATGTTTTTTTTATGGAAATACAGATATTAGTATTTTAATGCATTTTTTATAAGACTGCATTGCTACAAACATATAATAATCTATCATAGGTATATTGAAATTAATTTCCATATAAATAATAAATACAACAATCAATTATTATATTAAATGTAACACGATATACGAGTACCATACATGCATGTATAAATTGTAAAATTATAATAATATACTAATAGATAGTATTATAAGTACTCTTTATAATTGTTATAAAATTTATTAGGTATCTTAATTATTGCAATAAAAAAATGTATAATATATGCATATATATTATATATAACATATAAGTATGTATATCACATACCTGTCGTGTACCTCTTCGTTACCGACTTACTATGTTTTTTTTAACATAAAACCGAAACTCTATAACCAAAAATAGCATAAAAACGGATTATTTCCTCGTAATTAAAAATGTTATTTAGAAATTTGAAAATTTCCCAGAGCATATTCTACTATTATATATGTACATGCGTCATGAAATTTTCAAAAATGTTTACAGATTTATTTTTCAAAATTGTTATAAAATTTATATTAATTAATATTAATTATATGTATGCCAATTACTACATATTATAACGTAAACCCATAACTATATTATTATACCACCAAAGCTCTGCTAAGAATTGTTTTATCGAAATGAATTATTTTTAATTGTATTCAAATACATCATATATATATATATCCACTACTAGATAGTATATCCTACTATCCTACCAAACTACTGACGGGATTTTTATATTTTGTAATCGTTCTTTTGAAAAAAGTATTAGTATTTTTATTTGTTTCAGTCTTGAACTGCAGGATATTTGTTATAAGATAAAACGACTTTTTTTACAACAGGATTAAGCAGTAATTTGTTAACGTATTAAAATACTAAGAAATAAAAATTAAAACGTAGATACACGATTGAGCTTAAAAAATATAAATGAACACGAGAGTAAATATTTTCCTAAAAATTAAATTTATTATTATTTATTTTGTACTTATTTAATGTTAATAAATGTACTCTTACAGATTATAAATAAAAAATAATTACTGTTATATACTATTGAACACGCAACTAACTAATAATATGTATAATATATTTATGTACAATCATATATATTATATATAATATATAGTATCAGTAAAAAAATGTATCACACCATAATTTATTTTGTTGTATGTTAATATTTCTATACTTAACTATGTAATATATAGCTTATATATTTTTAAGTTCATAATTTTCTTACACGCATATATATATCTACTATATATATATATGACAATCCATCACACAGTAAAAAAAAAAAAAAAAAAAATATGATTACAAAATAAAAATAATCATTATTGTTACGAAAATATGTATGAAAAATGTATATTATACAAATAAGAAAAATAAAAATGTTTGAACACAAAATGAAAATTATGCTAATGTTCTTTAGCCGACAGGTAGCGTCATATTATATAATGGCATTTCACACCATTTTCAACTGATTAAATTTAACAGTAATTCTATTACATATATATTTCGAACACATTCAAATAAACACTTATGTATTTGTTGCAGTATGTCGCGATTTAAGTACTTAATTCTGTATACAATATTGGTTTTTTTCGGGTACTCGCAAGTCTTTATTATATATTATAATGCCCACCAGTCACCGGTCTGAATTTTATCGTGATTTTTTTATTAAATATATTATGATATTTATAAATTATGGTTGCTGGAGATCGTATATAGGAATAATATTAGATTCGAGACCATTGAAATTTTAACGCCAAACATATTATAGTAAATCACAAGTAAATTATATATTGAACCGGCACATTCAGGACTTCAGGAGCTCATATTCAAAACATTATATGGAATCATATTATACGAGGACCGCAATTGGAGATACAGGATTGAATGGATTATTAGGGATATGTATCCGAATTCTGATAATAAAATTTATTTTAAATATAACTACTTAGACATTAATTTCGAAAAAATTCATACCGGCAAATTGGCGAGATATAGTATTATATATAAGTATATTATAATGTATTATAGACAATCATTGAGCTTTTAAATTCTATTATAGTAATAATTGTACAGTAAGTCTTTAATTTCTTAAAAAATAATAATAATATAGGTAATTAATATGCCTAAATAATAATATGTAAACATAAAATAATGTATTTTTAATTTTAATTATCTATAATTATAATTTGATATAAACTAAACATATAAAAATAATTTTGATGTACTAAAAATGAACACCTTGGAAAATTCAGAGTCTATCGTTTAATCAAAATAAAATGTATTTGAGTATATCATATAGTTTTTTTTTATAACTATATTGAATTAAGCTACGCATTAAAGATCTTCAACAAATTTGGCAGTGTTATTCAGTCTTTAAGTATAGAAAAAATTATGCTATATTTACTAAAAATGTATATAGGGTAGGTAGGTATAGGTAAAAAAATGTTATAGTTTGTCCATTTTGTAAGTTTTAACATCAGAAATATATAATTATACAATTATTTTTAAACCTTACTATTGATAAATATACACATTATATAGCGTATTTAAAGATATCTAACAAAGAAAAATTAAATTAAAATTTTAACTAAGACTAGAATTATAGTTTAATGTAACACAAAACATAAATAGGTATCCATTATACCTACTTTATATCAAAAAGTAAAAACAATAAAACGAAAAAAATGTATAAAGGTTTAAGAAATAGAAATTTACTAAATTCACTCACATAATTGTTTTAATTTTAAATTATTTTAGTAAATAAATCGAATACTTTCAAAAGGACTCAAAAAATATTAATCGTATGATTTGTACCTATGTATTAACCTAATTAAACAATATTCTCTTAATTATTATGTGTAAATTAATATAATGAAAAATAAAATGTGCAAAAATTGTTTTATCTTTTGCTCTCAGATTTTCTAACAATCATATTATTAGATTGGTAAATTTAATATACCACGTATTTTAAAAAAATAATTTTATTTTATAGAAATTAATGTTAATTAATAAAAAAATTTAATATATAACATATTCATTATAAAGTAGGCAACTAATATTTCTATACGATGAAAATATAAAAAAACTTGTTTATAAATTAAGTCTAAAAATTATAGATCAAATTACTATTTATTTTCATAATAATAATAATACCTATTTATAACTTAAGAATATCAAACATTTGATGAATATACTGCAATTTATAGAAATTAAAAAAGTTATTCGATCGACTAAAATTTGAATTATAGATATTACATAATTTATATAAAATACCAATTATATAAAAAATATGATCATTTAGTCAATATACTTTTTGGAGACATTAAAGAAAACTATTTTTAAATCTATAGTTAAGTATAGGTATACTCGCGGCAGTTAATTCTACATGTAAAGTGATTATTTTTGATATTTTGAAGATTTGAACATAAATAACACATTGCTAAATTAACAAGATCAATACAATAAATAATTTTAAAAAGAAAGTAAGATCAAAAATAAAATTAATTCTCTTTTTACAGAAATTTGAGAATTATATATAATACTTATATGTATATATGAGTACAGTTAAATTACATAGTTTGACGAGATTATCATGTTTGTATAATTGTACCTATAAAGAACTTCACCAAAAAATATAACATAACTATACCAAATATTAGTTAATTTAACTAAAATAGTTTAGGTATAAGGTATATACCTGTATATATATATAGGTGCGCTCAGAACTTTATAGGGAAAAATATCATGGAACAATAAATTATAAAACTTGACATTTTAACTGTACCTATAATTACATATAGATTATATACATTAATTTAAATATTTAATTTTCTAATTAACCAATTAGATGCAAAGTTTATTTATCTATGTCCTGTACGACATACACATTATAATTATACATTTAAAAAAATACATTTTTGACAATTATAATACCTACACTTTAATACAAATATGATTTGAAATAATACCATTCGTATATTGTGTAAATAATCTATATTAATGAGTATATAAACATATTATAAAACACATGGTATATTAACTTTTGTATTATGATTGATGCGTAATTAAATGATTAATACTACTTCAAATAAAATTAATTGAGATCTGTTATATGAAATATTATTTGAATAAATAATTTAAAATTAGTAATACAATGTTAAATAGAGCAAAAAAAAATTAATAGAAAAATGTAGTCATTGAATATATATAAAAAAAAAAAAATACTCGAAAAATGATTCAAATGTATAGTTATGTATATGTCTAAGAAATATATAGTTCCATCAGTCATTCGAATTCAAATGGCACTTTAAAGTCAGTACCGAAATTAAATATTCATAGTCCGTTTTTATTATTTTGTTCTTATAATTGTTTTAAAAATAAAAAAATTAGATACTGAATACGTCATTTACAAAAATAAAAATGTTACACGATTTCAGTAAAATAACTGTTAGAAAAAAATGTTATTTGTAGTAACAAGATCCAATAATAAAATATAATACCTATATATACATACAATTAGCTTATATCTTGATTAATTTATGATCACTATAATTGCATGTTTCTATATATACAAAGTAGGTATAACAATCAGTAAATCATTATTTACACTACACAGAGCACATTTAGACTAGTATTTACAAAACAAAATGACTGATATAATACAAGTTTCAAGGTAAAAATAAATGTTAGTGCTCTGCGTGTGTACATATTATACAACCTTTAATACCTATATGCTATAATTCTTCCCCTATAACTGACCATAAGGATATGTATAGATTTGCATGAACTAGTAAATTTAAAGATTTTATATATATATATGGTGTTATTAACATATGCATCACTTAAAACTACTTTTTCAGGCACTTATTTGTACCATTATTTGTCTATAAAATTTGTTTAGCCAAGACACATTGGTCGATTAAAATACTTATACACTACGTTAAAATATCACAAGAATCGTTGAAGAATAAAAACTAAGAAAATTGTTTGTAAAGAAACCTAATACCTATGTAAAGTTCATTTTCGGGAACGGCGAGATGAAGGTGGGAAAATATTACCAAACAGTTTAGTAATTGAATCCCGGTTTTCTGTACTCATCGACAAAATTGGCACAACACGTTCGATCACATTGAAATTCATTTTTTTATCACAAATGATCCATTCATCTTCCAATCTGTTACAATATTAAAAACGCACACAATAAGTTTAGTTATAGGTATTTATAAAATTGAAATAAAATAAAAGCATTTATGATTCATTTTACAATAGTTACACAACATTTAAATCATCATTATTTTATAATAATGCACTCCACAAACAAAATACATACGTATATCGTATGTAGGTAATATAATATTAATATTTAGATTTAAGAATAAACGAATGAATAAAACGCTTACATGTCGGGAGGAAACCATCGTATCAGCACTTCCTGCTTTTTACTTCCTTCTGACATCCTTCTAGCCATGACCTAGAAATTATTGACTACGTGTATAATGTATGTCAATGAATTAGGTATAGTAAGTGTTAACGCAATAAACAAATAGTACAATCGATGTTTTATTACATTTATTTATCATTGTTAACGAGTACCTATAGGTACCTATGTGATATATAAACGAAATCACAATATTTCTTGGTTATTAATATTCATAAAAAAATACATAATAGGTATCCATTTTTTTTTTTTTATGTACAAAATGTGATACAATATTTTACGTAGATATTATACGACACGTGTACTCTCCCATATAAATAACGTATAAATAATCTCACATTAGGTTGAAATTTAATGGCTCTTCTGCTATAATCAATAAAATCTTGTTGACTGTTTTGTGTACTTAAAAATAACTGCGTTTGTAGTTCCAGCATCGTAGCTTGATCAAAGTAATCAAATTTCCTAGCTATAAACAATAGAAACGAATTTAATTAATTAAGAAAATGTACCTAATAAAATTATATTTAAAGAATCCGATGAAATATACCAGTGAATGGTTGTCTACGGAGACGCAGTTTCTTTCCTTTTCTCCGTATTAATTTACCACTTATACCTTCGTCGTCTTTATTACTAGTAGACTTGAAATGTTGATTTACATGTCTTTCTAACATTATCTATAAATCAATAAGAAATTATATTGGTTTTAATTTAATCAAACAACAAATATATCAAAATCAATAAAAGAAATCCATGATACTCGTATTTTTAATTAATATAGGTATGACATATTATAATACACAATAAGTTATTATTGCAGCGATTATAATATAGTCTATAAATGAATAAGTACACAGATGGAACTATGTAAAATAATTAATAAGTACCCAATATAGAATTAATTAATTACGATAAATTAATGATGATTTAATTTAATTTAATTCGAGTTTAAAATAATTGAATTTTTTTATATCATATTAAAATGTTATTAGTAGTTTTAGCACTGATAATTTCTTTATCTATCAATAAAATAATTCATGACAAAATAATAAATATTGATTTATAAATTCATGTTGGTTTGATATAGGTTATCATTATTATATGGAAAATTAAATTTGAAACTAATACAATAGTAGAATCTCAAAAATTCGAAATTGTCGAAATTAGTTAAGGTTTCTTCAAAATATCCTATACCAACAATCATTGGGTGCAAATTATTCCATTTTTAACAACTTGAATTACTTTTTGCCCCAAGGACTTCTGCAGTATTTGTATATGCATTTATTGTTAGTTTCGTTTTTTTAAATGTTAACGATAACTTTTTAAGGTTAATATAATAGTTAACATATCAATATAATGAATGACTATTTACAAGTGTACTACAGTTTAAATTAATTGAAATTTGAACAATAACTGCAACTAGGTATGCAAAAAATAAACTAAAATGAAATCATACTCAATATTATAATAAGTTACAAGAATTGATAAATTTACAAAAATATAATAATTACTTGAGAACTAAAACGTTGTCTACACTTTTGAACGATGCACTGCAATGGTTTATTGCCACCGTGGCTTAATACATGACGATCAAGCCATGAACGTGAACAAGATGGTTTATTAAATACTTTACAGTCAGACCATAGACATACAAAAGTCTCACCAAAAGTTTGACAATTGACATGTTTTACCTGAAAATATAAAAATATTGGACAAATTACAAATATGCACTTGTAAAATTTAACTTTAAATGTTCGCAAACCTGGAGATGTTCAATAAGCTTAGCAGAAGTAGTAAAATAATTATCGCAATCTTTCCAACGGCACATAATATTTCCCCTCAATGAAATCCAGTGACTATCCAATTTAGGAAATCTAATTTTATTAGAATCAAAACCAACTGAAGTTACTTTCGTCGTTGAATAATTGAGTTGTTCGTTATTTTTTATCGAACCATTATTGTCACATTGGTAATTTTTATTGATTGGACTTCGAAGCGAGCATTTTAACCTTGTTGAAGTTTTTACATTTTTATTTTGGTCCAATAAATGAGAAATTTTAGATTGAAATAAATCATTGCAAGAACCAGATGATCTCATAAAATATCTACCTTTATTTGGCAGTGTAAATGTATGATCCACACATAACTTTTTATGTGGGCTATTGTAATCACTATCATTATTAGAAATATTGTTATTTAATTTGAAATCATCAGTCGTAGGTGAGTCAATTAATCTTTCACGACTTGATTTCTCATTTTCGTCATTTTTATATTTGATTGAAATACTGTTTTCTGCATGATTTTCACACAGTTGAAACTCAGTCTCATCAAAACTATCAGAACACTTTATGGGGGTACATGGTTGAAACTGTAAAGGTAAAAATGATTCTTCGTCTTTTAATAAATCTTTAGAATCTAAAATATTGGATTGTAAAGAAGTAATAATGTCTCTCGAAAAATGTTCATCGACATTACGTAGTGTGAATTTTGTTGGCGATTCTTCATCAGACACGAGAAACTTTTTAGCAGGAACAAAGTCGCAATCTGATTTAATATTGGAAGACTCTATAAGTTTACATTGAGCTAATGGTAATGAGTTGAACAACTCATTAATTTTTGAGGAATTTTTAAAAACGTCCTCGACTACATTTTTGTTGATCTCAATATTGTCAATCTTTGTATCTGCCTTGCAATAATCAGTAGTATCACAAGTGTCGGAGAACAATTCAATATTGGAACAAGTTTCGGTCCATTCTTCACTCCATGGCCAACAAGTTAAATCAATTTCGTCGGCAGAATTTTGAAGAGATGGTGGAGGTGCCATTATAGGTTCACATTCATCTGGAGAAGGAATGGAGTATTCACTAGTCCGGCTATCTGGAGTCAATGGCGATCCGAGTTCAGTAATAAAAGTTGCAACACCACTGAAAACAAATTGAAATTTAAATATTATTTATTTATTTTTTCAATAAAAATTTATTAAAAAATATAGAAATTAAGTATATCTTAATTAGTCAACGTTATACAACGCATAATTTTGAAAGCTTTTTCATATACCATATGTTTTTAACATTGAATTTTACTGATTTTATTCTGTATTCAAAACACATATTATGTGTATAATGTATTTTTTATATGTATCAATAAACTTCACCGATATGATAGTTTTACTCGATAAAAACAACTGTTTATTACACTAAAAAGTTTGATAACCGTAAAAGAATATATTAATTTTAATATTGAACTAATCACTGTAACCTCTTTCAACTATAGTAAAATTGTTTCCTAACATTTTGACAGCCTTTTTTGTCAAAAAAAAATTAATTAAACACCAACCATTTAGTGTGCTATTGCTCCGATATAATCATACACACGAGTACATAAAAGTTTTGTTATGTTATTATATTTTAATAAAAAATTAGTTTTTATTGTTCAAATCAATTTTCAGAAAAATGTATAAAAATAATATCGATTTATTTTAATGCTTCAAAAATGAGATTTATTCCCATAGATATACGATAAAATTTGGTACCTAGTCCATTAATCTATATTAAATATAATAATCTATATCTATATCCACATTAAATCAAATTTTAATTTTATATCAAAACAGGTCGAGGCCCAAAAAAATGTTTTCATAACATAATTTATGTCGAAATGTCTAGAAACCATAAAATTTTTTTAGTAAATTTAACAAAATAGTATGTTCGATACAACAACGTATTCCATCAAAATTTATACAGACAATTATAGTAGATCATATAAGCAGTGACTTTTTATGCATATTTATGTACGTACATTTTATAAAGATAAAATTCCTCACGAATATGCGTTATACTGCATTATATAATATACAGTAGGTTTCTTAATATTCTTTATGTAATTATGTATATTTAATATTTATTATTTTTAATATTTTATATTATTATTTTATTATTTATATTATTTTATTATTTTTATATTTTATTACTTTTAATAAAACCCAATCGAATTTATCCCTAAATTAATTTATAGGGGAAAATATCCCTAGACATTATATTTGCTGCCTATATCCATAACCTTTATGAAAACTGCGTGCTCCTATCATTTGAGCACATTACTTTTATTAATTTTACTAAATAAATAAATTGATAGACAGTCTTGTAAAGTATTTGAGTAAATATATTTAAATACTTTTATAGTATTTAGAATGCTTTTTAAATACATTTTAATTAAAGTATTTTAAAAGTATTTGAAATACTATTCTATTGGTATTTTTACTAGAATTACAAATACTTTTATTTAAATACTTCTGAATACAATTTCATACAATAAGTTTTAATTTTAATAAATTTTATTCAATCAAAATGAATTTTTAAGTATGTGTGTGTGTAGTCTAATTTTAAATTTATTTTATCATTTAATTTAGTATTATTTTACAGTGTGATGAATTGACAGAGTTACGGAGATTTATATATAGTATGTGGGTAATGGGTAATGGGTAATAAGTATAATAAAGTCGATAAAAATTGCAACCTCCGCACACGGATCATAATCGCCTGTGTGAAATATATCTTAAAATAGTAATTGTAATATCGTCGGGAATAGAATCGTCGAGACTCGATTGACACGGGTTTGTTTCATCTTTTAATCATTTTATTGTTAGCTATATTATATTATAAAATAATATTTAATAATAAGTATAATAAATTATATTAAATAACACTATGCGTAACACGGTATCGTAAATATATAAAAAATGTTGGTAAAAATAATCATTAATTTTCAAAATATACTAAAAACTAAAATTTAAATTTTTGTAATAATTTTAATACCTATTTGTTATATTGTTACATCAAATAATTGAAAATTTATAGTTGAGTGTCAGAAAGACTTTAAGACCTATAAAAAATTATCATTTAAATAATACGATAGTTTTAAAAATAAATTTAAAGCCGTACAAAAGTATTTGTATTTAAATACATACCAAGTATTTGTGTTTGTTCTTAAATACTTTTTTAAAAGAGTATTTGAAGTACGTCTTAAATACTTTTTATATCAATGTATTTGTATCTCTATTTAAATACAACTTTAAAAGTATTTTTTTATAAGACTGTTAATAGATATAGGTACGTAACACGTAGGTATAATATAACAGTAAAAATAATCTACCCTTAAAAACCGTGGATAAAAATTAAAAACCATTTGTTTAACATTTTTCGATAATTATTTTAATATAAATATCTAATAATTTATATTATGTAATCAAATAACACCCAATCATTGTAAGGATAACTGTAGATGACAAATTTTTAATTTTATTTACTAATTTCAGTTGTTTTAATATTATATAACCAAGGAAATCGATATTTGGTAATGAAAATGCACTAAACCTAATGAAATTAGAATATAAATGACTGTATAACTAATTTGTATTGCATGAGCTAAAATACTAACAATTTTCATGCAAATATCGAAAAACACTATACATAAATACTTGTTATTTTACATTAAAAAAAAAAAAGTATAGAATATTTGTGTTATTATATAGGTATACATTTTTTTTAAATATTAAAACTTAATTTATACAGCCACTTTGAAATTAGGTATATAGTTTCAGGTATAATAAGTGTAGTAATGGACAAATTTCTAAATATAACCAAATACTATTATTTGCTTATGACATATCAAATTGGGATGATTTTTTGAATATGACACCTTATTTATGGTATATTTTTATATTATTATTAGTATAATTTTTAAACCACGTATATATATAATTACTTTACATTTTATATTACAACTACTTAAACGTAAGTACATGAAAAAAATAAAACACTGTACTATAATAATTATAAAAAAAAATGAACCTCTGTTTATTGTATTCATTATAATGAATAATAACATAATGTTGAAAGAGTAACAGGTGTTTGGTGAATCGTTTCGTTTTGCTCGCTTCAGCGCAATTAGCTATGTAATGTTGAACTATAATTTTTAATTTAAAAAACAATGATAAATCATCTTATTCGAAAAATGATTATGAGATTTAAGACGGCATACCTGGAGTATATATGTAGGTACCTAAGTATATTATATAAACAACTTTTACTATATCTTGGTAGGTACCTATTATAGTATACAGGTTAAGTGTATTTAACTTTTAAAACGTTTTTACCGTTTCAAAAAGTGATTTTCATAAAAATAAACGCTGTTTTATAATAGTTAACCAATAATACTTCAATTCCACCCCATTCAAAATTGATAAAAAAAAGTGTATTGTGTAATTTGGCTACGAAAATATTTAAATCTTAATGGGCTGACATATCAATGATAATTATAAAACAATATACAAGTATGTATATTTAGGATTTTTAATATTTGTATTATTTTTTACCATAATAAGTATAATTCCACGGACTTCAGTAGATATAGTATCCACAGTGTTATTAAAATACTCATATTTTTTTGTGGAAATGTAGTAGTATACCTATACCTAGTAGACGTCAATGATTCAAACTTGAAAAATGTATAACTGATGATATTATTATATAAATTGTTAAAAAGGACGATAAAATACGAAAATCTCAATTCCCGGTCCCTCAATCTTGTTGATAGCAATGTTAGGTAGTACCTACCTAATTAGAATATATATAAATTGATATTATGAATAAACTTTTTAACAATTTTGAAAACTTTTTTCAATTATAACCCCCCCCCAAAAAAAAAAAACCCGGTTTTTTTCAAAATTGTTTAAATACTTTTCACTTTTAAATTATATCGGAAAAAAACAGCTATATAGCTGATAACATACACATAATGTGTTAAATATCAATTTCAATTTCCCAAGTCCTGAATTATGAAATATTTTGAGTAGGTACTTTTTACTACTCAAAAAAAAATGTTTATAGAAAGACCAATGTAAAACCAATAATATATATCCCTCATATTAAAATTATTATAATTGTCAATACATATTAAAATATATAAATTCTCAACCGTGACTTGTTATTTTAATTAGAATATTTGAACAATAACAAATTAACCGATAATTTATATACGGCAAAATATGGTAACATATAAAATGAATTCGTATAGAATTCGTATAAAAGGTAAACATTGTAGTTAATTTTACTACGTACCATACACCTGTTTTTCGCAAATATCAAAATAAAAAATTCGTTATTTTGTAAATACAGCTGGTATTATACCTATAGTACATACAATTTACAACACCAAATGAAATATCTATCATAGCTATATAATATGTGGTTATATATGTGAATATATATAACATGCAAATTTAAAAGAAAATGTATTCCCTTGTAAAATAAAAAATGTGAAGTTGTTGGATTTTTTCAAAATGTAAGCTCTCGTCTAGATTCCGTCTTTGCTTGGTGCATTTTATATTTGCAGTATAACATAATAATATAGGCAATATGATGACTATTCGTGTAGCTTATTAATATTAATATTGCATAGTCCGCGGGGTATATAATATTGTATCTCTCGTCTTTGTGTGGGGCCATGCAGTGTAGGTATATATACTATTTAAACCGCTTCCATTCATAAATATAACATATTATAATATCGTCGCAATATATATGAATGTATATAAAATATAGTAATGACAGAAAAGACGTACAAAAATATAAAATACAATCTTTTAAATGTTTTATTTTTTTTAAATGTATAACTTATATAGATGGGTATAGGTATATATATTATAATATATATGTAGTAATCGCGGCATACCTGTCTGAGCTTTCCGAACTATCGTATCTGTCGACGAATCGTTTTTTCGTACAATTTTTCAAGGTAAAAGCTCTGTCCGTCGAACAAAACGTCATGTTGACGATTTCGTGGCATATATCGAGCGTTTGAAGTGGATCGACTGAAAAAAAAAAATGCGTACAATATAAAAACCCATGTTCCCCGCAGAGCGCATAGGAGTGTAGGTACATGTTGAACTATAACAATTGTACTGTATATACCCATTGTACCTTTTGCACCTTTATATACCTTTATACCCTTATATATATATATATATATATATATATATGTATAACTAACGATTTATTGAAAAAAAAATGTCGATGGACCATGTGGTTATGTAAAAACGCAATAAAACCATAGTAAAATATCATACGTAATATTTTATTTTATTGATTTAAAGTCAAATATAAGATTTATATAGTATTTGGTACGTGTTTATTTTTATATTTTAAATTATGCAGAAATTATCGTGTTCTTTATAAACAAATGTCTATACGTATAGGTATAGGTAATAAATCACCACAATGGCAAATAAAAACTTCGACTTGCATTATATAATAATACGAATATTATTAATAATATTATACGAACCACTATATAAATTTAATCACCTATATAATATTATGTGTATACGATTAATTATTACCTGTATAATTGGTAAATTGCAATTTTCAAAACGATTTGCAATGTGAAAAGAACATAATATACTGCGAGTATTATAAAGGTATACGCTATATAATAGATATGTTGCGTTTATATTCGCGTAAAAATATCGTATATGTACTATACTATATACCTATATAATATAGAACTATTATAGTTTTAAAAAAATTTTTAAAAAACTCGCTATATAGGTAATATATATATATATATATAAACTTAGTGGTGTATACACAATAAATAGGCAATACATATATATGGTGTATAGATTATTGTTATTATTGGAAAAGTTATATAGTTACGATATTTTACAAACCGATCGTGTACAGAAAAATCGCGTGAAATTCGCGTATATTTTTTCTGATATATAGGTGTATACAATGGAAAATATTGTGGGGGTGCCGGGGAGAGGGATTTATATCATATATAACGTACACTCTATATATAATATAGCAATAACAAAAACAACATATTTACATAATACGTATAAAAATATATTGTTTTGGCACTAACAAAGTACAGTATAAAATGCAATATATATATATATATATATATATATATACAATAACACTAAAATATTATTATTATTATTATTATTATTATTTTATACTTGGGCGCAGACCCGTCGAGGGTTTAACGTGTAACTGTACGCGGACGTCTATATACGACCGAGGAAACCTATACAAGTCCAATATTCCTATACATTATATTATATTATTATACATTAGGCCAACAATAACATACTGTCGTATACTAATTTTGTTAAACTCACGGTTGTCGCCTAAACGGAAACGCACTTCTCCAGCCATTTTCCCGTCCGACGTGTGCGGCGTGTATACGCTGGCAGCCGCATACGCTTACATGTACCTGCTATGCACACGTCCTGCCCAGCACGGCCTATGTATAGGTACTATGTGTAACGTACGTACCGTGCACGTATGTGCCTAAGCAGCGCACAAACTATACGCTCGCTCGCCGACTTGCATCCAACACACTCACACGCGCACACATCCGTACGCATTTCTCGTGTTTATGCGCTCTGCGGCGGCAATGCATAATAATAATACTGTGTGCGCGGGGCCGAATGCAAGTACTCCGCAGCACGCACACAGACGTAAACTGACGCGCGCACACACAGGCGCGCCGGGCACACACAACAAAGGTGCAACGGCGGCACGGGGACGGCGGTGCCGGGGTCGGGTAGAAGGGGGGGGGCTGGGGGGTGGTGAACGCGTACGGTCCGTCCACGGTCGGCGGCGGCGGTGTGGTTCCGTTCTCGGATGTTGGCGCGTTCAGGTCGCGACGGCAAAATATAATACGTACGCGCACGCACAACACGCACACACACATACGTACTGTAAACACGATAGTATGAGTATAGTAGTCGTAGTAAGCGCGTGTGTGCCACGGAAGAGTGCGTGTGGTGGGGAGAACAGCAGCAAGGGCGCGAAGGGCAGCGATGGTACCGCCGCCGCCGCCGCCGCCTCGCGCGCGCGAGATCAACAAACTTCGAGGTTGGATTATTATTATGTATTATTTCATCCTGCTGTGTACGGCCGTGTACATATATATATATATATATACATATATACATATCGAGATGGCCGTATAGTATATATATACTAGACGGTGGCCTGTAGTGGGGAGGTTGAATATATATAATATATATATATATATATACCTATATATATTATAACCGAACTCTGCCGAGCAGTAACCATTATATAACACCCGTTACCGGGTCTGCGATAACCGTTCCGTCTTTCTCGTACGCTCACTCGCCATCTGTCTGTCTCACTATATATCCCTATCCCTCTCTCTATCTGTGTATATCTCATTCTCTTTCTCACACTCTTTCTACTTCTCACCGTCCCTCTTCTCTCTCACATTCTCTCCCTATCGATCCGTTCTACCGACCCCACTTGCTCGATCATCTCTTCCCCCACCGCACGTCCACACCCTACGCACAACGCCACCGGATCACTTGGCACGTATATAATACATATATATATATATATATATATATACACACACACACACACAGCGTAGGTATATATTATAGCGTCGTTGGCTATATGCAGCTGTTATTCGCCGCCGTTCGCAATCCGGTTAGAGGCGTAGGTATGTTTTGGCGGGTCCGGTTAAACAGGAGAGGCCCCCGAACGGTTTAAACCGTCGTCGTCGTCATCGTCACGCCAATATATACGTGTTTTCGATGTTTTCCATTGCCGTACACACGAAAAACATCCTTCTATTCCAAATTCCAAATGCAAAAGTCATCGACAGTCAGTGCATAAGCACAATATGCCGTATCCGCACATATTACATATACGTATATAGTGGATCATATGAATATCGTGTACCTAAAGACTTGCAGGGTGACATATCATAAGAATCTTATTATAAAAAAAAATTCATAAAATGTTTTTACGATTATACGATGAAGTCGGTAAAAACACGGACTTGTTAAAAAGACTTGCGAAAATACTAGAATAGGTACGCATATGGTCTTGCAGTCTGCAGAACAGATACAGAGAACCTTCTATAATCTAAAATTGGACGATTTTATGCCAATGGTATATAATAAGAATAGTAATATTGGTATGCAGTGTTGGGTAGTAACGTAACGGACGTTACTCGTTACTGTAACGTACCTAGTTACTTTTTCGAGTATCATCGTTATAGTAACTTCGTTATTTCATTTTCGTAGGTAACGCAAGAATAACTACGTTAGTTGTCTGTAAGTAACTTTGTAAAATAACGCGTTACATATTTATACATAAAAAGTACAATTCATTCTATAATAAATTCGTCTAAAATTACCGATAACCCATCATATCTGCAAAAAGTAGATATTTTAACGATTGTGTGATTTTATGTAGGTAATAATAGTTGGAGTAGGCATGATATTGAATTTTATAATATTTGACTGACGACTATCAAAAATAAAATAAAGATATTTTTGACATTTTATTTTATTATTTTCATTTTTACATATTTAAAAATATTGAAAGTAACGTCATTATAACTACCTAGTTACTTTTGAATTGAAAAATTAATGTAACGCTATTACTTTTGTATTTAGGTAACGAAAAAGTAATCTAGTTACCTTTTAATTTTGTAACTAGTAACATAACTTAGTTACTTTTTAAAAGTAACTTACCCAACACTGTTGGTACACATATAGGAAAATAAAGGAATGTTTATCGAGTAAATTTGAAATAAGTGTTATCATAGTAGGTAGGTATAGATAATAAACTCCTAAAGTCGAAAAGCATAATAAACAAAAAATTATATAGTGACTTAAGCGTGCGGTGAAACTCGGTCTATGACGAAAGAAATTATAATATAAGATTTGCTGTATTTAAAAGGAATATATTTGGTACACAGATATAACTACAATAACCTAGAAATATGCAAAACAAGAGAAAAAAGAATCCCTTGTATAAAAAACTCGATATCCTCACATAATATCTGAGATATAAACGATTAGAATGGTTGGTGCATGTGTGGAGAGCTAATGGGAATGTATTAAAGAACGTTCTGAGAGAACGAATAAACAAGAGTAGACCACTCAGTAAACAACCAAGGACCTGGTGGAAAGTCACAGTGAAAAAATGTATGGAACAAGTAGACACGAATGCAACAATAAGTTGGTATTTAATATAGAGAAAAATATAGAGCACCAGTCCTCGGCGTACCTTAAACTAGTGAAGAAGATGATTGATGCTACTACAAGAGATCTTGACTTTTTTTTATTATATACCTATAATTTATTTTAATTCTTATATTTTATATATAAAAATTATATATAGATAATAATAATATTATATAATTATATAATTATTACTATTCTAGTATCTTAATTTATAAAAACTAAAATTTGTCACTTGTTTTTTTTCGCAATATTTTCAAGAAATTATAAAACAAAAAGATTTTAATTTAATTTAAACATATTTATAACTACCTATTACATCTTTTCCCCTATAGGTACCTGTTTTTCAAAATTGTCAAGTTTTGAACTTTTTTTGTAATATGAACTGAAGATCCCTTATAATATTATATTGTCTATCACATATTTTGTGGACCATTTTTGATTGTCATCCTGCAAAAATTCCTTTAAAAATGTACTCGAGGATCCCCAAAAAAATATAAGCGAAACGATCACTATATTATAAGACAACAAAAATGGAGTCATTAAATTATACTGCAACTGCAACTCTTTTTGGCTGCAGTTAAATAACGAAGAATAAGGAAAGTGAATGGTTCTTTTATCGAATACAATAAAGTCAATATATAAACAAATTTATAGGAAATCAACTAGGTATATGAAATAAATAAGAAATAACACGACCTTATACTGATTAACGATAGGTTATATATACTGTTGAAGGTTAACACTCAGATAATTTATGTCGGAAAATATATTTATTATTATTTATACATGACAAATTTCATTAGTAATTATTGATAAAACACGATTTCATGTATTTTAGCCTTTAGAATAATTATGGTAATAATTATATTATAATATTAACTTTAGCCTTTAGGGTTAAAAAATTATTAGCACAATGTTCATGAGTTTGTAATACAATAAAGT
This sequence comes from Pemphigus obesinymphae, assembly GCA_025469235.1. Classification (NCBI taxonomy): domain Eukaryota; kingdom Metazoa; phylum Arthropoda; class Insecta; order Hemiptera; family Aphididae; genus Pemphigus; species Pemphigus obesinymphae. The sequence goes on from JAIPRL010000004.1 coordinate 66,478, forward strand.
GGCATATTTTCAGTTTTTTTTTTTTTTTTGAACGCGGGAAATCCCAAAAAATTTTTGAATACCTACCAAAAAGTATGCAAGTTTATATTATTATTTATTATTATAAAGTATTTTAACTTATAGCGGTGACTGTTTGTCGTTTATTTTTTAAATATTCGTTTTTTCTTCTATACCTACGCTGTACCATTATTTGTAATTTTTATTCCACACATGATATATATTCTATAATAGTATAAAAAAACTGATTGAAAATATAAATATGGGGTGTCTTGGGCAGCTGGCAACCTATGTGCAGGCTCGTCAAAAATAATCCAGTTTAGGTCACCGGCAAGGTGGTAGGTATCCTAAATGTGGCTCCACAATAGAATATCCGGTTAGGTGATCCGTGCTACTGGTAAACTTGATAAATAAGTTTGAAAATAAATGCAAGAATGGTTTAAACAGAGATTCTTGAACACCGTATATATTATTATTATGATAAAACAATATAGGTATTTGACGTTGATTATTACATACGTCCGATTTTAACAATGTTTTTTGTTTCATTTTTTCAACATCAAATAGTGAAAACCTTGTTTTAAAAAAAAAAATCTGTCTTTATATAATATAGAATAAGCCTATTAAATATATATATATTTAGTATATATTATAATATAATAATTTAAATTGTATACTACCTATATAGGTACATCTACAATTTCTATAGACTTTGGCAGGAAATATCTAAAACATCTAATCCTACCTCCAATAAATCACTCCATGTATTTATATATATAATATAAAATATATAATAGCTATGGTATAAATACGTGCAGGGACGGGGTCAGTTTTTGAAGCTTAAAATTATTGCGGGCCAGATAAAAAGTCGTTTTTATTATTATGTGAAACGAATTAATATTAAGTAAAATATTTGATATCTATGTATATTGTATACGATACGAACTATATATCCTATGTATATAGTAACATTTATTATAAATAGCATAATCTATACTCAATATAACATGGTAATAAGTACCTGCGACCGTTTCAAAGTCAATTGAAATTTTTCATAATAATATATTTAATTACTATAATTAATTTATTTTCGTATACATGTTATATATACAAGAACGTCATCTTTCTTTAATTTTCATACATAACCTTCCTATAATAATGCATTGCATATTGTATATTATATGAATATGACACAGAATTCTAGGCCCTGCGCAGTACAAATAACAATATAATACCTACGTGGCGTATATTCACAATGGACAAAAAAATAGGGGAATATACTATATATTTTGTACGACGTGGATGTACGCACTTACATATTTATAGTTGAGGATAAAAAAAAATAATAATAATACGCCGTGCGTGCGGTTGTGAGATTGTGACGATGTAAAAATGTAAAAAAAAAAAAAAATATTCAACTGACGTACATTGCAGTAACCAGTATATAGGTATTATATTATATAGGTATATTTAGACGTATATTATATAGTAGCAAACCGCCTGTTCACGACTGTAGTGTATAGATATTATTTTATATATACATATTATATATAGGTACTATACCTAACTGGACTGGATCGACATGCATAAGATGCCTATTTATTTTTTATTTTTTATAATATTTGTAATTTATATTCTATATTATAATTATTTCCAGACAGGGGCGAAGAAGCGATCAGCGGGATAAGGGGATAAGGAAAGTAGCCTCCTCCTCAAATATAGGCCAAAAAATAAAATAGATCGGATACTTAAGATATATATTTTTTTTGCTAATTAATTGGCCAAAACACAGTTGTATTGACTAAATTGACCCTTTGGACAGCGAAATGTTGTGCAAAAATATATGAATCCACGCATAATATATAGGTATATATAGGCGAGTGTAGATTTTATTGTAAATAAGATATAAACAAACATTTTCGCATATATCTAAAAATTAAAAAAATTGTTTACGAAAAAAAGTTCAATGCAATAGGTCTATGATTCCGTTGTTGGCCGCGGTCTATACTGGCGCGTGCGGCGTGTTTATAATATAATATCGTGTTATAACTATTATATATTTCAGTTAATTACGTATAATTAATAACCATTATCGATTTTGATGAAAACGTATTCTTTTCGTTTTTAAGTTGTAGGTTATATTCGGTAGTATTTCCTTATCCTTTATAAACCTATTCGACACAAACTTAAAATACCTACTTATATAATACATCATTGTAAAACCAATATACATTCCATACAATTTAATCTAAAAAAAGGTAGGAAACGGTGTGAATTAAAAAATGTATATTTTTGATAATAATCTAAATACTTATAAAATATTAAAACTCCAATGAAGTCATCTGCATAAAATAGAAAATGTTTGAACCTAAATACATGTAAAAACGTGAATGTCTTCACCTCCACGTGAGTGGTTGAACTATACGTGTAAACGACGCAATGCCGAAAAGCAATAATTGCGTTTATTCATCACTATACAAACGGATGAATGTCTTCCGGTCTTTCTACGATCGTTTTAATTTCGTCCTTTCCATAAACAGACCATGAACTTCAAATAATATTAAAGACGGCTGTATAAGATCGTCTTTATCATTTTGCATATAATATGTTGATTAATGTATGATTTAATAGGGTATGGTTAATATTATGGTTTAATTTTGATGCTAGGTCATACTTATTTTGTATGCTTCTTTTACATTTCTATATTTCATTAGTTAATAGGTATTATAGGAGTCTGTAAATTAAAAATTAAAAGGTAGACGAATATATATCCAAAATATAAAAAGTTTATTGTGATTTGCAACAAATTACTATCGAATATTGAGTAGGTACTCGATACTATTTGATGTATACCGTAATAATATATAGGTAACCGAAAGAAGTAGACACACTTAAACTGTTTACAACTATCATAATACTATCGTTATTCAAGTACCTACTATCGAATGAATAATGGATTTTAATTTTGATGAAAATTACGTACACATTTCAACAATCTTTGTACATATATTAGGTATATTTTTTTTCAATATTAATTATTATATACATAAATACACATTTTTTAAATGTGACAACTATTACTATTGAGACATATTAGGTACCGACTACCTAATTTTATTTACCCGTATTGTACAAGTTACACAATACAATATAAAAATAAATGTGTTTATAAAATCCCAAAATTAGTCAAAACTAATATTGACTAGTACCTAAAATCGACTTTTGACTGACACGATCAGTAAAAACTAGTTTTATCTGAAACAAACCAATATGATTTTAATTACATTTAAAAATAGTTTTGAGTGGAAAATGCGGTCAAAACTAGTAAAATATTCACGAACGACATGTGTATTATATTATTATGTTTTATATTGAATAAGCAATGCCATGTCATATATAAATGCACTTAAAAAACGGATTCTAAGCGGACTTGGATTATGTTTAACTTGTTATTGTATGTACCTACTACCTATAACTGTATAATATATTATAGTATAAACACGTACGGTCCAAACGCGAAGAGGGGATATCGTTGTAGACTGTGCCATTCGTCGCTACTCGTTATAGGATAATATCTAGGTTGTGTTAAATTTTAAATGCTTAGTAATTGCTAGTCCTGCAGTTTTTCAAATATTTTACTTAATTTTACTTTTTATTTAAAATATACAGGGTACGAAAAAAAATGTTTCGCATTTATTCTTATAGGACCAAAATACACATAATATAATTTTTTTTATATTGTACCAATGAAAATTTTCATAATCGATACACATAGATCAGTTTTGACATTTTCCACTCTAATGATAGTTTCTAATGAGTAATTTTTAACAATTATCAACTCTGAAAGCTTCCACATTTTCAATGAGCGTTGAAGGTCTCGGCTTTAAGGTATCCCCAAAGGAAATCACACCTCAAGATATATATTAGTAATGAAGGATACCACTTTACATATAACTTTACAAATCAGCTGAAAATAATTTTTGATCCTGTAATAACAAATTTTGGAGAACTTTTATAATTATTTTCTTATTAACTTAAATTCACTAGATATATTTTTACTACGATCCAGTACCAGATTTATAATTTGGGGGCTCTGGGTCAGAATTCAGAGGGGGCCAAAAAAAAGCATTGTCTAATAATCTATTATCTAAAACGGTGGGAGTCCTGGAGCCATGGTCTCACTGCACCCCCCTCCTAAATCCGACCATGCCATAAACTATATAATGTATAATAAACCATTTTTCTCAAGTCTTAAGAGGGTACCACACAAGTGTTATTTTACTGAAACACAGTTTTACGAGATTTAAGTATTTTCTGGCTATATAGTTGTAATTAAAAACGAAATTTTTGCCTATATAATATATTAGACAAAATTATCTGTGTTCTACAATCTTTTTTTTTAGTTTTTTTCTAAGTTACATAACAACGTTCTATTTGTGTTATTGAAAAAGGACAACGACAAAAACACAAATAATTTTGTCAAACTATATATTATGTAAAACTTTGATTGCTTAACTACGACTATAACTTGAAAACACTTATTTCTTGTAAAACGGTTTTATTAACAAATATCTTGATTATACAACAACAAAATATGGTACCTACTGACACGGAACTATTTTTAAATTATTTTGAAAATATACTTGCATATTTTTAAGTAGTTAGATTTTAAATTTTCTTAAAAAAATTCGAAATTGCCTATTCAGAATCTCTTTGAAATCATATGGTATGGGCCATACAAGGAACACTCAAGAAAGTATTTAGTCGGCATTTAGTTAGAAAACTATAGATTCATAGGCAAAATGTATAAAAGAGCTGATAACCGTTATTAGTTTTTTTTTTTTGCTTATTTACGTTTTCAAGAAAATATTTTGTCAGCATTTAATCTATCGACACTCTTAAAAATGTATTTGGGGCGGCCCTGTGTGTGACGTCTTAATAGGTAACTAAAACTTCAATAAAATGCAAAGGTATTTGAAATAGTATCAGTTTGAAAGATGATTATACTTTGTTCTATGCGACTTTATATTATATCTACCAATGTATGCAATATATATATACTGCTTATGTTGTGTCATATTCGTATTCTAAACACTATTATATATAGGTATATATAGCTTATACGTGTATTAGTAGATGATCTGAGGAGTCGACGAAAATCAATTAGAGTAGAATTTTTCAGTTATACACCTTTCTAGTAGGAAATTTATTGTATTTTCAATTTCTTCAGTATTTACCTAGTTTTCTTAAAAGGATGCTATCATTGCTATCCACCCATTATAGCGGTATTGAAATACATTCTCGCTCTATAACTACAACTTCTCTCTTAGTAATCGAGAGTCAACATCTATACAAAATATGAAATATGCGAATATTTACTATGCTGTAGCGTGGAGTATTTTTAGTTAATTTTTTTTAATTTTAAAATTTCACGATTTTCAATCACGGATTTTAAGCTTTAAAAAAAATATATTGAAAAAAACTCCTCGCTCAAACACAATAAATATTCTTATCTTTCACATTTTATATAAATTTTGACTCTGCGACTATATAGAGCGTGAACGTGATTTTTAACAAATATCATGATAACACAACAATAATAAATGGTACTGACACATGACTATTTTTAAATTACTTTTAAAACATAATTAAATATTTTTATATGGTCGGATTTTCATTTTTATTAAAATTTCAAAAAAATTGCCTATACAAAACCCCTTAAAAATTGTGTGTAGCGTCCTCTAAAGTAAAACAACAAAAAATAGCGAAAATTTCTAAAATAATACTACCCTGAGCTTTACTCAATATCGTCTTATTGGATAAAATAATTTATCATTACTTTCAAATTCAATACCTACATCCACGGAACCACGAGCGAAGTACTTCCATCCCCTACTGACTATAGGTAGCTTTTTTTTCATTTTGATTTTACGTCAATATTTATACACAAAATGTGATAATACAAAAATGAAATTTACATATTATATGTATAATTTATTTATTAGAACTTTGTACCCGCATTTGCTTTCTCCGTCTATCTAATGGGTAATATAACAAAATTACACTACCTACCCAAAACAATAAATAATGTGGTGTCTACGTTAAAATTAGAGTTGAAACACTTATTACCAATTTTAAAAAGGTGAACATTTTCTATAGAAAAAAATATATCTTTTTTGTAAAATACTCGCCTTTTTAAAATTGGTAACTGGTGTTTTAACTATAATATTAACGAAGACGCCACATTTATTTTTTTACGAAGTGTATATTTGCTATATTGCCCATTAAATAGACGGAGATCGCAAATGTGAGTGCGACGTCTTTTTAAAATATAATATAGCAGGACTACAATCGACCGTGTTTTAAGGAGTAATGATTAGGCATTTTATGTGGCTCGCACATTTTGATCGTGTTAATGTATGAGTGTACATTTGAACATTAGTGTGTGTGAGCTATAGATTCCAAGAATGCAGATATTATTATGACAATAATAAGCATGTTTTTGCGATTAATCAGGTTATATTATTTTGTATTACCTATAATCAAACATAATATTTATAATAACCATTCTATTTGAACGGTTATAAATTATTATAACCAAAACTGATTGTTTATAAAATTTAGGAACTAAATTACATTTGGTTAATCACGAAAACACGCCTATAATAATAATTATTTAGTCACTACGCTGTGTGTACAGCCAGTTTGCGTACCTATTTTACTACACGTGTGCTGGTGACATTACGCGGCCGTCTCGCCTCTGAACCTTTTCGATACGTCCATCTCGCCATCGGTCATTTTTTTTATCAGTCCTCTACCCGAAAAGTGCTCCATTACTCTTTACATCTGACAAAATTTAGAGAGACATAAAATACACACTCTTATAAAAATATGTAAGTAGGTTAGTTCTTATTTTACATCGCTCTGAATTCAAAATTTAAAATCAATAAAATCTAGACCCCCTCCTTGGAGTTTTTTTTACCATTATTTGAGTAGTGTAAAATTGATTTTGAATAGGGATTAGCCGTTTATTTCTCAATTATACCTATTCACCTCCCCCCTTAATTGAGCTTCAGATCCGCTCATGGTAGCCGGTAGGTACTCGTATATAGGTACGATTATATATTAAATTAATATTTATTTTGTATGTACCTATACGCTTTTTTGGGTATAGTAGTATAGTAAATTTTTGGGTATAAATAGCACATATCAGATAACCAATATAAGTATATAAAAAAATGTAAAGGGTGAAAAAATATCTCCCCCACTTTGAAAATGTATATTATGGATAAAATACTAATAACACGGAAGACAAAAATTATGAATGAATGATGAAAAATGAACAAATATATTATTATAAATTAAAATATAAATCAATTTGGATTTTGATGTAGTCCATCGGTATAATAAGTAATATACGTAATATAGTAACTACCTATTATAAATATTTTATTAAATAATAATTCAATAATAATCATGGTATTTCGACAAACATGAAGTTGCCTTAGAAAATTGGGGGACTTGAGTTTTATGAATTTTAATTCTGAAAATGGATTTGAATTTATTAACATGTCTACTGCAGTGATTTAACCATTAACGCATTACACATATTATAATTATAAATATACTTTAATGGGTACCTACTTAATGGTAAATGGTAATATATATTCAAACAATGTATAGGTAGGTACTCACTAGTCAATAATATATTATAAGTAGGTAAGTTAAGTATTATATATGACTAATAATAAATAATAATTATTAATACATATACAGTAGGTTATGGGTGTACATTATGCACAATATTATATTGCTAATATTTATATTTATTTTCCTTTGTTTTGCCATTTATTTTTATAGGAGGTACCTACCTACTTACGTATATATTATGTAACCGTATAAAGGCATATAACTTATTATATTAACGCACAATTTATCGACTGTGCATTTTATGTTTTACATTTTATTTTGTATAGCTACTTAATATATACTTTCCATAAAAGTGTCGTTCGTTAGTGTTAATATCGCGAATGCTACAAACAAACAGATATTATCTATAAAATGTGTATACTTAAACACGTAAAAATAACGGTATTCCGTGCCAACGATATATTGATGACTATAAATTATAATGAAGTAAAAAATAATATAACTATACACCTTGTCAACTATACTTAATAGGTACCTATTATGTAAGTACCTATATAAACATTATATATATATTTTTTTTTTGTTTTAATCTATAAGTTAAGTACCTACATCATGTAGTGGTTTGAAAACATATACTCATAAAGTTTTAGAGTGAAATTTGAGGTTGAAGTTTATTAAATTTGGCGTATTTTAAGTTACTATTCTTATTACTTATTAATATTTTTAACTTTTATTTAAAGATACTTCACAGTAACAGTTTTACATCCTCTTATTTTCCAAATTTTAACTTACTGAGGAGGTTTGCACCTTGAAGGTGCCATCTTCGCATATTAGGGGAGTCGAAGATGGTTCTTGATAGCTATGGCGCTATAGCTGAAAATTATTAGACTGATTTGGTCATTTATGGCCAACTTGCACCAGAGACCAGACACCACCAACGAGAAAAATAATATTTTATACTAGGTATAAGTATTATATAATATAAAATATATATTTTATATTATCTTATTTTGTTTTAAAATATATTTAGTGGGACAGTAATGTTATTTTCTAATTTTAAATATATTAATTTAAATAATAATAATTTTTATTAATGAAATAAATAGTCTGAAAGTATTATATATATGGATATTATTTTATTATAATAAATTTAGTAATTATAGTAGTTAGTGATATAAGATCTTATATAGGTAGGTACCTATATATTAATTATTATAAAAAAAAATTGCATTAGGTAATAGTAAGTCAATGAGAATATATGCCTTCATAATCTTAGACTTAGACTCCATTTGCTAAAGAAAAGTATGAAGGGAATATTGACAAACAAAATGTTTGGTACAAAGGAAATAAAACAAAATAATACCTTGTTGGAGATAGAGTTATGGGTAAAAACTATCATAGTTAAGAAAAATGGATAGAAGCCATGATTACAAAAAAACTATCCCCATTTACACATGAAATTGGAATAGGTGATGGTAGAGTATACAAGAGGCTTATTAATCAGATAACAAGATTGTTGGAAGAAAATTGATCAAAACGATACTATACCAAAGGATACTTGTGATTTAAAAGAAATAATTATTAATAATGATGAGGGTTCAGAAAAATAAAATAATGATGAAGGATCTATAAAAAGTAATTGTGAGACTAAGAATGAGGTAACTGAGATAGGTAGGTAGGAGATAGATAGGTAGACCTAAAAGCGTGTTATATGTATGCCAGTAAAATTACATTTATAATATAATAATATAATATAAAATGATTTATTTAATATGTTTTATATGTGTTTTTTTTTTTGTTGTTGTATTATATACTTTTTTTTTAATATTTAAAATGATTATTACTTTTTTTAATTGTATAAACAATAGATATATTTGTGGGGGAGCTGTTATGTCTTTGGATATCAATATTTATGTATTTTTATTTGAATAAACATTAAGAGATACCACGATTTAAGATAATTATCTTAAACTGTGAGAGATACATAACAATTATTTAGATGTGATTAGTGATGTGAGTAGAGAATATTCTCAAAAAAATATTCTCTGTTACCGAGAATATTCACGAAAAGATTATTACCGGAGCTTTTTGTTTTATAACAAATAATATGACTACTTATAAGTATGTATACATATTATAATGTATAGGTACATAATTCAATAGATTCTACCTAATTTATAATAAGTCTCTACATGAATTTCTATAGCTAAGTATAACATTCAAAGATACATTATATAGGTAGTAAAGATGAAGTATATTTTTAAATTTTAAAAATTTATAAAATATACAATAACAAATAATATATAGTTTGATTCTATAAGATTAATGTATTCAAATATAAAATTAAAAATTATCAAAAACACCTCCCGAAATGGTTTTCTGCGTTCGCCCTTGTATATAGGTATAGATATATATATAGACCCCCCCTTGGGCTTAGGCTTTTTATTATTTTTTATAAAAATATACATTATTCCCCCCTTTGGCATATATTTTTCCATTTGACTATAAATATTATAATAAGCCCAAGCCCAAAGGGGGGGGGAACTAATCCCCAAATTCCCCTGTAAATACGCCACTGGGGCGCAGTGTACCCCTGCACCAGCCCCGCAAAATTTTAGAAAAAAGATGATTTCTTGAGAAATTTTTTAAAAGTTTACAAAAACTTTTTTTTATACTTGCTTGATTTCCTTTTTTGGAATGGAATCAATTTACTTTATGGAGGCCCCGCGGAAATAGTAAAAGATCTTTTTTTTCATAATTCCCAATTTCCTTAAAATCTTAATTTTTATGTATTAATTTTTTTCTGTAATGCGAGATACATTTTAGAAATTTATCTAATTATTCAAATTAAAAATTATCGGACATTTTAATTTATAATAATTTAATTTGAATTGGCAAAGTTTTCTACTAGCGAAATTTTCTGTTGGCGAATTTTCATTGTCAAAAATCATTTAACGAGTTGTCTTAATGCCGGAAGTTCCCGTTAATGAAATGGTCAGGTCCTGAATTATTAACAATTTGAAAAATAATTATTATAGGTTATATGTTTTGGACCACGGTTATTGTCAAAATACTGATATAATATTGAACAGCACTATCGAAGAATTATCGATAGTAGCTATTCGATAGTATCCATGAAATTTTTTTGTACAATAAAAAATACATAATGTATGATAAATGAGTTGATAATAATTAATATTTATATTACAAAAATTATTTTATGAAAAAACGTCTGTACAATTTTCATCGTTGTTAGTATAGGTAGGTAGTATGTTATCGTTTCAAATCGCTGCTTTTTTGGATGGTAAATAATTGTCATTACTATCAACAAACCCGTAGTGTGTATGACTTGACCTCAAGATTACAAAGTAATCCAGTGTTGAACTGCATTATTTCGGGTGTGTATTAAAATGTGTAGATTTAATAGATCATATTCCATAACCAATCGTTTTACGGAACGTAGGTACATGGTTCAAATGATATTTTGATGATCGATCTTCACTAATTTTGTAATATTCTGTAAAATTACATATTCATCTCCAATATCGTTGAAACGATCATTAAATTGTTTGTACACTAGGTATACCTAATGCTTAATTTCGTTTTAACTATGTATGTTATAATATTATACGATTTTTGGCCGTTGTTGAGTATTTATAATCTAATACTGGGTTGCATAAAAATCGTTTTGTAAATATTTAATAAATCATTGACTAATGGCTTGTTATTAAACATTTGACGGCTCGGTAAATCACTGTTTTGTTGCATAAAAAGTGTATACATTTTATATTATGTTATGTTATTCTGTGTTTTTATTTTATTATGATATAGAATATAAAAATAATAACTGATCAATGATACCACTTTTTAATCTGTCTTTAAAATTTACAGAGCCGAAATCGGGTGATTAACTAATGGACCGTAAAACTAATATTTAGCGGCTCTATAAAAATTTAAAGAATGTTTATGCAACCCAATTTTTTTACCGAGCTGTTAAAACCGCTAATGGTTCTGTAAATGCTAGATTGTTTATGCAACCCAGAATAAATATTATTTACCTGTATAAATTCTATATTCATTAGGTATCTAGGTACCTAACTGTTATCTATCTACTTATATTTTTAGTATCTATTTAATAGTTATATTTTGTATTTTGTCTTTTATTCATACAATTGAATTTATGATATTTTAATAATATCATTATTTATATAATATTCAACATTTAATATTAAGTTACACAACTGGTGGGAACTGTACATGCTACGGTCCGTTTATTATATATTTTTATACTTGCATTATCCTTACAATTTGTACTATAAATATTAAAATACTATAGTATTATATTTTTACATTCGAGTTTATTTATATTTCTTAATAATAAAATACGTACTCACCATCATTGATTCAACACTTGAACATTTATTAAAAATCCGTTAGGTAGATACAAAATAAATACTTGTTATGCAACAACACTGTTTGATAAATAACTATATAATATTATAATTATTAATTAAAAGTCCTAGTCATTCTCACCAAAACTCCCCAGCCTGATTTTATGGAAAACGGTAATTTTCCCCTCACTTTAATTTTATCAAAAGTTTTTACAAAATACTTTTCTTGATTTTGATAGTAGGTATACAATAATTAATATTTATACTTTCTCTTGTTACTTATTTGACAAGGTGTTTCACAGCAGATCGGAGTATATTTTTTAATTTAACTGTCCGAGCGAATGACCCTGCCCAGTTCTAGGTGCGACCGAAATAAGTAGGTACCTACACATTGCTAAAACAATACATATTTTCAAATTAAATAATAAAAGTAATTTTTTGGTTGCAAAATAACCTAGAGCCATTAATTATAACCATGTGATGGTTAATTATTTGAATAATACATAACAGTTAATAGTAATTATTAAATAATTTATTCATTTTTATATATATATATTTCTCTATAAATATAAAATATTAATTTATTATTGTTTTGAATTTAACAGCTTATAAAAGATATAGAACTTGGCATTGATGAAATGCTCGATGATTCATCCTTAAAAATGTATTCTTCACAAGGTAAGTACATAATTAATTTGTTTTAAGTAAAATTATTAAGTATAACACAAATAATATTGTAATATTTGTATTTAGATAAAGTGGTTTTAAGAATTAGGAAACAAGAACAAGATGTTGATGTTGAAAGTAAAGATTCATCTACAGATCAAGAAGAAACTGTGTAAGTATTCTATGTTATTGATTTAAGAAATAACCTAATAAACCCGATATATGATTATTTTGTTCATTAATTATTAATCAAATAAAATATGCATATTAATGATATAGGTCATACACATGCGAATTTGTACAAAAAGTCGAAACTAAATCAGAACTTGATGACTTATGTGACGAACCGATAGAGACAGTTCGTCAAGATGAAAACTTTAGTATGTTTATTTTATTTACAAAAATATTAAAATAATTATTTATTGTGAAACTATACATTTTATGTCATTAGTACAATCTGGGACTTTTCTGTAGGAATAATAATAATTTAATATAGCAGGTCATCTATGAAGAAATAATTTTTACACCTACATTTATTATATCTGTACTTAACAAACAATATGTCAATATAACAAAATTATACAAAGCCTAATCGATCTTAGAATAAACATTAAATCTATTCTAAAATAAATTATTGCAGAATTTAGATTATAATGTTCGATTAAATACTTCAAATTTAATGAAAGATATTGATAGAGAAGTTATAGTGTTATATTAAGGCAAGATGTCTTAAAAAATTTCCCTTTTTTTTTTACATAGATTTCTCTTAAGAGAATGTTGCATAAATAATTTTCAATGAAAAACTCATTATAGCATTTCTTATTTTTAATAACTGACAAATATCGTCCAAAGATGAACCGAAAAATAAATGATAGATATAACATTATCTAGTGCCCTACGTAGCCTTTTTTTTCGATATTTAATTTTTATAAGAGTTATTTGTTAAAAAATTAAAAATAGTTAGTTTTTTAAAAACTTAAAAACATGTTTAAATGCACATATTATAAAACAGCTACATAGGGTACTAGGTAATATTCTTATTAATTTATTTTTTGTTTCACTTTTCTACAATGTTTTCAAGTTGTTATAAATGAGAAATGCAAAAGTAATAATTTCAATAAAATTTTATAAATTTCTAAAAAAACATCCATAATAAAATATTGTATAGTAATGGGACCAATTATTATTTTTATAATGCATTTTTCATAAAATTTTCCTACAAATTCCTATATAGAACCCCTTAAAATATGCCGCGCTGACATCCTTTTAACTATAAATAATATAGATCACTAGGAAATTACTAGTGACTAGTTAGTACAAATGTCAATTTTTATTTTATTTTTTTTTTTCACTTTGTTTCAATTTTTATTACAAAATATATTTTTAAATTTTAAATAAAATAGAAGTTACACAGTGATAAATGTTATGAGAGCTACTGTCATGTTAATATCATCATGTGAACAGGGTAATAGTGACTTTATTATTATACATGCATGGTAGTGTGAGAGTGACTATTGCAATAGATACTATCACCATTTGACTGTAGCTTAAAGTAAAGTACTAAATGATATGTAAATATCAATATGTTATCATTGTGTCATCTTGGTACTTTGTTACTTACAGCGCTAACACTCGAGGTCCACATTTTTCGCCATTCACCTTAAGTTTACTATGCTCTAGATTCCAAGATTAATGAATTTTTGCATGATGTGAGCATTAGAACATGTTACCAAAAATAAAATTTTTACATTCATATCTGTCAACATCCTGTGATAAATTAAGTTTAGTCGATACTTTATAAAGATTATAACTTTATAAATTATGTTATCAGTTTTTTTATGTAAATTTTTTATTTTTTCAAAATCAATATTTCAAACCTATGATTTTCAATATTTATAGACAATAAATTTTAAAAATTTTGGACTATTAATATTATTATTAAAATGTATTTACAAAAAAATAATATGTTAAATGAAAAATGTTATGATTATCAAATAAAATAAATACCTAAATAGATAAAAATTAAAATATATAGCGATATTCAACATTTTTAGAAGAATATATTATTTTGTCGTAAGCTCTAATTCCATTTTCCACTGAAAAGTCTTTAAAATTTTGAAATTTTATTAAATTATGTCAAATAATTTTTACTTAACATTTTTATTTGTGTCTTTTTTCTGACAAAGTGATAATTAGGGCTTGAATTTATATTAATTTGCATATCATTTTAACAACCAAAAAAATAGCTGGATAAGATGAAATTTAAATTATATTCAATAAATCTGAAGTACAAATTTTTATTTTGCATATTTTACCACTTTTTGATATGTACTGCATATTATTAATATTTTGGTTATATTTATTTTCCTAAAAATAAATATACAACATCTATAATATATGAGCCTACTCATCATAGTCATAAAATACCAAGTTTTTATTAATAAAAAAATATGATATTGAAATACTATTGTAAATTTTATTAATCATTATACTTATTATATTATATAAACATATAAAAAATATATAAATATAAAAATACTGAATTTTAGTTTTGCATATTTTTATTTTAAAGGGTATATTTCTACAAAGTAAGAGCACAAATGCTTATTTTATAGTGTATATTTTGAAGGTTTTAGAGCATATAAATCTGGACCCTCTCGAAGCATTTTCGGTGGTGTTCTGTTCTATTCAACATAACAATAGCACCACTCAAAGCTATGCGTCAGCGCTGCTGCCCGCTGAATTGATTAACGGTTATGCAATTAATTAACAATACCTGTTGTAATTATTACATTATTTACAATTTATTATTATTCTGAAAATAATAATCATAATTGATTACATGACACGTGCCGACCGTGATTTGTAATTGTTAAATAAAATTATTGTGGTTTTTTGCTTTGTTATAATTCAGTATATACACATTGGTAGTGGTCGAGCATGTTCAGGAGTATATAAAACCTAAAGTTGAATATAATTTTATACAGGAATGGAATTACTGTCAGTCACGATTCACATCTTATCACATTTTATCTTTATATCTTCTATTGTGAGATAAAGTATAGATGAGATAATACTCATGTTTTGGTCACACTCTTAATTTCGTCAAAATATTTGTAAATGCAAAACAATGATATATCACATAGTTTGAGTGGCATTATAGTCATTATCAGACCACTTCAATGCACAAATCCGTATGGTGTAGCAGTGCTAAATATGTATGTACAAAACATCTAAGACATAGGATAGAATATGTAGTTATAATGTACCTAAAAATGTTTAAATTTCAAATATAAAATTAGCAACCTTCAATAAGTCACATATTATACTAATGACCACTTAAGTAATAAATAACATAATACCATCGATGACCAATAACCATAAATGTATGTATTTTATGTAATACATATACATTACACATAGTTGATCATAAAAATATCATAAATAAAATATGTACTTGTACAAATAATATATGTTTTATGTTAAATACATTTATTATTATTGTATTATGATATTTTATTTTAATATAGTATACCCAATTATAACTAACTCAGATGACGAAGATGTCAATGATGCTACATGGCTTCCACCATCTATTTTAACACCCAGTGAACGTATATCACGCAGACAAATTAAATGTTTATATCCTAAAGTTGAAAAATCTTTACCAAAGAAAAAGAACTGTAAAAGTAGTAATGTGAATAAAGATGTTGCCATTAAACGTTTGGTATGTTGTTTATGAATTCATTTTAATATTAAATACCTAATCAAATATTTATTCATTAATTTGTAATTCTTTTAACTAGAAAAAGGATCACTTACCAAATACAAAACAAGTTTTAGAAGACATAGGCGTATCAAAGTCGGCTGCTGATTTTGTTGAACCAGTTGAATCAATTACAAAAAAAGTTTGTGATTCACTTACTCCTAAAGGTAATATTGTAAAAAACCACTAAACAAAAAACAAAAAAAAATGCATTAATCATCCATTTACTTTATTTAGTAACATAACCTGTATGAATAATTCAATTACTTTTCTTAAATGACTGAATAACTCATCATGTATAATGAACTTAATTTTGAAAAATTAGCATACCAAGGTGTAGCTATTTAAAAACTGGATTATTTTCCGATGAAGCCAGAGTTTATATTAGGTTGGTTGTGATGTGGTCATTATAAACTAAAAAAGCTTTTGCATTAAATACTATAATATTTATCTGTTTTGGTCTTTAAGTTTGTATTCATACTTTATTTGAATTGGACAATATAACTAATAATAAATAAAAAAATATAGTACAATATTTCTGGAATTATGACTAATTTTAAAATTAAACAACCTGAAAATTTAAAATTCCTTATTAAATTGAAAAAATCTCAATCAGAAAGTTTAAAACTGTTGATGGAATATGAAAATGGGAAAATATGGGTTTCTTAATTTGGTTAGCACGGTTGATCATAATGTTTAGCTATGTTACTACACATTTAACCAAGTTACCACAAAGTTGTATCTAGTTTAACAATTTGTATGTACACGGTCTACTTTTTTGATAATAATTTATAACTTGGTGATAATCATATTATTGCATTTATTATTACTTTTAAAAATAATATGGTAAAGATATTATTAATATTAATTATAGATATAATATACGAATATTATCAAAATATGTATATTATAGTTCTAGCCATAAACCATTGATGAATATTATCAAAATTTCACAATGTGTATCTAGATGACCATATATATGTACATACACATGAACATTATAGTAGAAACCCACTTTATAGTTAGGTGTATGGAAAGGAAACCATGTCACATACCTTGCATTTTAAGTGGCATTAAATGTTTAGTTTAGGGAGGGGGAGAAGTAGAAAATGACAAACATCCGGATCACCCTAGCACATTGAAAACCAACTAAAAAGTTGACAAAATTGTTCGAAATTAATAACAATTTAATACACGAATTATTACAAATATTATATTTTATATGAAAAATATTATCCAAATATCTCACTCAAAATCAAAAAGACAATCGAAGGACATTTGTTCTGACATCTTGCAACGTATAAATGAACAACCAAATCTATTGAAAAATTTGCATTATATATAAATGTAACATGTATTTTACAATATGATCACGATACAAAATTACAATCCATTGAAAGACTCAAACTTCATTGAGAATAAAAAAAGTTTGAATGAGCAGTTAAAAATTAAAGTGATGCTTATAATTTTCTTCTATATCAAGGGCTTAATAATATAATATTATATCAAGGTCCTAAGTAAACTTAGATAACAAGTGAGGAAGAAGAGATTTGTGGAAAATCAATGTGTGGATTCTGCATCAAGACAATGTGGCAGATCACAACGCTTTCACCATTAAAAATTCTTAGCTGATAAACGCATTGCAGTACTCGAACACTCCTCAAAGTGCCTGTACACTGTAGAGAAAAATCTAGCTAGAGTAGACTTTGTCTAGCTAGACTGCTCTAGCTGTGTGTTTACACTATAAAGAAATTTGCTCTAGATAGAGCAGTCTCTGAGAGCGCGTAGAGCTAATCTACCTAGATCAGTCTATGGTCTGTGTACATTTGTACATGATATTTCTCTCGGAAGAATTTAGAGCATAGTTGATGACAATACTTCGTACGAAAAATGTCAGACCGAAAACGTTATGCAGCTGCAGTTGTAGTGAATAGTTTAATTAAAAAAAAAAAGAAATTACACCAAATATTTTTTTTACCCCACTTTAGCGGCTGACTTTAAATAATAATAATAGATTACCCAGTAGCTTACCATTTGATTTGGAACAGTCCCGACAGTCTTTACACATTCAGAAATGCCAGTCATAAATTTCAATGAGTCAAAAAACTCCCTAGAACTCATGATCTCATCGGCACCTGCTTCACTTTTTTATTTTTCTTAGTTCACTATTCATTTGGCACCGAAGATTGTGCAACTTTCTTCCAACTTCTGCAGCACTTATTTCCATTGTTTGTGCAATCGTCTCCATACATTTGGCCTTTAAGTGTCTGTCTCTGTATTCTTTTAATGAACAATTCCAAAGTCCAGGAGACGATTTAATAAGTTCTATTAACTTATATGTTTTCTGTTTGTCCCACACAAAATCACTCAATGTAGATTCAAAAGAAAATATTAAACAATAAAACTTAGGTATGTACTTATAAACTTTAAACAATATCAAAAAAACAACTGTACACTGTACCGTATAATATCTTATCAATATTGATTAACATTATATACATGTACATTGTTGATAATTGTCTACGCTCTATTGGTGCTCTATTTAATCTATTTAGCATGCTGAATAGATCTAGACTACTCTAGCTAGGGCGTCTTATGACCGTGTACACTGTTAATTGTTGTTTACTCTATCTAGAGTTTGTTGGTCTAGCTAGAGTCTATAAGGGCAACTGCTAGAGTACTCTAAGTGTTGTGTACACTACCTAGACTAAATGTAGAGAGCTCTAACTAGAGTAACTTTACGAAAAAAATCTACAGTGTACAGGCACCTTCATAAACACCAGATAATTCCTTGTGACTTATCAATTCCCAAAAGTAAAAACTTGATTAAAAGGAACTTATTTTTACACCATGAAAGAAGTGAAGACAAAAGGGTTGGACCAACTCAAAGACAAAACACTTGATGACTTATAGCACTGCTTTAAATAATGAAAGACGCATATGCAGTGATGTTTAGATTAAGGTGGGGAGTATATAGAAGAGGACCATTGCTAGATTGTGATATTATGAAAATAAATTATATTTATTACATAATCCCATTTTTAAATAGCCACACCTCTTATTTACATTACAAAAACTTTTTTTATTCATTCTCAAATAATATAAGTAATAATAAGTTAAGCTATAAAGTATAAATATATTATTTTAATTAATAAATATTAATATTTATTTCTAGTTTCAAAACCAAGAAAGGGTATGGCTACTCCAAAACAACGTCTGGGCCGTATTATAAAAATACACAAAATGATGAAATAAATAGTAAAAAATAAAATAGAGTTTCACATTAAAATGATCTTAAATCTTAATTTTAATTCCCAAAATTTATTAATTTACAATAGTTTTTTTTATAATTATGTCCACAATTTAAAATACATTGTCATATTTTGTTGAAATGCTCATTAATATATTATAACTTCTATGTTGATGCATTTTTGTAAAGTCAATATTATGAATATCATGTAATAAATAAAATCATCAAATCATTATTAAAATTTTATTACTGTAAATATTAGACTATAAATAATAAACTCTGTATTTTATTAGTCTATTTAAGAAATTGTAATTTAAATACTTAAGTACCTACTCTTAAAAATCATACAATCACTTTTAGTGATTAACATTTCTAATGTTAATTAAGAAATGTATAACAAAATAGTAATCTATTAATAATTCAATTATTAATGATTACTGATATTTTATAATTTTATTCTATTAATCATATATTTCGAGTTTTAATATTTAAAATAATTATTACTTATTTATATAGATAAGTTATTATTTTTTATGAATATTGAACTTAATGAACAAACCATTTAAAAAACATTACATTATCTATAATAGGTATATTCAATACTGTATAATTAAAATATATATTTGTTTAAAATTAATTAGGCATTATATTAATTTAAAGTAAAAATTTTATATATAAATTATATTTGTAAAATAAAAATAAAACAAAAAAATAGTCATATAATCTATTTTAAACAAAAGAAGTAAGTACATTTTTGTATAGTTATAATTTTTTATTTGTATTTATAATTTATTTACTAATTATATTAGTTGTTAATTAATTTTGTCATTTTCCAATCTAAACTACTTTTGTGATTTATATATTGATTTAATCAATTTTCGTAATTAGAAGTACAATATTATTATATGATATATTATTATTATAATGTTATCAATATGAATCTTATGGTGTGAAAGATTAATACAATTAAATAAAAATAAACTAGTTTTGTATTTTTGTAAACAATATTTTAAATTTATTCAACATCTAGTTATTTTGAAATAATTGATGTTAGACACCTACATTAAACACGATTTCAAACCGTAGAATAATAGAATAAATAGGTAAAAGTATTTGAACTAATATTCTGTAAAACCATAAACTGGACATGGGGTATCAATTAGTCGCCAACTGCCTGTAACATTAAAAGAGGCGATAGAAATTCCTTCAATACACTTATAAGTGTTAAGTGTGATTCACACTTATCAGGCACAGCACTACACATATTGGCATTATGAAACTTAGTTACTATGTAATTAAGTAATTCCCATCTATACGTAATATCAACCACCAACACATTCCAACATTCTCGTTGAGAATGTTTTGCCAGTGTCGTACCGGCGTGGTGTAAATTTATATATATATATCATAATATATATGGTGGATGACCAACAATAATTTTTATCAATTTGATTTTGCCTGAAATTTATTATAAGTATATAATTTGTTTTTATTTTAAAATTAATTATAGTTGAACTAGGTATGCTTAACTGTAGTTTTTCGAACTTCAAATGCCAGTTAAAACAAAAAAGTAGTGCTTATATTCTATTTGTTACTAAAAAGTGAATTTTTAAATATGTATATATAATTATTGAAATCAGAAATGTTAAAGATGTGTTTGCCAATTACGATTGTTGCAAATCCTAGTGTAATAAGTAATTTGATTGCCGGTCCAATGTGAATTAATCATCCCATAACAGTACGTCCATGCTTTAAGTGCCATTAAAATAATTTTGGTCATTTTTCAAGTCATGAAATATTAGAATATTATATTATATAATCAATGGTATCAGAATATATTCTGTGCCTATATGAGAAATACAGGTCACAAGTATAAATGTGTCCGTGAAAAAGTAAAAAGTGTCAAAAATCAGTATCCTTATTCTATGGTTAAACTATGAATCTGTATTCAGAGGACGCTACCCAAACGTTTGTTGTCTCTGTTTTACATTTGCATAACATATTAAATCTATGTACCGCATTCTTATAACAGTTTATTTATAATTGATATAAATGTAAATTTACCTATTATTAAATTTGTAGAGAACATAAATTATGCTCCAACGTGGATTTTTTTTAAATTTTATTTATAAAACTAGTTGTATGCATTCAAAAAAATGAGTTATTTAACTAGGTACTTATAACATGTTTAAAGATAAAATTTTAAAAAAACCCTACGCTAGAGCATAGTTTATGTTCTCTACACATTTGATAATAGGTAAATTTACTCTAATATTAATTATAAATAAACTGTAGTAAAAATGTGGTACGTAGATTTGCTATGTAATGTATATGTAAGACGGAGAAAACAAAAGCGTGTATTTGTCGTGTCTTTCCAGTGATCGTGATTCGTGATGAGCACGATTTAAGATATTTATATATAATATTTATTATATACCTATATATCTTAAATCGTGCTGATGTGAATAGAAAAATGATAACAGATAAAATCAGTGTTTTCAACTACGGTTGTAGTAGATTGAAAACAATAATTCTATCGACCATAGATAATAGATTCGACAACCAGCTTGCTACCATGTTATCTACTACCACCACTACCATGGAACACATTATGCCACTACCGTGCTTTCAACTCGTGGCGGATATAAATTGTTTTGACATGATTTGATAATAACGCCCACTCCAGTTAGCTATCACATTTTCATTTTATCGTCCATTTTTATGTGTCCAACGATTTGTGAATATTGTGATGTAAGCCAGTGTGTACTCATTCACCGTTTTTTCGCTTTCTAATTCATAGGTTGTTCTCCGTCGCCGATTGCCGTAGATCTAAACCGTATAAACCCATTGTTACTACGTCGGATTATTTCTTTATACATTTTCATCGTCCGAGTATTTTCCCGATCAGACCGAACACGTCTAATCGGCGAAACACAGACGACAATGGCTTCGAACGCTGTCGCCACCGCCGGCGATCAACAGGAAAACTACGATCCTACAAATAAAACGTTGGTGATACTTGAACATAAAATCAGAAATCTTGAAAAACGCAAGGTGTGTACTCGTGTTAACATATTAATATTGTTAATAGTTATTGTCAATTTGTAACGTAATCGCTTTTATTTTATTATTGAATATTATCCAGTTTTAATTATAATTGCCGATTATTAGACGAATTCAATAAAAATTTTTCATAATCTGACATAATGATATACAGTTTTGAATACGTATTGAGGTAAAACGAATTACGTATAATTTAGGTACTCATGTATCTAATTACCTATGGTAATTGAAATAATAATCCACAAATAAATATATACCTAGGTACCTAAGTATAATAAATTTTTCATATTTGAAATTACTAGATAACTCCCTCAATATTGGGTTTAAAAGTTAAGACTAAAGTGTATACATCAAAATTACTTTTAAAAAATGTATCTACCTATCTGAATTCATAATCAAAAATAGAAGTTGCTATTTAAATTTATATGTACCATAACTTGCTTTTTTTTAAATAGCATCTAACCACTATTATCTACCTACAACTATCTATACTCTGTCCATCGAGAGAACGCGCCGCGGGCCGACCAAAATTGGTTAGGTTTCGCACATCCCCATGCTTGCTCATACATAGTGTCCCCACCTAGACCATCATATGAACGACGGTGTATAACACACCGACCATGGCCGTCTTCTCTATCGGCCGCTGTCGGGGCGATCGGGTCGTTAGAGAGGTGGAATTGGGACCTCGGCAGTCGCTCGGTTGTCAGTCTGCATGTGCAGAAACAACGAGTTCTCGCGCTGGACAAAGTATATGTATTTAAATCTTAGATTCTGAGTGAAATGAAAGAACTAGGTACTACCTAGTGGTTTTACACTGTTTTTTTACACTATTTTTTCTGTGAACAACTTTTGACCAAAAAACTTAATACTATTGCTACATATATACATTCTTATTTTTGTTGGCAACAAATATCTATTTTTATAACCTATCTATCCATATAATCTTTATGAATTATAATTTTGGGTTGTTAATAAAGTGAATAATGCTATGTTTAAATAAATATCCTTATGTCCCTAATGGCTTTAATAGAAAAAAATTAATGAAAATAAATTGAGGTTGCTCAAATATGTTTTAAGGAGGGAAGAGACAGAGTCAGTAAAAGTATGTTGAAGGAAAGAGGAGAAGATGAAGACCAAAAAGAATGTGGGAGATCAAGTTAAGTAGAATTTAAGGACTAGGGTGGCTGATCCCAAATATTTATAAAGATCTTAAGTATTAGGATTACTATAAGTATTAGGTATTATTAGTCTTGGGGGAATAATATTCCAGAGATTATTATATATAGATATATTTATTTATTATCGTACACTGACCACTAGAAAAAATATAAATTGTGTATGTAAGTACTAAGTAGTTTACATTGTTTACAGTATTGTAAAATTATATGTATTTTTAGTCTATAATAATTAATTAGGTTTATCTTTGTCTTAAATATAGGTACCTACCTATTTCAAAAACATATAGGTAAGGTAAAAATCTTAATAAATACCTACATATGAATTTGATTTTATTTGATTAGTGGAATTGAAAATAATGAATACCTACATTTTAATTTTATAAATATGTATTTAAAATAAACAGGTATCTTTTATTTTTTGTTATTTAACACCATTTATCAAGAAGCAACTTTTCCGGATTTATGATATTTAAAGAAAAACAAATTATAAAAAATCCAGTCAGTAGGGGGTAGAAGCACTTTGCTAATTGGGTAGGATACTATTGGTGCATATATTGGATTTGAAATCAACGATAAATCATTTCTTCTAATAAAAACTATTCTTAGCGGAACTCAGTGTGATATAACTACAAAAACATTAGGTACAGTTAAAAATTTTAAAAATGTATCATGTCACCATTATTTTAGTATAATATACCCATTATCAGAATAAACATTTCATATTAGCTAGATACACCAGAGGTATTCAAACTCATTCAATCTACATCGTCTTTATCTCTTTACATTTTGGTAGCTCCCAAATTATTAATGATAAAAAAACATAATAATTACGACAATATTAAAAATAACCCACCACACACCATTGGCGATGGATGTTTAAACACTAGTGACCCAAGGAGTGACCCTAATTATGGTATGTTTGAGCATGCTTTTGTAATCTGTTTGTAAACCAAAACTTTAGTCGTCAATTAAAATATAAATAATCATGGTCTGTTTGGCACTAAAATTTTTTCCCTAAACACTGTGTTTCAAAAACTCATGAACATGATTTCAAAAAAGCAGCATACATATGAATACCAATTTTAATCAACTATATAATATTATCTAAATATTTTTTCAAGAAAATTTGATCATACTATTTAGGTACCTATATAAAATGATTATTTATAAGTACCTAAATGGGTAATGCCCATTTTTGATTTCATCAGTTTCTTCTAGAGATTAATCGAGGCATTTATTTTATGTTTTTCATCATTTATCCTTAAAAATCACAATTTTTAAAGATTGATTATATTTCAACCTGTAATAATAAAGTAAAATACTTCGATTAATACTAGAAGACAGGCCAACAAATTCAAATCTGTTTTCAGATTTAAAATTCAACTTTCCAAAGTTTTACAATTTTATCACGCTTATTGGTCTTAAAAGTGAAAATATTGTGATTACACATCAATAAAAATAGGTACGAGGCTATTTTTAGGTTAATTTTAAAATGCATTTATATATTTATATTTATAAATTGTTCAATTTTATTTTACCAAAAATATCTTAAAAGTTGCCTATACAGAACCCCTTAAAAATCTTAAATGTTGTGACCCCTTGAATTAAAATAACTCAGAAGTCACATTCTAGTAGCCAACAAATATAATAAAATATAATCCACATAATAATCATTTGAATTTAAAATGTCAGTATACAACACCATATACCTAAGTATATAAATATATGTTACCGGATATGTTGACAAATCAGGAAATAATAACAATTCTGGAAAACTAGGAATCAACAGTTTTTTGATTTTTTTCGTGGTGTATCACTAGCCCTCAGGAGTTATAGAAGTTAAATATTTTTCTGTATGGTTTCAATTTATAGCAGTCCACTCAAGAAATCCATTCTAGACAATGACAAGTTTAAAAACAAAAATTAAAAATGCATATTTTTGAATATTTCATACATTTTAGAAAAATTAAGTAGATGCATATTTCTTATTTTTAATAATAATAACATAAAATTAATAATATAAAAAAAAAATCAATAATAATGACAAAATAATGATTATTGTAAAAATGTTTTTATTTAATTTTGTTATCATTGCCTACTATCGTTAGGAATTGATAACTAGAATTAGGTAATGCTGTAATTTCATTAGTGAATTAGGAATTGTCATCATTTCCTGATTGTAAAGATTTCCGGTAACATATACATCATATAGTAAGTAGTTTATAGATATAGTTTTGTATAGTGTTTGTATGTATGTATATAATGTATAACTACATACCTTATACATATATTTTATGATTTGTTTTTCTTTAAATAGTAATAAAATGTTATTTTAGATTTTGATATTTGTGAAAAAATAATAGATATGAAAGTACGAAGCGAGACATTTATTGAGATAAATCAGTTTGGGTTTATGTCTGGGAGGTCAACAATGGAGCCAATATTTTGTGTAGACAGATTGTAGAGAAGTACAAAGAAAAGATAAGGAAATGATGTATGGTATTTATTGATCTAGAGAAGGCTTATGATAGCGTTCCTAGGGAGGTCTTGAAGTGGGTATTAATAAAGAAAGAGGATTATCAAAGGTGTGTATGAATGTAATTGATGACATGCATAAAAGGGCATAGTACAAGAGTGAGGAGTCTGTGTGGAGAAACTGAGGAATTTAGGGTCAGAGTGGAAGTGCACCAGAGTTCGATTTTGAGTCCTTACTTATTTTTCCTGGTAATTGATAAAATAACAAAGAACATGTAGGGTAAGGTACCATGGTGAATGCTGTTTTCAGATGATATAGTACTAATTGGAAATAACCCTGAGGAAGTGAATGGTAGATTTGAATAGTGGACGAAAGCTTTTGATAGTAAGGGTAAAATAGAATATTTACAGTATGATTTTGGTGAAAGGAAACACTGATATTTATAGACAAGAAATAAAGTTGAGTGATGATGAAGTAAGAGAGGTTGAGAGGTATATAAGAGATAGTATAGGAGAGTAGCTTTGATAGTTAACAAAATGAAAGAGAATAGATTGAGATGGTCCGGGTATGTATTAAGGAGAGAAGAGACTGAGGCAGTAAGATTAGTAAAGGAAATGTATGTTGATGGAAAGATGGGGAGAGGAAGGCTGAAAAATGATAGAGGATGTTATGGCAAGTGATATGAAGAAGGTAGGAGTAAGTGAAGAAAATGTGGGAGATAGAATTAAGTGGAAGTGTAGGACTAGGGTAGCCAATGCAATTTCCCAATAAATGATGACAGATAACAATGGTGATTCATATATTGGTATATATCTAGTTTAGCTACCCCACAAATTTTGAACTTTTATTTTTTAAACTTAAGTAAAATTATGTGTTTTAAATTAAACGATGGTGTTTGAATTTTGCAGAAACGCTGTTAAAGTTACAGCAAATTGTATTATCAAAAACAACATATTTTATGCTGAATTTTTGTACCAAAAGATTAGTTTTTCACATATAGTGACTGTTATTATATGCAAACAAATATAAAATATACACTATGATAATGCAATTATTCTAAAATAATGTTCAAATTCAACCTTTTGTTATTAACTATTTTCAAATTAAACTATCTGAGTGAGTGCAGTGAGCGAGTGATCCTGCCCAGTTTTATATATATATCCAACAAAAACAAATTTTCGATTTTAATGATCAAAGAAATTACTTTTGATACAAAAATTCTACATTAGTTATGTTGTTTTTGATAATCCAAAAAATTACAAATCTCTATAACTTTGAAACAAATTGTTTCTTCAAAATTCTAACAACACCATAGTTAAGAACACAATTTTATATGAATTTTTTTTTAAAAAAGTTTAAAATTAGTGGAGTAGCCAAACTAGATTTATTCCATTGTATAAGTTAAATATAGTTTTAATACAATTACTTTTTTATATTACACAGCTCAAGTTAGAAGGTTATCTCCAACAACGTAATGGAACACTATTAAGTGACGATCAATTATTAGCTGCATCTAAATTCAATGAAGTCATTACTACATTGAACTTTGCAAGAAATTTTAAAAACCAGCTGAGTAATCTCTTATCAACAACTAAAACAAAAAAACATAATACAGATGCAGAAAAACTTATTAAAATTGATGATAAAATCAAGGAAGTTTTGATTTTTCAGGTAAATTAATTACCCATAAGTTTCAAATTTTATTATTAATTCATAATATGTACCTAATATATTTATATTTATTTTTTAGAATATTTTAGAAAATATTAAAGATGAAAATGTCCAAAAAGATTTATTAACTGGAAATAATGGTGCTGTTCAATTGACTGATACTGAGCTCTCAAAATTGTCTCATTTTTCTAAACTGGTTTCGCCGAAACGTAGAGTAGCACATGGAAAACCACTCTTTCAGGTAGCTAATTAAAAATATGAGAAAATAATATAAGAACCTAGTCAGGTTGGCTCAGACTGCTATTCTGCAATCTCAAACTAACTGTCCTTCTGATACCTCTTTCATATATTTAAATAATATTTATATCATTAAATCAATATAAATTTTATTTTTTGGGCCCAATATTAATTTACAAAGTAGACAATTATTATTAAACTATTCTGCAATAATGATTACAAATTTTAAGCAAGTAATCTGTTTTTACAGTCTAAGAGTATGCATATAAATATAAATATGCATTAAGTACATATTTAAAGACAAAATTCATGTACTATTAATCTTCCAGTTTATTACTAGGATCAAATTATTCCTTTTTAGTTTTTAGTTAGCAGTTAGTTTTTACTATTGACAAAATTTAAAATTCACAGCATTTAAGATTTCACTGTTTACCTCATAAAATGATTTTTTTAGTAGTTTACACCTAAAAACATACCAAAATTAAGCATCGCTTCCGATAATTAAATATTAATTCTATAAGAAGATTTATTTTAATTAGCTTATTTTTTAAGAAATCGTAGAAACCGATTTGTATATATTAACAGTTTTACATCCACTCATTTCTCAAACCAACATGCTCAGGTTTGCATCTTCATATTAGGAGAGTCGATGATTGTTCTTCGTTGCTATGAATTTAATTTAAGTTTTCATTTATTTTATTTAATTTCTATTAAAATTGAAAAATTAATTGCTTTTTATTTTGCCAAAAAAATTTATTAATATTTATCAATATACCTGTTTTTGCATAGCAACCTAGAGTAACCAGGTTTCCTAAGTGGTGTCCTCTTAGGAAACACTCGTATTTGTTTCCTCTATCTAATCAACTGACAATATAGGAAATACATGTTCAGAATTTTTATTATAACTTCATCAATTTTAATATTAGAATGCATTTATAGATGAGATCATTATATATACCTTAGCACCTTAGGCTGCTTATCTACCAAAGTAACATGACATGTAATTAACCGGAGTGATTTTAAATTGATGTGATATAATTACAATGAATTTTGAATACATTATTTTGATCATATAGCCAATTTTGTCTTTAAGAATACATTCATAATATACTATATTATTGTATATATTATATTTTAATGAATTGATTACTTACCTACCTTAACAAAAAAAATAAATAAATAGTTTTGAAATTAAAACGTGCTGTTTGAGCATTCACATTTATAATTTGTATAATAGGTATAATATGATATATTATTATATATAGTATAATATGATACAAGAGAAATTGATGAGGGGTATAAAATCATATATTCAGGAAAGACTAGTACAATGAATGGTGTAGGAGTGACATTAGATGAAGAAATGAAAGGAAAAGTGGTAGAGGTGATTAGAAAAAGTGATATGGTTATTTTAGTGAGAGTAATATTAGTGGATAAGGTATTAAATATAGTAAGTGCGTATGCTCCACAAGTGGGATGTGAGGAAAGTCAGAAAAAGGAGTTATGGCAAGAGATGAAGTAATGCAAGGAGTACAAGGAAATGAGAATATTGTAATTGGTGGGGATATGAATGGACATGTAGGCTGTGATAGAATAGATTATGATAGAGTGCATGGAGGGTATGGGTATGGAGAAAGAA
>JAIPRL010000004.1:96561-126846 GCA_025469235.1 Pemphigus obesinymphae
GATTTATCATTGCTTTCAAATTCAATACATCCACCAAAAGTACCCTGCCCAGTAGCGAAGTGCATCCACCAATACTGACACCCGACGAGCGAAGTGCTTCCACAACCTACTGACCGGCTTTTTTGTTTATTTGTTTTTCTGGTTTGTTTCCTATTGATATATTAACGAGATTACATATTAAAATTAATAATAGGTAGATAGGTAGGTAGGTATCTACCACGCCTGTAGATAAAATTGAATTGATTTACAACTGTGATATTGCGTCCTATTGCGAAAGTAATGATTTTCTATTTGATTTTCAGCACTTTCCATTATTACAGCGTGATAAAAATAAACAGTGGTCAAAAAGAGAAAATAATAATTGTACATAATATGTATCGAAGTCCAGGGAAATGAGTTACAAATCACAATGTCCCAAATTAAATAGGTAAGTACCTACTTAATCAACAATAATATAATACTCATATATTATGTTTATATACCTATATTTATTTATACGGAAAAATAATTAGGTAGCAAGGTAGGTATACCTATAATATGTAAATAAATATATTTAATATTATCTAATTTTTAGGTATCTATACATAATAATTAGTAACTAATATATAAATAAGGTGCATACCTATAAAATATCAAAGATGAGGAAAAAAATTACTCAGAATTCAGATACAGTGGCGTCATTAAAATTTTTTTTTTAAGACGTAAATTTTTATGTAAGCAACAATTTTGTTTGCTTTTGAAAATGCCGCTTTAAAAATGTAAATGAGCAAAAAAAAAGTCATCAACTTTTTCCTAACTATAGGTTAGGTTGGGCCACCCAAATTTAAAAAACAGTCCAAATATTTATAAAGCGGGCCAAATTACTATAATATTTAATTTTAAATACGCATGTATAAAATGTATACCCTGCGCGGTACAAATAACGCCACTGCTCAGATAACTGAAGTTATATTCACAGAAAAGCGCTCATAGTTAAAAGTAAATGGTCATAAAAAGTTTTTTCAATTCGTTATAAGTTTAAATAAGTAAATAAAATTAAAATAATAATATTAACTTAACTTAGTTTAAAAAAAAATGTTTATATAGTACCTATTTAAATAAAAATTTATCATAATTATTATCCTTATTACGTTATATTGCCTATTGGTACGTGAAGTGTGAAAAATGTGGGTATATGATTGGTATTACTATTATTATGAACTATGAAGGGTTTTATTATCAATATACCATCCATATGTAAAAAATTAAAATTAAAATGAGTATAAAAATAAATTTAGATTATTATTTTTGAATTTCAATTGATGAAATATGCATCAAAAACTCGATTAATTACCTACATTAACTGGATTACTATAAAAATATAGGCGTAGGTATACTACCTATAAATATATATTATATATAGGTACCTATATATATATATACTGGCTACTAATTGTAAAAAGATACGATGACAATTTTAGATTTGGGTTGTATTTTAAATGCATACAGTATTCGGAATACTATGTATATTGAGAATACTTTTTAAGTATTCTGAATTTTTTTTAGAAAATTCCTATTTAATACAGTATTTCAAATGCTTTTTAAAAGTAGTTTATCCCTTGGAAAAAAAAAAAACCTTAAAAGTTATTAAAAGACATTCGATGTAAATATTGTAAATTATTCACTCGAGATTTTAAAATAATTAAAACCCCTCAAACGCACTTATTGTTTACTGTTAATATTCGATTAAATAATAATATAATCATTAGTCAATATTTTTAAATTGCAATTTAATACATAGGTATGTAAGCTGAGAAAAATACTTTTGGAATATCATATTATCATAAAGTATTCGAATACATACCTATTATTTGGAATACTTTTTCTGGAAGTATTCGCAATATGCATATGCAGTATTCGAAATACTTTTGAATACTTACCCAAGTATGGATAATTTTAACTATAATCAATTGTAGTTTAGTTGAAAAATTAGAAATATAAAGTAATTAATGTACCCAACTACGCCTTTGTGTAATATAGGTACAACCGGGTTATTGAGCAAAAAAAAAAAAAAAAATTTTACGATTTTTTTTTTTCGTAAAAATACGAAAGTTACCTATTAAAAACTAGACCGGTCTCCTCTATATAATAGAGTAATATAGTGGCCAAACATATGTGTAGGTATATAGACAGTGCCGGATCTAGAGAATTTGTCGCCCGGGGCAAAAAATAATTGTAGAGCGCCCCTTTTTAAAAATTTTAATAAGCATAAAAAAAAAAAAAAAAAATCATTCGAAAATTAAGTGATCGATGGAATCAAAAACGGGACGAAAAGTTTATATATTTTTACATTTTGCGCCCCCCCCCCATCATAATGGCGCCCGGGGCAAGTGCCCCGGTTCGCCCCCCCCTAGACCCGGCACTGTATATAGATACCTATAACCTATATTATCCAAGCCTAAAAAGTATCGAGTAGAGGTACCTAACCTAAAAACCTACGTGCGAAAAGCGATTAATTATTTTTATTACGGAGAAATAATTGAAATTGGGGCAACAGCCGGGTGTGCGCGTCACACGTTGTTGGCCGGCCCGTACGCCACGCATGCGCCCCTCTCCCTTACCCTCCCCACGAAAATGCGTCTGATATGTAACCCGTCCGGAAATCAATTATTATCGCCGACGCCGACCGTCGTTAAACCGTTTTGAGAATGAATTAACAGGGATCCGTCTCCCTCACGGTTATCATAACGATAATAATACCGTACACCTGATAATTTATTATTATAAATTAGAAATCCGCCACCGCCGACAAGTGCAATCTGACACCGCGGCGGACGTACGAGCGCGCGGGCGCGCGTGTCACCGCCGTCGGACCGACTACCGACGGACGAGACCGTCGTCGTACCGCGCGCTCCAATCGCGTATTAACGACTGCCGCGGCGCGACGGCCAGTGGCGACGCTCGTGCCCATACGGAACGCGGATCAATAACGATACGGCGCCGCCGCCGTACGGATCTTTCGCCGCGTTCGACTCGTGTATCTCCGAGGGTGTTCCGTCCGCTCGGTGTGTCTTATCATGACGGCTGTTACGGGCGACGAGATCGCCACTGACGGTTCCGCGAAATTTCCGTCGATAACCTGTTAATTTGTCCAATAATAACGATAAAATTAGTAATCTCATACCTACATAGATAAATAACGCGACCTTTGTGTGGGTCGTGGAATTACGTCGGCGGTGGCCGTCTTGTCTTTGCGGCGTTAAACCTTGGTGGCGACGTCCCAAGGGACTACCTACTACTGGGTAATTATTATTTTTGGTCAAACTGATATATTTTTATTTATTATTTTTTTTTTTTCACTTTCGCCGCACAACGAGTCTGATGTATTGTAATAATATGATGTCGATTTTAGAATAATTCAACTCGTTGTGTAAACCGGCGTAATAATAGACCGCAAAATTATGATGATGATGATGATTATTTTTATTTCTATTATTATTATTATAGTATATTTAAATGACAGACTTGGTTAGGCACCTATGTATGTTATAAAATGGTATATAACGTATGGTACTTCTATCTGCCTAAACAACAATATATGGGGTACCTAGGAGGTAAGGTACATAATAACATTCAGTTGACTGGCTAACAATATACCTACGGTCTACCTATCTACCAAGTCAACGATTCGCTGACAATGAGTGGTTTAAGTTATTATGGTAGATTCTGAGCTATACACGGAGAAACTTGGATGGGTACAATGATTATAATGATATGTTTATATTACCTATATGCGTAGGTGTACCTACCTATAAAAGGGATTGTTATAAATATTTAATATAGCTCCTCTTTAACGATAGAAAATTAGATTGGTACCTATAGGTACCTACTTGGGAGAGAATTTTGTCATGAAGAAATTTTAGTACTAAATTTGTTTAGTTGCCGCCCGCCAAGAAAGTACACACAAGCCACTCATTTTTCACAAATTTTCGGTTTTTTAATTCTTGTATTACCTATTTTATTTATTTATTTGTTACCTATATTACCTACCTTATATTTTATATGTTAAAAATTATTTAATTTTCTAAAAAAGAAATGCATTTTTATTAAATAATTCCTAACTAGGTAGGTACCTACCTATTTACCTATTATAAAGTACCTAATACATTCAAACACAAAGCGGTTTCATCAGTTGTGAAAATAAAAAGGTTCACAATAATAATAATAATAATATGATAAAATACTACTTTTATATCTGGGATTTTACCGAACACTTAAATATTCAAATAGTGTATTTCACACACTCTTACCAATAAAGTATACATTTTTTTTAAATAATGAAATATAGGTAGGTACCTACTCCTATACCTACCTATATAATCTAGGTAGCTATAATAACATTATAGCATTATAATATTATATGTATAGATATTAGATAGGTAGGTACAATTAAAAGATCAACATTTTGGAAAAAAGAGTAGTGGGTATCAACTAAACCAGAACCATATTTTATTATAAAAAAATGTTTTGTATTTTTTAAAAAAATTAGGTAGGTACCTATTTAATTTATTTTGTTGTAAACAATGGTCGATTTAAATAAGTACTGTTGTCATTACCTAGTTAATTATTTATTTTTATAACATACCTACAGTTTTAATTTGGTAATAGTATTATTGTTTATAAAATATCATTAAACGTTAGTAATGATAATATATAGGTAGGTACCTATATATTTTATCTTCGTCTGAATTGTACCTATTTAAAATAAAAATTAATATAGGTAGGTAGGGATATATTTTATTTTGCATAGGTACTTTAGGTACTTATCTAAATATATTATTTATAGATAGGTATATTTATATAAAATATATACCTATTATACATTTGTATAATTGTGTAATTAGATAATATATTTTATTTGTTTTAGTAATGACCCTAGTGCCATTGGTAAATAATATCTAGTGAATAATATAAATCATAGTGTCACTTGAGAATTTATAAGTTTACAATGTCCACTGAAGATCTTTTACAGCCAGGACATATAGTTAAAGAAAGATGGAAAGTTGTAAGTAATCATTTTGTTCTACCGTCTCTATTTTTATAATATGTATTGTTTAACTTGTCAACACTACTCTTATTATTTTTTGTTCTGAATAATGTTAATATTATTTTTATAGTTCTAACCATAAATTTACATACATGTACCTACACTTGTTATTAAACAAGTTTAAAATATGAGTTTCCTGTAATAAATTGTGTTAATTTAACCAAATAAATGTTTTCATTATATTAGACTCGGAGGAATAAAGGATCTCTTGGTTTTTTTTTTTTTTAATTTGTACATAATGGCAAATTTTTATAGTTCTTACAAAATAAATCTTATGCTAAAATATTATTATCTGCGCACTAAGTTATCATTCAAATAATAAAAATGATTTAAATAGTACTGTTTCGTTATCATGATTACCTACTTATTATAATAATATATATTCGTAACCAGTGAATATAATTTTGTTTTCACAACTTAAGATTACTGTAGATGAAAAAATTAAAACATTTAATTAAAATTCTAACATTCTGAGAAAAAACCTGCTGACTTTTTTTGAAGATTATATTTTACTAACTAATGTAAACATGGTACCTACACGACTTTTAATCACAATTATATTTAATGGAATTTTATTATGTGATTTATCAATGGTCATCATAAGTAAATTATTAAATTTCTAATATTTTATTCATTTTATTTCATTATTATTATGTAAATAAATTTCTATTTTAATCTGGTTTTTGTATTACATTTTGCTATATTATTGTGTATAATTTTAAACATTTAATATTGTATGCTTACATGTATAATTTGTCTCAAATAAGTTTAACCTCAAACGGCAACCTATTGTGCATGGTAGATTATTTACCACAGATAACAATCTACAGGCAGTTATAGTACATGTGTTATATGCATTCTACCATACAATTACAATAGTATTAATAATTTATTGACTTGTTAAAGATTAGCATTCTGCCTATCTATATTATGCTGTACTTGATCCAATGTCTTTTAACAATTCAAACTAATACAAATTGTATTATTTTTGATCGTATTTAGTCATTTAGTGACAATACTCAGGTTAATATTTAAAATTATCATATGTTCATTATTAAGTGTATACTTGTGTTCTATAAGGTAATTTTTTTTTACCATGAACTAGACTATATCTCAGAAAATATAAATAATTGTTGTGAAATTTTTTCAGGAAGTTATTTTTATACACTTCTATATTTTTCATGTCTTAATTTTTTTATTCCTCTACCTTATTTCTTAAAACTATATCAACTTTGATTTTCAAATAGCAATCTATGATTATAGGTAATAAATGTTGATAATAACATACTACAGTACTTCTCCACTCCACCATATCATAAATTTGAATGCAATTACTCAAGTAATATTCATCGGATTTAAAAGATTAAAATTTGTATATTTGTATAAAAATATATTCTTTAAGAATTTATAATTTAAATCATACGTTGCCATTTGAAAATCAAAAGTTGATATAGTTTTAATAAATAAAGGTGGAATATAAAAATTTTAAAATATGAAAAAATATAGAATGGTGTAAACAAATAACTTTCTGAAAAAAAATTCACAAAAATGAATTATGCTTCATGAGATATAGGCTATGATAAAAATAAATCACCTTGTATTGTATATTAATGATGGCTCTTTGTTTAAATTTGAATTTGTATACAAATTACCAGACAAAATATATTTTTTATTGTATATTATATAAGTATTAAACATTTTTATTGATGATAAATAAATAATAATAATAAATACTGATTTTAAAAATAAGAGGTAAATAGTGTCACACAATATTTAAACAGTAAAAAAAAATAACTGTAATCAAATGATTGGTTCTTTGTTAAAATTTAAATATTGTATAAATATGAATTCATTTTTTATTTCATACTAGACCAGGTAGAGCAGATCAAGCAGTAGAGCACATACTGTAGTTGCTTT
The DNA here is from genome assembly GCA_025469235.1 of Pemphigus obesinymphae. Classification (NCBI taxonomy): domain Eukaryota; kingdom Metazoa; phylum Arthropoda; class Insecta; order Hemiptera; family Aphididae; genus Pemphigus; species Pemphigus obesinymphae. The sequence continues at coordinate 103,565 of JAIPRL010000004.1, forward strand.
GTTGTCAGTAGAGCACATAATTTTAATTAGATAACTTAAAATTTGGTGGTTGCTTTGTTACCAGTAGAGCCTATCATTTTAATTAGAAAATTTAAAACTTGAGTTGTTGTGATTGATCCTGGTGAATCATAGATAGTTACAATAACAAAAGTATACCATTTAAATTAATTATTATAAAATAACTGTACTTTGAAATTATGAATTTGTAAAATATATTATTATTTTTTGACTCAAGTATTCAAATTTTTATTTGGATAAATTATCATTATTTTTTTTTTTTTTATTGATATATATATTTTAAATTTTAATGACCTGATTTTTTACTAATTTTTCATAAAACACATTGAAGAAATAACCTACTTCATAAGCTAAATTATTTATATAATTAATTATAGTATAATAATGTATTAAAATATTTGTAATCTATTCATTTTCAGGCAAGAAAAATTGGCGGTGGTGGTTTTGGGGAAATTTATGAAGGTCAGGATCTTGTTACAAAAGAACTTATAGCTTTGAAAGTGGAATCAGCTCGACAACCTAAACAGGTTTTAAAAATGGAAGTAGCAGTGTTAAAAAAATTGCAAGGTAGTTTTCTTCATATTATATTAAATTATTAAATAAAAATGTAGATTTTTCCCAGTCCTCTTTATAATAGTATTATTGTTATAAACACAAATTATTGAATGATACAATAATACAAACATTAATTTAAGTTGGTTTTAAGTTAATTAAGACCAGTTGGTCAAAATAAAATCGGCCAAACACTGAAACTACTGCAAACATTTGAAGAGCTAAGCTGATCTAATTTTAAATCTATAAAAATGAAAAAATTCCTTAGCATCAACTCTTTAGATTAATCTAGGTAATGTTTTAAATATGAATTTGCTAAGTCTAAGTGATAAGTCAAAAATGTTTAAAATACATTTTGATTATTGTAACTCTGAGGTAAATTCATATTTTAAAAATCATGTTGATTATTCTAAAGAAGAGATACTAAGGATTCTTTTGATATTTACAAATTGAAAATCCGCGCATCCTAGTATCCTAACATATTAGCAATCCGAAAGCCATATGAAAATAAATCAAATTTACAGTCTTATTTTATTTTACTGACTTATGTGTGCAGGTTACAAAAATAATAAGTGCACAGAAGTTCACACATATAATAATTTTATTAACTTCTAAAATACTAACATGTTATATTCTATCATGTATGATAAATTTCCTATGTTATACTTAGAAAATGATGGACTGGAACCATCTTAATTAAAAAAAACATTTTATTTAATATTAATTAAATATTAAAAATAAAATTTAATTTTACTATTATTCATAAAAATAAATATATACCTTTTATAAAAAAAAATATGTGCCGAGAGTATTCAAAAAAAGATTATAAGTAACAACTAGTTTCGACCGTAATTCATTATCAAATACAAATGAAGAATAAAAAAACAAAAATTTTCATTTCATATTAATTTTACTTATATATTATAAAATATATACCTATAACAATATTTTATATAGGTATATTGTCATTTTTATAAAAGTATTACATTTTTTAAATTAATTCATTTTTTAATTTTAAATACTTTTTAATATTATTTGCATGATTGGTTTATATCCATAAACATAATTGTTAAGTATATTAGTAATGATCATGTTGTCACGAAAAAACAATAATTTTATATTTTTAACACAAAATTTATTTTAATTTGATCATTACTAATGTATTTTAAATATTTAAAAATTACTACAATATATTATGTATTATTAATAATAATTATATAATTATTTAATTATATAAATAATATTAAATATTTTATGGCTTCTTTAGTTTTTTTTAAAAATAAGAAATATATATACAGTCGGAATTATCTAAAACTATACTGATCGTAACAAAATATTGGGTAAAACAACTTTACTTTCAAGGTCCTTGTAAAATTTCAAGTACTTATTTGTATGTAAAAATTACTTACTATAATAAAATTATAAAATAAAATGGATCCATATGTATTACATACATGTATATTTAAATCATATATAGGGACTGTATAGTTGTTATTGTACATACTCTTATATTATTAGTGTAACAATTTAAATGTAAGCCAAGTGTTGAGAATCATGTCGGTAGAAATCTCAAATCACAATTAACTTGGTTAAAGGTGTTATACCTATAGAGTTTGAGTATGATGTTAATATAATTGATATAAATTGTATTTCCAAGAAAATAAATTTCATTTGGTTACAATGACTTTACTTTAGAGGAAATTTTTAGGTGTCATTATAGATACTACCGACTGTATGTATAAAATTATTCTAATACTATCTCAATTTGTCGAGAAAGTAAGAACTATATAGTCTTTATAAATTAATATATTATATTAGTATAAATCGTTTAAATTTTATAAAATTATATTATATTAGGTAAAGAACATGTTTGTCGATTTATTGGCTGTGGAAGAAATGAACGATTCAATTATGTTGTAATGCAATTACAAGGAAAAAACTTAGCTGAATTAAGAAGATCTCAGCCTAGAGGTGCATTTTCGTTATCAACTACTTTAAGATTAGGGGTTCAAATTTTAAAAGCTATAGAAAGTATACACGAAGTTGGATTTTTGCACAGAGACATTAAACCTGTAAGACTACTTTACTAATTATTAAGTGGGAATATTTAAAATATTTTTATATAATTATTTTATTTCATTTTTGTAGTCAAATTTTGCCATTGGAAGACTTTATCAAAATTCTCGTTGTGTTTATATGTTGGATTATGGTCTGGCTAGACAATTCACAACTGCTAATGGGGAAGTAAGAACTCCAAGATCTGCGGCAGGTTTTCGTGGCACTGTAAGATATGCTTCGTTGAATGCCCACAAAAATAAAGTAAGATTAATTAATTTATCTGTACTACTTTATGTTATCAAAATAATTATATAATTGACACGTATATAAATATATACAACTTAATTTACATACTACCATTTTTATTTTAATAAATATCTTCTTTTCTCTTTCATCTTATCCTTCTCTCTCAACTATCTAGGCCACCTTCTATTCATCCATCCTCCATTTCCACTTAACTTGATCTTTCACATCCTTTTCACTTATACTATACCCGTCCAACTCGTATCATTTTCTATTACGTATTATATTTTGTTATATATTTTAATTAATATAAATGTAAGTAATTAGGTATGTTATTAAAATTTTATAGAATGTGTTTCAGTCATTACGCAGTTTTTAAAAATACATTAACTCAGCCAAAATGAATTGAAATTGAAATTTTGTTTTTATTATTATTACTATTGTATGCTATTCTGATTTAATAATGAAAAATAGTATCCATTAAGTGTCTACCTCCACTTTTCCTGCAAGCAATAATGCGATCATAGAAATTTACAATAACTTTTTCGCAAATCGTTGAGTTCTCTTACTACTTGCCGAATTTCTTTCTGAAGTTCTTCATTGGTTTGGTTACCTTCAACGGTGGTTTCCAAGATCATGTGATCTTATTCTGTATGACTTCTTCTTATGTGATACACGAAGTCACAAGTTTACAAGAACAATCCATGAACCATTGAAGAACTTCAGGGGGAAATTCGATGAGTAGTCATCAGACTGGACAGAAAGGTATATGAAAAAGGCATAGAGTATTTCTATGATCGCATTATTGCTTGCAGGGAAAGTAGAGGAGACACTTGCTGGTTATTATTTTTCATTATTAAATCAGAATAATATACAATTGTAATAAAAAATAAAATTGAAATTTCAATGAATTTTGGCCGAGTTATTGTATTTTTGAAAACTACATAATGACTGAAACACCCTCTATACAATTTTAATAATACTACTTTAATAAATAAATGTAAGTACCATACCTTGGTACTTACATTTATATTAATTATTATGTATTGATTAAAATATATAACAAAATATAATACGTAATAGAAAGTAATATGAGTTGGACGGGTATAGTATATGGCTGAGTTATTGCATTTCTTAAAAACTGTGTAGTAACTGAAACACTATATTAAGGAGATTATATTTTTAAATTAATTAAACATTTGACATGTTTAGGAAATGGGGAGACATGACGATCTTTGGTCATTATTTTATATGATAGCTGAATTTGTAAATGGTCAATTACCTTGGCGGAAAATTAAAGATAAAGAACAGGTTGGCATCATGAAGGATAATTATGATCATCGGTCACTTCTTAAACATCTCCCATCAGATATACGACAATTTCTTGAGCATATTCAGGTAAAAGTTTTGATTAATTAATTTTACATATAAAAAAGATAATTCCTTTATACTATTAAGGCTCTTGTAAACATGTCGGTTTTAATGTGTAATACGTAGGTAATATTTCAAATATGGATATTACTGTACTATATAGGCTATCATTGTTGTCTACTTGTTTTTTTTTTTTTACAATTTTTAGCAAAAATATAAAATTTCTGTTTCTAACCTTCTCTATTTAAAAACCTATAGAATTTTAATATATTTTCAGATTTAAAATTGGAAAATTTTAAGTAACCTTAATTTTGTCAGGCTTTTAAATTTAAATTAATGAAAATAATATATCACTCAACCGCCTTAATAAGTTTTCTTAATTATTAATTATAAATTTATAATTAACAATTTAATGATCCTAATAATATCATATATTAAAGCATTTTTAATTAATTAGTAATTAAAATGTTTTATTAAATTAATTTATATAATTTAAATTATTTTTAAATTTTAGAAACGTGCATTGCGAGGAATGTATTGGTTTTACAATGCTATGTTTTCTTTTTATTTCTTTATGTATGCATACATTTATTTGGATAGAAGGAGTTGAGTAAAACTTTTCTGGTAGCAATTTGTTCTAATTGATAGTTTAAAAAGGTCATTTTTGGATTTTCCAATTAATTATTTTAACACATTCAATGTCGATGACAACCGATATTTGTCATATGTTTTATGTGTTTTTAAAATGTTCTAGAATATTCAGCTGATGGTGTGTGGCCATAAAATTTTGTATGGCCATTCAGTAGGTATACGTTTTGTAGCTATTAAATAACGAGACTAATAAACTAGCTATAAGGTGCGTGCAGATAAGGATATAATGTTGGTATATTTATAATCTATGAATATCACTGCATCAAACAATATAAATAATCAGTGTAGTCAGTATCCTTTCTATATTTAACGTGTGAGTATTGTTTAAATTGTCTTCTTATGTGCTGCATGTCGTAATTATGCTGGGTGAAAAAAAATTGAGCAGCATATGAATTAAAAATTTCTAGTGAAACTTGAAAACTCTGCTACTGAAATTTTTTGCTTGTTAACAGCATGGAGATACTGTTATGTCATGATCAAGTGTTTTTAAGTGGCATAAACGATTTCTTGAAAGTCGCCAAAAATTAAAAAAGAGCACCAGTTGAAACTAAAGGTCATGTTAATCGTATTTTTCGATATTAAGGGTGTAATTATGACTCAATGGGTATCCCAGGGACAAACTGTTATTTAACATTATTATTTACAAGTCTTTGCAACACTCAAAGAAAAAGTAAGAAGAAAGCGGCCCGAGTTGTGGGAAAACAATTCATGTATCTTGCATCAAGTCAACTTGCCGGCTTATACTGCTTTATCTGTAAAGCTGTTTTCTGGCCAAAAATCGTACTCTGGTGCTAGAACCTAGAAATGCGTTAAATATAGAGGGGAGTATATAAAAAGGGAAAAATAATATAAATTATTAATAAAAAGTATTTATAGTGGTGAATGTCTCGTTATTTAATAACCACACCTCGTATGTTACCGGCAATATGTATAATTTACTATATATAATGCCTAATTAAAGGCCATATGTTTATCTCTAAAACTAGAAATACCCACAGATATTGAAGATAGTAACCAATTTTATGTTATTTATGTTATCGATGTATGGTAAGATGCATTAATCTTTATTCGATTACATTATGTTCAAATTAATTACAATATGGTGTACCTACAATATTTATAGTGAACTATTCACATAATTTTTATTTTAAAAAGTCATAAGATCTAATATAGGCCAAAATAACACGTTATTATCTGATGACCGATACAACAAGAGTTAGTAGAGGATATTTTAATGCCCAGAAGTTCAAAAAATCATCGTGGTTTTTGGTTGCAAAAATGGTCAGTAAATAAGTGTTAATTAATTTTTTTTGGTATGTATTTAAAAAAAGTTGTCTATGGACGCCGGGAAACCTATTTGCATAAATAAATATAAATTTGTAATCAATTTAAAAATAGTGAAGTTTTTATTTGCCAAATTTAAACGAGTTATTAAATTGAATTTATTTCCCTAAGGTTCCTAAGAAGTCATTTTTATACTAATACCATATTTCTGCTATATAAAAAAATTTTTTTTGGTACCTTGATATATAACTTTAATAATTTACCTAAATTAGTTTAGAATGTCTAGAAAATATATATGTCTGTGTAATTTATGCTAAAAATTTTTTTTTTTAATAATTTGCCTAAAATCAACCAGCAAAATGCCTAGACATTATACAATAGTAAAATTATACATATTGTCTGTAACATATATTATACACAAATGAGTAAGCAAATAAGTGCAATTGGTTTTGAGTTTCTGCCATTTTTTGTAATTACTAATACACAGTGTTACACATGTTATTTTTTTATATCAAACAAATTATCATATCATATATTCTTCTTCTTCCTAAGTTTATAGTGATCCATTTAGAACCATTGCCACTTCTAGAATGCTTTTCCACCTCTCTCTATCCAATGCCGCTCCCATATCAAGCAATGGATTGACTTTTTTTAGGTCTTTTTCTATTGTATCATTCCATCTCTGCCGAGGTCTGCCTCTTGGTTTTTTCCCCGTTATCTTGCTTTCCATGACCTTAATTATCGTTCCCTCGACTTGCCAGATATGACCTGCCCATTCCAACCTCTCTGACTAGGAAGTGCTGTAGACTTGGTTTATTATACAGTTGTTGCAGGTTTTCATTTGTTCTTTTGAATCTTTCCGAGTCACCATTATACCCAGGTTCATTTATTTTCCTTAATATTTTCCTCTTGAAGTTCTGTAGTTTTTCTTCATTCCCCTGGGTAATGGACCATGTCTCGCATGCGTACGACACTATGTGTCACATGTATGCACAGTATAGGCGAATTTTTGTACGTCTAGACAGTAACTTGGAAGAGAACATTCCTTTCATTGTGAAATAACATCTGTTTGCCACATTTATTCTCATCTTAATTTCATTATGCATATTGTTTTTTTCATTTATGTTAACTCCCAGGTACTTGAAGTCTCCTACCTGATCGAAAGTAAGACCTTCGACGCAGATATTATCCTTCGTCGTTGCGTTCCTAGTCATCACCATATATTTGGGCTTATTCTCATTTACTACTAGTCCTATACTACTGCTGGACTTTATTAGCTTCCTTGCTCTCTTTCTTAATAGGATAATGTTGTATGCATAGGCAAGCAGGGTATGGGTCCCTATTATTTCCATTTCTTTGAGGTCTGATGTATCTATCACTACCTTTTCCAGGGCTAGATTAAACAGTACTAGGGATAAGGCTACTATACTACTAATACTACTACTGATACTATACTGTCTCGGGCCAGTCTTACATTCAAACATTGTGGATAATTCTCCTAGAAAACGTAGCTTATAATAGGTTTGTTCATTGCACATCTGGACTAGTCTCACTAATTTGTCGGATATGCCAAAGCTTCTTATAGTTATCCACAGTTGTTCACGGTTGATGCTGTCATATGCCTGTTTAAAGTCCATAAATAGTATATGGAGGTCTTTATTATACTCGTATTTTTTCATAAGTTGTCTTAGTGTGTGAATGTGATCTGTCGTGGACTTGCCTTTTTTAAAGCCACATTGGTACTCTCCAACTATGTCTACTGTGTACATTTCAAGTCTTCTTAAGGTAGCTATTGATAACATTTTGTATGCTGTGTCCAATAGCGAGATTCCACGATAGTTTGTTACCTTCTTCATATCTCCTTTTTTGAACATGTAATCCTTAGATTCCAGTTCTTAGGCATACATTATTTTTCCCATACATCTTTTATTGAAAGGTATAATTCTGTCACAAGATCTTTTCCCGCCAGTTTTAGTAGTTCTGGGTGAATTTCATCTTCTCCTGCAGCTTTAAAGTTTTTAAAATCTTTAATGATAGCTCTTTTTCTTCTAGACCTGGTTCAGTTAGCTCCGGTTCTGCTGTTTGGTAAATCAATTTCTCATAATTTTGAGTTTCAAAGTTTCCATTGGTACTGTTGTTATTTATCAACTCCTCGAAGTAATGCCGGAATTGTTCGACTATTTTTGTTGGATCCGTAAGCAGATCATCATTGTCGTCTTTTATGATAAGAGTTTGAGCTTTATAATCTTGTCTAATTGCTTTGCATTTTTTGAAGAATTCTCTTGAATTATTGTGGTCTTTTTCTAGACTTTCCAACATTTCCTTTTCCGCTAATCTTTTCTCCCTTCTAATTGTTTTGTTTGCTATTTCTTTCCTGGATTTGTATTCTTTTGTAGTTTCTGGGGTTGTATTTTGTAATATTTTTATTCTCACCCCATTACGTTTACTTACTGCCAATCAAGATCTTTAGTTTATTTTTATTTGTCTTCACTCTCTAGCTGGTTGAGAACTTTTTTGTCATTGTAACCACGACCAAGTAGTAGTTTGTATCACCATCCGCACCTCTGAAACTGATGTTTTTATTCATAATCGGTGCTCTTTATCGATCGCTAAGTGGTCGATTTGGTTGTAGGTTCTTCTATCGAGTGATACCCATGTTTGCTTGTGAATTTCCTTTCTTGGGAAGTAAGTGCTATTGATAATAATGTCTCGGGAGGCTGCAAGGTTTATAAATCTTGTTATATATAAAATTTTCTAAATATTGAAATGCTGTGTAAACTCTCTCTACCAATTGTTGGTCTATAGCCTTCTTCTTGTCCTAGTTTAATTACCTTTAAATTTAAGTAAATTGTACCTTTAAAAAATATAAAGTTTTTTGGAAAATTGTATATTAACCATTGTTGTATTATAATTTCTTGTTTTTAATATTTTAGTCTTTAGAATATGCAGACAAACCAGATTATAATATGTTAACTGGTCTCTTTGAACGTTGTATGAAGCGACGGGGTGTGAAAGAATCTGATCCTTATGATTGGGAAAAACCTACAGAAACTGTTCAACCTGCAGTTACAATTAGTGTTATTACAAATAATACTAACCCAGTAATATCTAGGCCAATGACTTGCACATCATATGGCGCTGAGAACAACAATCAACTAATTACCTCTACTGTTGGCAATGAACAAAATGAAGAACCAGACAGTAAAAAAATTACTCCAGAGGTATATTGTATTTTTCATTTGTAATTATATAGCAAATTTTTTCTCAACCAAAATAATAACATCGGTTTAATTGAACTGAACAACAATAAACTTTAATTTTAGCATGAAAATGCAATATATATAATTAATAATAATAATATATATAACTAATAACTTAACACTATATTTAGAAGTATAAGATAAATAGCATAACATAGATAAATAACACACATAAGAACAACAAAAAAAAGATACACACTGAGAACGACAATAACACATACACACACATTTTTTCCCAACTCCTGTTTAACTGAAATCATTTTATGGAAATACGAAGATGGCTGTATTCTTTGGACATTTTACCGGCTGAATTCTCTGAATCTAACCTCTCCTATGAATACTCTTTGGTAACTAGAATCTAAATCTTGCGGATACCATAGTTGTCATCCTGTTCCTACCAATATGTAATGTTAAGCAGTCTACTTTTTTTTGATAGCTCTAATAGTTTCTGTTGATATGTGTTGAATGCAGCTGATTGTTATTTATTCTCAAATATAATGAACTGAGCAAATGGTACTCCTAGTAGAAATGTGGTGAAGAGTATTATATTCCTTGCCAACAATTGATTGGCTGCTATAATTACAGTGGTCGTTAAATCAAATTGGTACCTGTACTGTTTGTCCCTCATACTCTGCAGTCATCAACACAACATATTGTGGTTGTTGTACTGATCTTGAGATGAATTTTGGTTATATTCATCATCTATCATTATCATTATCTTCATCAAAATAATAATGTCAGTTTAATTGAATTTAATGACAACAAACTTTAATTTCACATAAAATATATTATATAATTATATAATAAATAATTACAACTAATAACTTAATACTAAATGCATAAATACAAGATAAATAATACATATATAAAACCACACAAGTTTTTAACTCAGTGAGGCCCAGTAATCTTTCTGATGTCAAAATAAATAAATAAAAATAAAAAATAAAAATATAGAAACAATGAAAAAAATACACACAGAGGACGATGCCAACTTTGCCTGACATTCATACACACATACAACAATACAATACAAAAATACACATACACAATAAACAAACAGGAATTTTATATTATATATTTATTTTTATTGACTATTTTGTTTATAGGAGCAAATACAATGTGATAATAACATAATTTATCGACATCCTAAAAAACTTGAATCTGAGGCGAATAATTCAGTGTCTAATAAAATTATTCCTACTGATAAACATACATCTAGCACACCATTGGGTCATTTACCAGTTCCAAAAAGTATTATAATTTGATAAATATATTTTTTGTACTTCTTAAATTATTTTTTTACTACTTAAGGTTCACCAAAGAATGTTGTTCAACGTAGAGCTGTTTCTATGCCTGGCTTGGAAAGAGAAACAGACATTTTAGAAACTTCTAAACGTAATTCTTCCCAAACTAACTGTACTGTGGACCCTGGTTTTCCTGTAGCTGCATTAAATGTAGAAGGTGTTCCTAATTCAGATATAAGTAATTTGAACAATTCAACTTCAGTGATAAATAATAAAGGTAAAAAATAAATAAATAAATGTAAACAACAAAATTATATGATTTATTTGTAAATTTAAGTTACAACAGCTAGTTCTCCTGTAATTGAAGCAGACAGCATTGTAAATCAAATTAAAAAAGATCAACGTAATTTACATTTTACTCGGCGCCAAGCTACTCCTACTAGACAAATTTTAAAATCTAATGTTACTACAGCCAGAGAAGTTACGTATACTCAATTTGCAGTAATTGATGATGAAAACATATCTGCTATGCAACAGGTTACTAGAGGTGGCGGAGGTAAAAATGATTTAATAATTTTATTTAAAAAATTTAATAACAGTGTAAAACATATTTCTTTTATGAAGGGCTAACTCTTATGTCACAATGGAAATCTCAATTTGATGATTCCGAAGAAACAGATAATGAGTGGAAAGGTGATAATCTCCAGAGCCCTGACCATAAGATGAGCTTGCACGGTATTTCATTGGTATGTATTATCACTAATTATGTTATATAGGTATTTTTTTTTTAATTTAATGTTTTATTCATTTTATATATATTTAGAGTGGTAAAGATAATACTTTTCCTCATTATCTTAGCAGTTTATGCAAAACGCCAGATAACATAATTAGTAGAAATCAGTTAGTACGATATTTTTCAAAGTATAATGATAATCTATTACATAATTCAGTTTTATCACGAGCTTGGAGTGAAATTCAAATTGCTTCTAAAATAAGGTAAATATAATAATCATTAATATTCTTCTTCCTGTGGAGGGGGCTAGGAATACCTTCAAGGTTTATTCATGCCTGTCGTAGAAGTCGACTAATTGAGGTTGCGTCAGGTCGACAGCCGGCATAAAACTTGTCAAAAAAGTATGAGGAGTATTAAAAAGAATATAGGCGAGTTTTCCCATCTTGGATGTTCGCGGGGAAAACAAAATTGCGTACTTGGGTGTAGAGATATCCTAAGGGACCGCTTATGATAGGGCTCCTAGGGAGATCTTAAAGTGGGCATTAATGAAGAAAGGATTACCAAAGGTGTATGTGAACATAGTTGTAAATATGTATGAAGGGGCGAGTAGAAGAGTGAGAAGTCTGTGTGGAAAAACTGAGGATTTTAGGGTCAGAGTAGGGGTACATCAGGGTTCAGCTTTGAGTCCTTACTTATTTTCCCTGGTAATGGATGAGATAAAAAAGGATATACAGGATGAGGTACCATGGTGCATGTTGTTTGCAGATGATATAGTACTGATAGGAGAAAGTCCTGAGGAAATGAATGGTAGACTTGAAGAGTGGAGGGAAGCTCTGGAAAGTAAAGGACTAAGGATTAGTAGGAGTAAAACAAAATATATAGACTATGATTTTGGTGAAAGGGGACACAGAGGGAATAAGGAAAGGCCAGAAATAAAGTTAATTGGTGGTGTAGTGGGAGAGGTGGAGAGGTTCAAGTATTTAGGGTTCATTGTACAGAAAGATAGGGGTTTCAAAGAGGATATGAAACACAGGATTAAGTGTCCATGGACGAAGTGAAGAGAAGCGTCAGGTATTCTGTGTGATAAAAGAATTCCTATTAGGTTAAAAGGTAAATTTTATAAGGCAGTGGTGAGACCTGCAATGATGTATGGATCAGAATGTTGGGCAGTAGATAGAAAGATAGAACAGAGAATGAGTGTCGCTGAGATGAGAATGTTAAGGTGGATGAGTGGAGTTACTAGAGAGGATAAAAATGTAATAAGGAATGAGTATATCAGAGGTAGTATAGGGGTAGCTTCGATAGTAGACAAAATGAAAGAGATGGGTTAAGATGGCTCGGGCATGTATTAAGGAGAGAAGAGACGGAGGCAGTAAGATTAGTAAGGGAAGTGCATGTTGTTGGTTAATGGGGGAGAGGAAGACCTAAAAAGAGATGGGGGGGTGTGATGGCGAGTAAGTGAAGAAGATGCGGGAGATAGAATTAAATGGAAGTGTAGGACCAGGGTGGCCGACCCCAAATAGTTGGGAGAGAAGAAAATTATAATATGATACTCAATCGTTTTAACGGTTAATCACATAAAAATTTTGGATTAAAATTGATTATTTTCATAAATATCACAAAACATAATTATATATATAGAGTATACAAAATATGATTGTTTTTGTCTATAGTGATAATTTTGATTATAAACAAAAAAAAAAAAAAAGTACATATTATTTGCTGAATGCATGGTGGTGAAATGACTCCACTTTTGTCACTATCAAAATTTCATAAATGACATAGAAGTGTCATGTGATCTGACATGTTAGATTGGTGGGCGCATAAATGTAAAATTACCTGTATGATTTGTTTATTGCAAATCACATATCATGTCACGTTACTTTTCTTTACAAAATTACATTTTTTTAAAAATATACTTGGTATAGTAGTACAGGGTTCATTTAGTTCGATAATATTTTTATAGAATCGCTAAACGTTTCATCATCTGTTTATTATATTTTATTGATTTAAGTGATAGAAATATACATATGTCGATATTGATAGTATAAATAATATTTGCTTAAATCAAATGATAAATTTATTTATTTATTTTTTTTTTTTGCTGAAAACGATGGCATTAATAAAATTTTGAGGAAGACTTATTTGGAAGCTATGTCATTTGAAGTTTACTATATTTATGTAAGAAATATGTAAATATGTTTTCTATACGTAGTAACTATATAACTAACCTAATAAGTAACCTGTGTTCATCTTGACCGATAGATACCATTACATTTTTAAAATTTCAGGGGCTCAACAATATGCTTGTAGTATATATTTAAGCCCCATTTCAGCATTCAGCTGTTATTTTATATTTTTCTAGGCTGACAGATCCCATGGAGGAGGTAGCCACGTGTCTTCAATCTTGTATTCTTATATGCATGAGTTCTCTGACCCCTAACATGTTACCTAAGCCAGTGGTCAGGATAAAACTTGCGGTTACTTTGAAAAAAAAGTTCTCATATATAAAATATAATAGAGTAATAATATATTATTACTTTACCCCGTTATCTATCCAATCAGGGGATATTTTCGAATAAAACTAAAACTGTTTGAATGAGTGTAGGGACCCACCCGGTCTCTATGTGTAGTGCAATGTAATTTATACTAAATTGGCCGTATTCAAATAGCTATAACTTATTTCTATAATTTTATTTTTACATATTTGGAATCAAGAGGAAAAATACTATTGATTAAAAAAAAATAATTGTTTACCACACTAAACATGATTTGTTTCATATTTTATTATTATAATTGTTTTATTTAAGGATCACCTTAAAACTGTGTCCAAACACTACATGAAGCTTATAGATAGTAATCCTAATATTGTTGTTGGGACTAGTTATGCAGATTTAAAAGATTGTTTGTTAAAAATTGAAAAAAGTGGTTATCTGGATCATATAACTATTAATAAAGAAGTTAGTACCATAAAATTATATATCAATTAGTATATCCAGTATTTAATTGAAATGTTTGTTTACATTACTTTTATTTATTTTAGGTTAAAAACAGCAATAAAATGAATTATTTAGATACAGAAACACCTCAAGTTGTTCACCAACCTATAAGTGATAATATATCACATAATACAAGTAAGTTAATGATCACTTATTGATAATATTAATATTATAAGTGAGTGGCTTGTTGGGTTTGCACAGGATGGTGCACAAAAATTGTATATGTGTGTTAATAGAAACAATTTTAAAATACTAAAATAATATAGGTATAAAATATACACTATTTTAATAATATATAATAAAGTATAAAAGAAATGATAATTGTATTCGTATAAAGAATAAATTGACTTAAGAAAACACTTCACACTCGTTTAAACAGAATACTCGTCGCTGCTAAAAATTATTACTATGTTTGCATGGAGTGTTGTTGTTTTGAAGATTATCGTGATACACGATGACGCAACATGTAAAAATGGGTTTGGTGCACAAATTGATTGTGCTCTGAAATACTGTGTGTAAACAATATTAGTATAGCCGTCTAGTGCATTTGTGCTACGCGAAGTTATCTAATCGTTAACAGGCACGCTTGTCAACGCCAAAACCTACAAAAACATTTTTCTTTTATAATGAACAATTAAATTAGCAACTATATGTATAACTAAATTATAATTTATATACAAATCTAACAATTTTTTTATACACATTTTTGGGGTAGTTTACGTGCTCCTTTGCACCACAATACAAGCCACTACTGTTATAAATATTCATTTTAAATTACCATCAATACATTTTTAATACTAATATTAATTTAGATTCAAATTCAGAATTTACTGAAGATAAAATTGAAACAATTTATTTTACAAATAATATTATTGATGAAAATGTAATTGAAAAAAACCAACATCAAAATAGAAATACTACTGATTCAGTATTCCATTCTTCATATGACTTTTTACA
Organism: Pemphigus obesinymphae; assembly: GCA_025469235.1. Taxonomy (NCBI): domain Eukaryota; kingdom Metazoa; phylum Arthropoda; class Insecta; order Hemiptera; family Aphididae; genus Pemphigus; species Pemphigus obesinymphae. The sequence continues at coordinate 118,935 of JAIPRL010000004.1, forward strand.
AGTAAGTTCTTAGTATAAAAATATATAATTTTAATTTAATGTTTTTAAAATATATATAATTTCATAAAAAAAAAAATATTAATTTTGCATTATATTTCAGGATTCTCAACTCGAAGAAGATGTTTGTGTTAATCTTAATTCTATACCCACCCAGACATTTTCACATTCTGCTTATAGTAACAATGGACCAACAGATGATGCAATTTTAAAAGTACTTTCTACTAATTTGCAACATAACACCATGGGGTCTGGTTCTTATAAGGTTTTTTTATTTTTATTATTCAAATAAATCAATTATTTAATTATTGACTAAAAAGTTTGTTTTTTAGGAAGCAAAACTTAGTAATTCAGGAAATATTGTGAATATTTCTAATTCTAATTCTTGGACTGGAAAACCTGAATTAGACTGGCAAAATAGAACAGAATTAGGAAATATTAATAATTTACCTAAAGAAAATTGGTCGATGGCTCAAATGATTAACAACTGTGCAAATAGCAATTGGCTTCATAAAACAAATTCCTCTTCTAACGGTTTAGTTCATAATGGTATATAAATAATGATATTAATATTTTACAGAATATTTATAAATGTAACTGCATATTCACGATTTCAATAGTTAAACCCCTAATCAATTTCTACTTTTACAATATAAAAATTTTTGTTAAAAGGCTGATGACCATAGACATACAGAGAACATATAAACAAATAATTTTTCACAAACATTACAGATATATATATATATATATTGCAAATCTGAATTATAGCAGTTTGATAAAAATATTACTATTGACAAATTAACTAATGATTATTCAGAGGATGTAACACTAGCATTTATTGTCTTTGTCTAATCAACTATTAAAATACAAAATGTATGTTCAGTATTCTTATCACGACTGTCATTTTTAATATTAAAGTAGATCCCAATTTATTATATTATTACAAAATCATTATCTCTTTTCAAAATTTAAATTTAAAAAAAAGCTGTTACAGCATAAATAGGAAGGACATACATTTCGTATATTGTTGGTTAAACAAAAGCGGCAAATGTGGGTGCTACATTCTCTTAAAAATGTATGGAATCCAATTAATAATTATTATTATTTAATTGTTATGAATAAATAATTATAAACTTATACAATTTAGAAAAACAAACCTATTTTTCCAAATTTTTGATTACATTTTTTTAACAAACGTGATGTTCATATTGTAACCAATTGATAATACACGAAATGTACATTTAGTGTTTTTCATCACAACTTTGTCATTTTTAATATTTGATTAAATTAACTTAATAATAAATTTATAGACAAGATCATTATCTATGCCATAGTATCTTTTTTTACCGAAATTTTTATTTTAAAGATAAAAATAGTTATCCCTTTACAAAATTAAAACATCAGTAATAGATAATGAACCTCGTTCATAAATTTGACAAAAGATCAATTTATTCTAACATTAAATATGACGAAGTTGTGATAAAAATACTCAACTTAAATTTTGTATATTATCAATTGGGTAGACAGATATAGAAAATACGAGTATCCACGTCCTCAAGGAATTCTTTATGATATTCATTTGAATTAAAAGTCTTGCAAGTTAAATTTTAGAATTTTATTTAATAAAATAAAATTATTTTCGTCTAAAGATTATCAAAGAAAAATTATTGATTTAGGATATACAGAGAATCTCAACGAACTATTGCAAAAGTCATTGGTTTTCAATAAACAAGAGTCTACTATTAACTCTAATAACACGTGTTTTCAAAGTAACTTTGGTCAACAACTACCTCAACAAAATATCGGGCATTACACTAACACTAATTGTAGTTATGATCAAAGTCAATCCAGCGACTTCAATAAAAAATCTGCTTCTTCATTTAATCCTAAAGTTACATACACAGGCTATACAGGTTGGACAAAATAATTAAATAATTAAATTAAGGAAATTTAACAATGTCATTTAAATTTCAATTACAGGAGGACCATCTCTTGGTTACCAACAAGGAAATTCATATGTTTACAATAATCCCTCATACAAAAATATTAATGATGATTTTTCACGAATCTCACGACAAACATAATGAAAATATCAAATATCAAACATCAAAGTTCATAAAATGTATTATTTCATCAAATATTTTGCATTTCTACAAGGCGTTTTTCTTTAAATACTAGTACTAATGTACATTTTCCTCAATTAAAATCAATCCGTTTAAAAAAAAATATATCAAATACTTTTTGCCATTTTTTCTAAATATTCATTATATTTTTAATATTGTTTAGCTTTATAAATGTTGTCGTAAAATTTATAAAATATGCTGTACACCAATTATTCCAGTATCATTTTGGTGTTTTTGTTCACGGTGGTGGTCAATTTCTAATATAATTATGCAAATTTATTATTTTATAAATTCTTCAAACATTATGTTGTTGTCATGCAATTTAATGGTTTATCTTAATTTAAACAATAATTATTATAATGAAATTTAAGATATGATATTATTATATAAATAATGCACATTTGAGTTATTTTAAATACTCGCAAATGATGTTATTTTATATAAATGTTTGTACATTTAATTAAAAATATAAAATAAACTTATGGCGATTATATTATTATTTGTTATTTTATTGTTATTGTGGCCAAACTATAAATCATATACAGTGGTACATGTATGAATAAAACACCTGAATAATTCAAACCGGTATTTATTTACAAGCTGATTTAAAAAAAAATAATTAATGTTTATACCATTAAAAAAATTATAAATACTTATTGTTTGATTTAACAAGTTAATTCATGTACATATAATTCAAAATGTAAAAATTACATTCATATGTTATACAATCAGAAACGGTTTATTTTTACTTATTTTAAATGTCTTAATAATTACATTTAGTAAATTTTGTCAAATCAAAACATCAACATAATATCGATGAATTCTGGACAATACTTGTCCAATTCCCTAAAAACAATCATAAATTTACTACATTTAATATCTATCAATAGACTTCTGATAGAAATATGTATTCATTATGAAAAGTACAAGCTTTTACCCACTATAGGTAATTTTACCATAAAGGTTTCTATAGTTGACTGCAAACTGTTATTGCTTCAACGATTGCACTTTGTTATTTTCTGATTTACATATAGACCTAATTTTGTTTTGCACTTGTTACTTATATTGACTGCACCGAGTGACTTAAGTACTTTGTCCACTGAACATACATACCAACATATTTTTTTAATAATATTAATATTTTTATATGTAAAATTTCAAGAACTCGTGTCTTCCTTCATTATGAGGGATAATATATGAAAAAATGTTCCTATGTCCATAGACGTGTAGAAAACATTTCAACCAACTCTGTATACATAGTATAACAAGAATCTTTTTTTTTTTACCACAATGAACATAATTGTTGCAGTTATAGGCAAAATCTCAATTTGCCCTTCTATGGTCATGCATAGTTACAAACATATTACGTACTTCTTCTTTTGTTGTCTTTTAGGAGTAACAGGTAGATCCTACTAAAACAAATGAGTTGGTAAAATTAAGTCGGTCAGCAAATTATTAAAAAAAAAAAACATGAGTGTGTTGGTTTGTGAACGTAAGACAGAAAGGAAGTCCTTACACACTTGTATATCAATAATAATAATAAAAAAAAATACGTAACAAACAATATCACCTAACTATGGTTGAAAAGTAAAATTTTCAGAACGTACATGGCCGATAAATTTTTTGAATATTTTTATTCTTTTCGGATGTTGATGGATGCATGCAACCTGACAAAAAAAATGAGAGTGAAGGAAAGAAAGAGTCTATAGGTACTTTTTAATTAAGTGTTTTCTCAGTTCACTCTCCATCCCAAAGCCTGCATTAAGAAACTGCTTCAAAAGGTTGTCAATTCAACTACGACTCACCTCCTCCCACCAACAAACAAATATTTATTAGAACTGACCCTGTATTCGAAGTCTATGTAAAATTGAAAGGAAATTATTGTTAATCAATAAAACTAGGCAGTAGCTAATGTTAAAACATTTAAATATTAAATAATTTATTTTATTATAATGAAAATTAAAGTTTATAATCTTTCCTTGATAAATTTGAAAAAAAAAATACCTACACCAATTTGGATGTCAACTTGAACCAATTTATTGGTGTTTGGCCAAAACGGTATATAATAGTATAATAGTTGGAATAAAACCAATATAAAGTGAATCTCTTAACCCAACATTTAAATTGTTTTTAAAAATATAATAACATGTAGCTATTGTTTTCTTATAATTTAAATAGGTACATGAAAAACTTAATACAATTATATTTTACACTTACATACAAATAAAATTTCAATTATCAGGCAACTATTTTCTTTAACAAACTAATTTTATATTTATTAGTATAGTTAATTTAAATGCCATATATTACATGTAATAATTTTTATATCCATCTATATTAATTTTAATTGTATATAATTGCTTATATTTTCTCCTTGACTTGTAGATTTTGGAATTAATTATTGGAATTTTGAAATAATTTAACCAAAATTAAGATTGAATTTGAATTCCTACCACTTTAAGATGTGTGAACCATATAATTAGTTAATTTTCGTATTATTGAATGGTGGCAAATCAAATGCTCTTGCCATAGCTAAAGATATCATGCCTGTAAAAAATATAATATACATAAATAAATTTTATTTTCATCACAATAGATGTGCACAGGGCCGTATTTAGAAAATTACTGATCCCTAAGCTACGAAATATTTTTTTAAAAACATAAATAAGCAAAAAAAGTTATATGTAAAATATAGAGCTGCAAAAGTATAGTTTGAATCCTCAAATGATGCCCCTGCAGTTCAAACACCGCTTCCCCTTTAAAATGCTGCCTTTTGACAATTGCCTGATAGAGCGATTCCCTAAATATGATCCTGTACACCTACACCTAGCTGCCAGTATGAAACATGTTTAGATAGCAGTAGCCTTTGACCTTATAACACATTATGAATACTTTTTAATTTTTAAATATTTCTCCCTGTATATTTATAATAGAATTATAAAGTATAATATGATGTACAAATGTACAGGTTATAAAATTATCAAGTATATTGTTTAAAAAAATGATGTATATGTGTGTATGTGAGAATTAATAATATAATGTAAAATAATGATACATGTAACTGAATTAATTGTTGATAGAGAATATTATTTATAGAAATTCTTATTAGTATTCCTCTGTATAAGAAACAAAATAAAATGATTAAAAATTATAAACTTTTGTTGTACCGTCAAACACTACAACTTGGGGCAAAGATATCGTCATTTAGTAATAGCTTAGTGGCAGAAATTTTGTTATCAGCCTATAGCAATAACAATCTTATAAAATAAAATGTAATCGGTGTATTTACGTTAACAGTTTTTGTGATATTTTGACATAATTTGAGAGCTCCATAAACTTTATAAGTCATACTAGTAATGAAAATATCGCTAAATACTTTACTTTACTAAATATTTTAATTTATCTGTAGGTACATTCCTTTTAAAAAAAAAGTTGAAATTGAACAATTTTTGAGCTTAGTAGCTTATATTTTATAAAAGTAATGCAACTTGGGACACATTTTGAGTTAAATTTTTTTTATATTTTCAATACATATGTCGCAAAGAAAAATGGGACCTCGTCCCTATAAAAACTGTACAGAACAGAATCTTATGACTGCTATAGAAAATGTTAGAAATGGAAATCTAAATGAAAGACAAGTTGCAGAAATGTATATATCAATGTCAATGACCTTACATTTTAATATCACTATATTTATTATTTTATTCCTTTTGTTAAAGGTATATATTTATAAGGAAAGACTGATGTTTAATTTTCAAGTCTGAAAATCAAGATAGAATTGTTAATAACTGTTATATTCTTAATTTTTTGTTTCTATATACCTACTAAATAATTATATTTTTAAAATAATGGATAAGTCCCAAGTTGTCATAGACATTGAAAACTTGGTTTTTAAGCATTTTTAGTTACTAGCAAGTTATAGCACCCTGAGTACAACTTGGGGCAACAAGAAAAAAAATATAAAAAAGCCACTTTAGTAAAAAAAAATTTACAAAATTATAAGTGTTAATAAGCAATCTAAGAGTAAACTTTTGACACCAAAATCAATACTGTACCTGAATCAGTTAAAAAGGTATGTAAGTTTAAAGTTGAAAACTGTCCAAAGTTGTAGCATTTGACGGTATTGCATTTTTCATTATTGGAAGTTGAAGAAGTAGAATAAAGAGAAAACGAGTAGAGTGGACAAAAAATTTAAGAACAATAAGTGGTTTTTATGAAAAAAATAAATTCTAAACTAAAAAGTGATGAATCTGTCACTGCAATGTTCAAAAAAATTGTATGTACGTCATTAGCTGACTTTGATAATTTATTGAGGATTGTAGGTCCATCTATTGAAAAAAAAAAATATGTGTATGAAAGATGTTATTTCTACGGGAGAAGAATTAGCAATAACCTTGCGGTATTTAGCATCAGCCATCTGGTAAGTCATATTTAATACCTTTTTATTTAGGTATTTGTTTAATAAACATTTTATTATCGGCAGAGTTGTAAAGTAATTTAGTTAAAAATATTTGAATATTGGTATTTAAATTTAAAAAAATATTTGGAAAAAAATTGTATGATACCTATATGATTATGTAACATAATATAGTATGTAGGTACCTAGAGTAAAATATAGTCAGCCGACCACCAGATTGACAGAAATATCAGCTAGATGAACCAGATATGATTTTGTGGCATTTACACGTTAGATATAATACTCTGACACCAGATTTCGCCAGAGGATAAAATTTCTCTCTGGCAGTAACTGTCATGAGTTTACACGTCTCTGGTTATCACTGGTAGCTCTGTTGCTAGAGTTCTGCCGAAGAACCTCTAATGTGTGTGAAAGCCTTTACATATATAAGAAATAGTCCTAGGGTATCTATGTCTTTGAAGAACATTTTTTAAACAATTATTTTAATATGCTTAAAATATTGTCATTCCATACATACTTGGAGTGCAGATATAGTACACAGGTTTAACATGTCTACAGCCATAATAGAAATAAGCTGCAATCAACATAAACGCTGTGGATCCAAGTATTCTACAGGATAAACAATTGCTGATGCTTTTAATGTTGTCAGAATCAGCAGGGACGTTATTCATATTATAATTATTGACTTGAGAACATTAAAAACAAGAATCCAATAGTTACTACACACTCTTGAAAAGATGTAAAACAGAACGATATGAAAATAATATACTCTACAGTGAAAAAGCAAGAATAAGTTAAATTAAATAACGTGTTTTTAAAACACGAATACGAAAAACAAACCGTGTACAATTCTATGGTTAAGCGACTCTAACACTTATTTTTGAATTTGGACCTAAAAAAATCACAGATTACACGAAATTATATACCTATATAATATCACGAACTAAGATATATATATATATATATATATCTTAGTTTGTGATAATATTAATAGGTTTATTACATATTATAGTTCCTATCACATATTATCTAATCAACGAATATAGAACATTGAACTCTAATGATAACTAGAGTTCAATGATATAGAATAATAATATTATCACATAATTCTGTGATATTATCAGATACCGATCTGTAATCCCAACCCAACATCCCATCGATTCTCGAATTTTCAAATGCCACCTCCACCAAACTCCAACAGTCGATCACTTCGTCCCCCTTTCCGCACATCAAGGCAATCTCGACCCGCCCCGGCCTTCTCAACGGCCACAAAAGAAACCGTCCTCTCAAATTCTAAAATTCTAATACCATAAATTCGCCCCCTCATCACCTCACAACTCCTTAAACATCCGACCCTCTGGAAGAAGCTCAAGCT